>CM035416.1:77724030-78001530 GCA_020310875.1 Ceratopteris richardii
AGATAGATAGATAGATAGATAGATAGCAGTAGTGATACCCCCTTGGGATAAAATAATCCAAGTAGTCGGGTACCACTCAAGTAGCAAAAGATGCACTGAACTGCCTGCCAATGCTTAACACCTAGGCAATGCATAAACCTTCTCATATGTGAGACAACAAACCAAATATCTAGGCGAGTAATGCATAAGTAAATCAAGCATCCAATAGCCTGCTGATAAAGAACATTATCAAATGCATCTTGAGCATTATGAAGGCTCAATTGTAAATCTATCTCCATAGGAATGGCAATAGGTTTACAGACTTCAAGGCCAAAATACTACAATAATGTGTCTTTGACACAAAGCTATTATGCCATCAACTTTGCATAAACTAAATGCCCAAATAATGATGCAAATACCCCAAATCTGACATCCTAAATGAGGCATGCCAATCAGCCTTAAAATCAGAACTATGCTTCTCATGAGGACCAGTGAGTAGCATGTTATCGACATAGACAACAATGATCAGAAGCACATCATTTGCATGCTTAACATATAAGGTGCTCTTAGTTGGATTGTTTTAAAAACCATGTGCAATCAAGTAGGCATGTATCTTTTCATACCAAGCATGTGGTGCTTGCTTTAAACCATATATTGCCTTTTTCATCCTGCACGCTTTGTTTTCATGCCCTTTTTGCACAAAACCACGGGGCTAAAAAACATACACTTCCTCATGCAAGTCACCATTCAAAAATGTAGTTTTAATGTCCAACTGATGTGCATTCCAACCATGATGAGCTGCAAGTCCACAAATGCTATGAGGAGTAGTCATTCAGCATGAATGTGCGAAGGTCTCATCAAAATCAATGCCTCTTTCTTGAGCATAACCATTTGCAACAAGCCTAGCCTTATACCTGTCATGTGTTCCATTAGGCTCATGCTTTAGCTTGTATACCCACTCAGAACCAATGGCCTTCTTGCCATGAGACAAGTCACATAAAGACCAGGTACCATTTTTCATGATAACATCATATTCTGATTGCATAGTAGCCATCCAGTTTTAAGAATTTTGTGCTTCATCAAACAAAATAGGCTCATCCTCATCATAGAGACTATAGGCAGCCATAGCATAGCAATCTGATGCAAAAGAAGCATTATGAGAGCCTAAACGAGTACAATATGACACAGACGCATCTAATTTGCTATCTCATAAAGTCTACACCAGCCATTTTGGCATAATTTTTGCCTCCTCAAGATCAACTCTCTCACCAATAAGTGCATCAATAGCTTTATTGGTTTCATGTGATGATCTGCATCATCACATGAAACTTGTAAAGGTTGAGACATTGCCTCATTTGGACTAGCACTAGACTGTCCACCTGTAAAAAGAGGCAACAAAGTATTATACATGTCTTTGGAGCTAACTGATGCCTCCTTGGTATATGAAAATAATGGTTGAATAGAATCTTCCACAAAAACATCATGACTAACCAGAATGCATTTATTCTGTGGATGATATAGATGATAGCCTTTGCTTTTAGAACTATACTCGACAACAATACATTTCAATGCTTTATCATCCAATTTCTTGCATTGTTGTTCAGGCACTAATGCATATGCCAAACAACCAAAGACATGTAGATGAACAACAGATGGCTTGCGGCCATGCCAAGCCTCATATGGAGTGATAGACTACAATGCTTTAGTGGGACACCTGTTAAGTACATACGCTGCACACATAACAACCTCAAGCTAAAAACTATGTGGTAAAGCCTGAATCTTGAACATACAACTCGCCATCTCCATGAGTGACTTGTTCTTCCTTTCAGCAACTCCATTATATTGAGGTGTATATGGCATTGTACACTTTTGTTTCATCCCACATTCAGCAAGAAATGCATTAAAATCAAACGACATATATTCCCCCCTGTAGCTCAGTGATGAGTAGCACCTCCTTTAATGTCAATCCGGGAAGACGTGAGGATGATATGAAGACCACGAGCAAGTGGAGGCACAAGTGCGTGAGAGAGAAGCACACAAGCATGCACACACATACACACACACGCACACACGGCAAGACAAAGAGTGAGAAGCAATGGAGTCCTTAGATTACTTTCAAAAAGCTCTTACAAGTTCATTTCACTTACAATCCAACCTCAAAAATGAGCTCTCTAGCTCCTTTTATAGTTTTTGACTAGCTTTGGCCCTGTTCAGACCTAGTGTCCGGCCTAGCTAAAAATTAGGTTCCAGGGCTTATTAGAGGGCTCAAACGAGATCTAAAAAATATGAAAATTGGCAGGTAGATACTTCTAAAGCTCCTCAAGCTCAAGGACTCCTTGGCTTGCACAAAATGGAGCTACAAAAATACGAAATGATATTTACAATGGTTTTTAGTGATGAAAATCACTATTTGTGTAGGGATTTCCTCTATTGATTTGTCATACATAACTTTGAGCTCCCTACTTGCTCTGTCTTCTTGTGTGCTCAACTCCTTGATGTCTGAAAATTTTAGATGGCCTACTTGCCAGATCTTCTTTGACTGCCATGTCTGCTTGTGCTGTCCCTTCGCTCTGACTCTCTTCGTCTTGTGGCTCCTTCGGTTCCCTGACTGCTGCCAACACCCCCCCCCCACTCTCGCGTTTGTCGCCCCTGACAGACCCTTGTCTAGAGGGTTTTTGAACATAATATTGGACGACATCGGAGGCTAGGTGGTGTTCTTCGAGTCGTAAGCCGCGTGCTAGATCTGTGAGCAAATCATCCCAATTCACAGGTCCAGGAACATCTGGATGAGGCACCTTGTTCTGAGTGAATAGTTCTCTCCATAGCAAATAATTGGAGGAGATGTGATGGTCTAGGTATAAAGATTTCGGAGTGATATTCCCAGAATCCTGTGATGAACATCTCCTCAAACGTCTGTTTAAAGCAGGCTGGGAGGTACTTGATTCTGGCGTGCCAAGCATATATTACTTCAATTGAGGGGGTGGTACTCATATCGTACACCAGATCCTGGTTTCCTATCATGAAGCCTGCTCCTGAGAAGTGGGGGTCCTTAATATTCTTAAACGTCCTGAAAGTGATCAGCATTAATTCAAATATTTTCATACACATCTGGGCCATCACATCGGGATTATTGCGTAGCCGAATGCTCCAGTGACGGATTGTAGAAATCATGTAGTTCACCGTGGGGGGTCCTCGTGGAGGTGCTAGATAAACGTAATTTAACCATTTTGCGCAGGCTTTGATGTCTCTGACGGCAATAGTGAATTCAGGCCAGGTGCGTCTTCGAAGAACTGGAACGTAACAAGGATTATATTTAATAAACAACGGCATATTATTCCAGGTTCGGACCATTTCAGGATATGTTTCCAAAAGCCTGATCCTCCAGGTGGGTTGATGGATGGACCCACGCTTAGCACTTTCCGGTATATCGTCTGGACCAAATTGTGTAGCAAATGTGGGAGGCTTGCCGCATTGTCATTGAATCTCGGCATTGTAATCGGCCAAAAGTATGCAGTATGGCACATATTGGTCATTATTGGTGCCGATCCATCTATGATGAGACATGCTTCTGAAATATTCTGACTTTATGACAGTTTCTTCTAGGTTTGCTAGTGATTGGATCTGAATGGCCACCCGTTCTTCGTGGGTGTTCGCTATCTTTTCCAGTGTCTGAAGCCACTCGGGTGCTTCCACTTCCAAGGTGTCTAGTCCCTCTGAGGTTCGTTGCCCTCCTGGCATTGGCATAGGAACATATGGTTCCTCGTACGAATCATCTACCTCAATGGGAACCAAGTCTTCTGGCTCAGGTTCAATAACTGGAGAGGGTTGCCTTTCATACTCTAGTAACTTTTTCTGGAGCTCAACCACCTGCTCTGTCAATGCCTTCACTTCCTCTGAAGTCGAGGCCGACTCTATTACTTTGGTTGGAGCCTCCTATTCCTTGAGCTGGCCACGCAGCTCATCACGTTCCCTTTCCAACTCATCATGAGCATCTAATAGATCTGCATAGCTTTCTAAGATGGTCTTCATTGTCTCTGAAGGTACGGCTTTAAACTGCTCTGGATCAATTTCGTGGGGAGAGCCTTCCATTGCCGCTTCCAGATTCTCTTCATTTTGTTTCTGCAGTCTCTTGTTCTCTTCAAGTGTTGTTTGACGCCTGATTCTTTCGATGCTTGGGGTGCCTCCAGTAGTGTTTGGTGAGCCTGCTCAAGCGTTGTATAACGTTGATTCACATCTGCATTTTCCTCTTCAAGAATTGTAAGTTGCCTTTGTAAGTTCTGGTGATTTGTTGTCAGTTGTTGATACCGGTCGTCAAGAGCTCTGTACTCATTCTGAAGCTGATATACACATTGATTTAATGCTAGAAATATACTATTTACATTAAATGATGCAAGGAGAGGTGAAGATGCAGGGGGAATGGGGGCGGGAAAGGGAGTTGTGAATGATGTGGATGCAAGTGGAGATGTGGGTGGAGGGGGTATGGGAGACAGAGGTTGCATGGGGGGAGGGAGCGGTGCAGTGGCAGGAGATGTTTCCATAGTGTCAAATGTTTGAGTGACCGTGTAGATGGGGATCGTGGGTGGGGTGGAATTCCCATGACGATTGTGGTGGTAGTGGACGTGGTGGTGATAGTGTCATGTGGTGGAGCGAGTTGTGTAGTGAGAGGTGGGGAGGGTGGTGACAGTGGTGCTTCCTGATGTTCGTCTGCTTGCGTTGTATCTCCTGGTGCTGATACGTTGATATGAATTTGTTTCCCGGACCTCATGGGACGGGCGGGAACTCTTTTCTCAAATCGGTGAATGTAGGCCATTGCCTCATGAATGGCCTCATCCAATCCTACTGCATCTGCATGTAGGTTGATGGACTCGATGAACATATCATCCACACCTTCCTCTGCCAGCAATTGGTTCATGAGTTTCTTGCCTGCTTCAAGTGACATTTTATGCTGTTCTTGAACTAGCTGCATGGTTTGATATAGTCTTTTTATTTGTGCTGAATACGCGGGGGCACTTGCTAACTCTGAAAGTTCATCATACTCTTGTTCTTCGTAGGCTTCTTCCTCTTGTTCGGTCTCTTGTTCATCTACGTCGACTTCTACCACTTGCGGTCGGGTGGGGGCTGACGTTGTTGTATGGGTTTGTGGTTCCTGAGCTTGCTCTGTTTCCGTTTCGAGATTAGAGTCGTAGATTAGCCTAGCCACTTCTTCATCAGTGAGATCATTGAGAGTAAAGCCCTGTGGAAATTCCAAGTCCGATGGGACAGGTGGAAACACCAGATTGGGTCCCTCTGTACTTGGTCTTGGTAGCCGAATGGTGAATGGTCTAATGCGTCGTGTCTGGGGAGGGGTAATTTCTGGTGTAGTGGTGGCTCCCCTTGGTTGAGCGCAGGGTAATTGGACTCCCCCTCTCATCTTCTTTGATGGGGGACCTGCCGTCGATAGCCTTCTCTGGAATTCCTGGGCCCGGGGCCATACGAGTGCCCGCTGAATAGGCACGTCATAGGCTAGACATCGATAGATTATCTTGGTCAGAGCACAACATCCGTGGAGCACATTTTTCTGCTTCTTGTTCCACCGTTGATGGGCTAGGTGAATCTGATCTATGATCCAATGTGGTACGTTGATAGGGAGGTTTTCTGTCTCTGCCAAATACAAGCTAAACCATATCTTCTTTGGGGGCATGGTGAATCTTTCCTGGGCGGGGAAAGCAAAATGCTGCATGACGGTCCGTAGGTGAAGAGCGATGGTCGGTGTCATTGCTACCATATCCTTCAGCTTATTGAGATCTTTATGTTTCATTCTGCCTGGAACCATTGTTTCCTTTTCAGTAGGAATGTGCATACCATACATGCCCAATGCTTCTCGTACCAGATTGAGGGTCAGTTTGAATCTTTTAAGTTCGTGGCCCGGCAATAGTGAGGGTAACACAAAAGTGCTGTCGCCTCCCTTGGCCCTGCTAGGAGTGATGGTACTGATAAGATAAGAACAACGTAAGAAATCTGGCTTCGATAAGTGGGCCCTGAAATAACTGTCCAGGCCAGCTTTGGTCCATACTGCACGCATTACTTCGGCATTCTGATAGCTCTCAAATTCGCGCGTGAAAAAATGGTAGCGTCCCCATTTACCATTAAACTCCAATTTAGCTTCCCAAAAATAGGTTCCATCACCCAATGGTCCTGCAACATCACTGAACCAATGAGCGTGTTTGCCCACTTGAGAGGTGTGCCCCTGGGGAGGATCCTGAACTGGGAGTACATGCACAGCTTGAAGTTCTTGCGGTTTTTCGGTGAGATGTGGTTCGAGGAGGAGTGTTTCTATATCCACAATCTGTGCGCTGGATCCGGCGTGAGAACTGGCACCTCCGGCTTCTGCCATGGCCCTGCTTGCTTGTTGGTTCTGTGAGAATATAGAACCATGCGTTAATATTGTTATGGACAAGATAGAACATGTTTGCCCTCGTTACAATATTATCGTGAGGTGAGTAATGGGTTAGTGGTCAGTGAGTGCACGATGGCAGTGTGTGTAGTTAATGCCTGGATAGTCCTAGGAGCTAGATGGAAAGATGCACTGTCTGTCTAATGCAGTTAGTAAGTGGAGATGAATTCACAGATTGGGGTCAGGGGGTTTATTACAAGTCTTAAGTTGCCAAACACTATGGATGACTTTTGGTCTTGGTTTTGTGGAGACTCAGGAGGGTCGCATGAGTAATTCTGCTGGGAGTTGTTGTGTCATTGGGACCCATTTACGAGTGAGTCTGTGCGTGCTTCTAGGTGGCAGTGTGTTCGAGTGTATCAGACAAGAGTGGGTGGCGGCTGCTTGAGCGAGTGAACCCTGTCGTGTATGATGTGAATTGTGTGGGGTTAGTTGAGCCCGCAAGCAAGCCTTAGGCACCCAATTTTGTCTTGATTGTGGGTCAGCCTTCATCGACTTCTTGGGTACCCAAATGGATTTCACTTTCTCAACAAAGGTTTTAGGAGTCCTCTTATTAGCATCAAGTCGTTGATTACTAATAGGAAGTTGAGACCGTTGTTGCGACTTAGTTACGGTCGGCAGCTCGTCTTTCCGCACCCACATTTGTTTCATCGGCTGAGTTGTTCTGCTTCGCACGTTATTTTGGTCTCTCGCCTGGAGAGTCTTCAGTGATTGATCTGCCCTTAGTTGCTGCCTCCTTCTGGCCTTTGGAAAAGAAGGGAGTTCCATTGTGGTTCTGACTCCTTCTTTGAGATCTTCATTCTTCTGCATCACATAGCCTTGGACAAGAACAGCATGGTCAACTTCATGTGCACCCCTGGAGGGACCAGGAGTCCGTGTCTTTTCTAGTTCCTTGAGTGCTCCATTATTTAACTCAATTGTAATTCTAGTCTGATTCACCCATACCTGAAGAAGTCCACTCCTTAGGTTTAAGTTGACTGCTTGGTCATAGATCCAATCTTGACCCAAGACAAGGGGTTCAGTGAGGTCCTCATCTTGACATACTAGTACTTTAACTGTCATTGCCTCATCGTGAATATAGAGGGGAAGTTCCACCTCGCCCATGCAAGGGGTTTCCACGCCTCCCAATCCTATGAGATATGCTTCCACAAGATTGACAGTTAATTGCAACTCTTGACAGTAAGACAATTTAACAGCACTAGTGGCTGCACCTGAGTCAATCAAGGCTCTTACAGTCCTTGCACTCTTTCCTTGTCCTATATCTAAGGTTATGAAAGGACGTCGATCAGTTATCCTATGTGAGCTAACACCTGAAACTTCACACATAGCCACGTCATATCCTTGGTCTGCATATGCATCTTGCCTAGGGTGCTCTCTACCTTGTCTTCTTAATTTCATTCTCCGTATGCGCTCTAGGGCTTTTGCTTGAGCTTCTTCTCGAATTCGCTTTTCTTCCTCTTTGCGTTTCTTAGCAGTATTGAGTCGACTTAGCATTTCCTCTGTGAGAGGTTCCTGATACAACTTGACTCTGCATCCGCTGATATAACTTGGGAGAACATCGCCTTCTAATGTGGCTAGTTGCACTGCTCCACTTGTTGAGATTCTGTTAATGATCATGGGTCCGTAGCCTCTCTTCTCCAGTTTCCTTGCATGTTGCTTCAATGTGTAGACTAAAACTAAGTCGCCTGCCTTTAAACCTTTATCCTTAACATGGGCATCAAAGTATGCCTTCTGTCGTTTCTTTGCTGCATATATCCCTGCAGCTTCCCTCAGTCTCGTTTCTCCTAATCGTTCAAGGTCAAAAAGTCTAGAGGATAGTTCATGACCCGTCCATTCGTGCACTTGTGCTACTTTCAATGTAGGTATTAAGAAGTCCAAAGGTAGCACGGCGTTTTGGCCAAATACCATCTGAAAGGGGGTGGCTTGGAGTACCGTTTTGTAGGCGACTCGGTATGCCCAAACAGCATGGTGTAGCTGTTTGTCCCAATCAGAGCGTTTATTGTTCACTAATTTCGTCAGTACATTGCATAAGATCTTGTTGGTGCTCTCAGCCTGGCCATTTGCTTGAGGGTGATAGGGGGCAGAATTCTTATGAACTACCAAGAATTCTTGGAGTAGATTTTCAATCACTTCGTTCAAGAAGTGAGTGCCTCTATCACTTACTAGTTCTATAGGTAGCCCGTATCTTGTGAATACATTCTCAAACAAGAATTTAGCTGTTGTTTGAGCATCGTTCTTCGTCGTGGCTTTTACCTCTACCCACTTTGTTAAATAGTCTGTTGCAACAATGATATATTCTGCATGGGAACCCTTAGCTGGGGGATTAATAGGACCTACGAAGTCTATTCCCCACTTAGAGAATGCACGTCCACCCATCATAGGTTTCAGTGGCATCTCATCTTTACGTATAGGATACTGAGTTCTCTGACAGACATCACATCGTTTCACATAGGCATGTGCATCCATGTGAAGGGTCGGCCACCAGAAGCCCGCAAATAGTATTGCCTTGATCACCCGATCTGGTCCAAAGTGTCCTCTTGCTACACCTTGGTGAGCAGTGTCCAAGATCTTGAGATACTCACTCTCATGGACACATAGTCTCAGGTAACCGTCTTTACCACGTTTGTATAGATTATCCTGGGCTTCTTGTTCTAAACTCCTTTTCCTAGCCAGAGTCATGTCTGGAGGGAATGTTTTCGTCCTTAGAAAGGATACTAGTGGTTCACTCCAATCCGGCACTATGGACACTTGATAAAGAGTGGCATGTTCCACAGGTGGTTTAGTGCAACAGATTGGGCATTCCTTGCACAACTTTTGGACATCAGCTTCCATAGTTGGCCAATGCACTCCGAGTCTCCTTAGTGTCTGTAGGGTTCGTTGTTTTGAGTAGTGTTGCTCTAATGCACCTACATGTGCTAATTGCAACCATTTAGTGTACTCATCCTCTTCCACACAACAAGCCAAGATTCCTTGATCTGTGTGCTTGTACATACTTCCTGCCATGATGTGATATTTTTGGGCTTTTACTACCTCTCTATCCTGCGTGTTTATTACTGGATGGTTAGGTCCGTATGTCAATACTGGCACTAATGGCTTAGCCCACTGCGGTACCACTTCCAAGTTAAACAAGTAAGCATCAGGAAGGTCATCTGATACTCCTTGTGGGGCTTCTCCAGATGTGAGCCTAGAAAGGTGATCTGCTCTCAAATGAGTCCTCCCTTTCCTTACCACAACCTCAAAATCATATTCCATTAGTAAGAGAAACCATCTTACTAATCTTCCTGTATTGCATGGCTTGTGTACGAGGTATAGCAATGCCTGATGATCAGTAAAAAATTTAAACTTATTTGCAAGCAAATAATGTCTAAACTTTTTAATTGCATATAGCATGCCTAAGCCTTCTCTCTCAGTAGTGGTATAATTTCGTTCAGCTGCATTCAATTGTCTACTAGCGTAGGCAATTGGGAGATCCATATTACCTTCACCAGTAGGTTGTGCAAGCACACATCCAATGGCATAATTGGATGCATCCACATGAACATGGAAAGGCTTATTCCAATCCGGTGTGGTTAAGATTGGTGCTGAACATAATCGCCGCTTAAGCTCATTGAAGGAATTCTCGCATTCCTCAGTCCACTCAAAGTTTGTCAGAAGTTCGTACATGGGCTTTGCAATGACAGCATACATGTGAATGAACCGGCGGTAGTAACCACAATGTCCCATGAAAGCTTGTACTTCCTTGACATTCCTTGGCCTAGGTAGCTCTGCTATGGCTCTCACTTTCTCTTCGTCAGTAGATATGCCATTCTTTGACACTATGTGCCCTAGAATCTTGCCTTGCCTGACCATGAAAACACATTTTTCTGGGTTTAGGCAGACTTGATATTCTCTACATTTGTCAAAGATTTGTCTCAGTTCAGGAATATGGGTTTGTCTGATGTTGGAATGAGCACAAAGGTCATCAACATAGACTTCTAAATTCTTCCTCAGGAACTCCTTAAATACATGGCACATTAGTCTCTGGAAGGTAGCTGGTGCATTGGTAAGCCCAAATGGCATTACACGAAAGGCAAATATACCCCATTCAGTGGCAAAAGCCGTCTTATGTTGATCTTCCGGAGCTATGGCTACTTGATTGTAACCCGAAAATCCATCAAGGAAGTTGTACACTTCCTTGCCTGCTACTCTTTCTAAGAGATGTTCTGTGATGGGAAGCGGATAGTTATCTCGAATTGTGGCTGCATTAACCTTCTTCAAGTTAATGCATACACGCAACTTGCCATTCTTCTTGGGCACCACTACGATGGGGGATACCCACTCAGTGTGCTCAATTTCATAGATAAATCCAGCTTCGACCAGTCGATCTATCTCCTCTTTGATCTTAGCAGTGTAATTATCGTTATATGTATAGGGCTTTTGCTTAGAGGGTTTGGCATCTGAAGTCATGGGGATGGTGTGTGAGCATATGTCTGGGTCAACACCTTTCAAATCCTTGTAACTCCAAGCGAATACATCTCTGTATTCTCTTAGCAAGGCTATTAACGCATGCTCTTCTTCCTCTGTTAGGTCATGGCCTATGTATGTGCATCTCTCCTCTCCTTCTTCTAGGGCCACTACTATTTTCTTGGTGGTTTCTTTGTTATCATAGGCCTCTCCTGATTGTGCCTCTCGTTTAGGCATTCTTATCATGACTCTCCTGTCGTCTATCTCATACTTCTTAAAATTTTCTGGGACCTCAAACAAAGATTCTTCCTCTTCTGAGGAGACTTGTCTCTTCTTTCGTTTCTTTCCTTCTTCATTCGGGGTCACATGTGTGGCTAATCTTACATCATTTGTAAGCTCTCCATGCCTCTGGGGTTGAATTTCTACTTCATGGAAGTATTCTTCATCTGATGCAAATGGTGGGTCCATAATGATTGACTCTAGATCGGAGTCACTTGCATCCTCAAATGCATCAGGGGTAGGTTCGCATTCTTCTAGAACTGCCTCTCCCATGATTGGCTCTATGGAGAAGACTGAAATGTCATAGCCATCCTCATCACAGTGAGGTGTCCATTGTTCCTCATTGATGGCTACATCCATTGTTGCTAGGATTTCTACCCAGCCATGGGGTTCAAATTCCTCATCAAGAAAGACTACAGGTGCATAGGCTAGGTCTTGAATTGATCTATGGTTTTCTTTTGCACCTACCTCTCTGGCTTTCTCTCTCTTCTCTTCTTCTACTGCTACCTTACACATCCATAAGTGGGTGTCTTCATGCATCCACGAGGATCCGGATTCTATGGAATGCACAGACTCAGTCTCATCTTTGGCTCTATGGATGGGATTCCATTGAATAGGTGGTACATCTCTATGAGAGTAATCCTTAAGATTGACTTTGGTCGTAACACCTAAGTGTTGCAGGTACAAAGAATTGGTTCCCCAATCCTGTACCACTTGCAACAGTCGCATAAAAGGTCGTCCCAAGATCATTTCATAGGCATGGTTCTTGCTAAATTCACATATGGCAAAGGTATGCTCGAACTCGACACCATAGGTGGTGAGAGTTATTCCTTCTAGTAATCCTAAGGGCCTTTCAATATGACCATCGGCCATCTGCAATTTCATTCTCGTTGGCCTGAGTGCTGGCTTGCCCCAACGCTTCCATAGGGAAGTGGTGGCAATTGCAACTCCTGCACCTGAGTCCAAAATTGCCTTGGTGGTGTACTCCTGGTAGGTAATGGGAAGATAGGTGTTCCCTTCTTCACCTTCACACATATCTCCTATTTTATCCAAGGGTATCTCTGGCACTGTCCTATGTGATCCTACCTGGGAACGAGGTTTTGCTATCTCGGGCACTTGATTGGCTACATGTTTCCAAACTTCTGGTCTAACCTTAAGCAGCTCTTCCAAAGTGAGATTGCACTGCACTTTGGTGTTCTTCACTACCTCTGTGTTCCTAGGTATGACTGAATCTTCGTTTCTTACCATGACTGTAGGTGCTCTCATACAGGTGGACTTTGCTTCCCATGGGCCTGTGAAATGGGGTAGTTCTTGTAAAGAATTAGACTCGAAGTCTAATCTTTCTTGAGATTGGGTGCTCTCCTGCTCCCCATAAATGGAAGGAAGGTCTAGTGGGAATTGATCGTGTGTGTCATCCACCAGTTCAATGGGAGGAGGAACTTCACTCTCTTTAGCCCATTTCTCTTCTTGAATCTCTCGCAAGAATTCTGGTGTGTATTGATTCATAGAAGAAGAGGTGTCTGGCTCCGTAGAGTTAGGCACGTAGGCCTCAGGCACATAGGCTTTCCGGGTAGGAAGACCTGCTCTTTCACTAGCCTTGTCATGGTGTTGAGGGGCGAGTTCCTTTTGTGATTGTGCCATTAGATTCTCTATTCTTTCTAGGGAGGGGGGGTTGTCTGGTTCAGTGGAATTGGGCTCATAAGCTTTTGATGGGGGATGGGTCATGTTTTTGCTTGCTTTATCTCTTTCTTGATTTTTTTCTTCCTTGGTAGATCTTGCAATTATGCCCTCTAACTTCTCTAGAATTCCATCCAAGTGTAATTGCTTCTTGGCTGAGCCCGAGTAATTGAAAAGGCGACTGGCTTCAAACATAGTCTGAGCCAATGCGACCATTTTCGCGCAAAGCTTGGTTCTTTCTATCTCTAGGTCAGCTCTAGGGTAGCACTTGTCATGATCTGTGACATTTGGCCCTTCTTGGATTCTGGCCTGATATGCTTTAAGCATCATGTCTATGTCTTCAGGAGTGGGATCAGCTAATACTGATCCTACTCTAGGGGGTGGTGGAATCGTATGAGGTGGGTTGGAAGGTGGCAGGTCGGATGGCGATGGGAATGGTGGTGGTGGGGTAGTGTGAGAGGGAGTTTGAGATGTGAGTTCAGTTATCCTGGCTTTGGTTTCTCTTATGCTTTCCTCAAGTTCACTCATCTTTTTAGCCCATTGTCTTTTCATTCTTTCCCGACTATCTTTCCACGCTCCTTTTCTTTGTCATGCTCTCGGTTTCACTAGCCTCTGGGTTCTTATCCTGGTTTACCCCTTGGTTCTGCTGCAATGCCTGAGCTCTAGTCACTACCTGTACTGGTGCGGTGGATGTCACACTTCCTGTGGAGTCTACCACCAACCCAATAACGTTAATAGGAGTGATTTTTGGCATATTATTAGGATTCTTAGGGCAATCTCGTAAGAGATGCTCCTTTCCACACTCCTGGCAAAAGCCCTGAATCGTCACTGACTGGGGTTGTGTAGGTGGAGGCAAGGGACAATCATGAATGAGGTGATCCCCTTGACATATGTAGCATGGTCCTCTAGGGAATGGGGGTCTTACCTGCCTAGGTTGAGGTCTAGGGTTGGGGTTTGCATACATGACGTTTGTGTAATCTGACTCCCAACTAGGTTCATTTGGCTCTTCACTATAGTAGGACTCACCATGTTCAGGAGATTGCATAGTAAGCCTGGGGACTATCAACATGTGTAGAATCAAAGCTATGGTCACTGGGATCACTTTCTGAAAGCACTGGTGTTACAGGGACTATAGCTCTATTCAGGTTTTCTTCTGCAGCAGCATACTTTACCGGAATCACATTAGCTGGAGCTGGAGGTTGTTGTGCTAGCACAGGCTGAGGCCTTTGTTGGTTTTGGTAGGGTTGGTAGGTTTGTTGAGGCCTCGCATACTACTGAGGTGGGTACTGGTTCTGGTATCTTCCTTGTTGAGGGTATGGTTGTGGGTACGTCTGCCTAACGGTTTGCTTATTGTAGGGGCAATCTTGCGCGGTGTGATTGGTGTACCTTCGTTCTATGGTGCAGTACTGGCTACTAGGATTAACTTGGGGTTGAGCCATAATGGGACATACATTCGCCATGTGGTCGCCACCACAAGTATAGCACCTTTTCACAGGGGCAAACCTTGGGACTTGTTTGTTAGTGACACCTAATTTCTGAGCTACTTTCTCTGCAAGTTCCTCGATTGATGTGGATTGCGTGGAAGAGAGGTTAGAGGCACTATCCGAATCTTTGTATATCTTGGAAAGCTCTAACTCCTCTCCTAGGTTATCCTCAATGTCAATGCACATATGTACGCAATCTTCTATGGTCCTAGGGTCCTTCAAGTACACATAAGATCTCAATTTGGTACTTAGCAATCCATCCAAGAATAAAGCCACTTGCTTAGCTGGTGTGGGTAGCTCCGAAACAGGGCATCTTTCTAAGTATTGCCTAAATCTTCTTCCTGCAAGTCTCACGGTTTCTTGAGGGGTTTGCTTGAAGCTGTGAATCAGTGAGGAGGTATTATGCCTTATGCCACTCTTAGAGAATTCAATAATGAAAGCCTCTAAGAGTTGGTCTATGCTCCTGAACTGTCTCTCATTTAGGGGCTGAAACCATGTCAGGGCAGTGTTCCTAAGGGTCAGACCAAAGGCATTGTACTGCGTGAATAGATCCTCCACTTGTTCAGCTCTCAAGACTTGCCTAAACTCAGCCACATGATCGTATGGATCTCCAGTGCCATCGAAGTAGTTCTTCATGGACTTAACTAGCTGAGTTGGTCTCAAAGTCCTTGTGTGCTCTCTAGGTCGTGGTAGAGGGAATTCATCCGCATTTCTTAGATTCCTGTGAGCTCTAAGCATCTCAGGTTCTACTCTATTTGTTTCCGTCCTTGTTCTTTCTCTGCCCCCTAAGTTGGCAAAGCTTACTTCTGGCCTATCTCTACTTCTATCTCTTGGAGTTCCATGAGCTTGGGATGTTCCAGCTCCAGGGTGACCATAGGACACATTCGATCTTGGTTGGGGGAAAACGAATTCACCCTTCCAAGTGTAAGCATGCCTATCATTTTCTGTCACCACAAAGATCCTCTCCGAAGCGTGATCTAAGTAGGTCACTCTGCCTGGGCTATCAGGATCCTTAAACTCATAGATCATGATTGTTCCTATATCAGTTGGCTGATCAGATTTATACCTCCAAAAGGCTTCGTCAGTTTCTCGATTGAGGAGCAAATCTATGCTCTTGTTATCCTGGGGAATCCACTCTGGTGTTATAATCCTAGTGAGAACCGATTTGCCTCGAGGGGTTCTAGGTTCTGTACCCATGTTTCCTTGCTCTAGGTCCCCTAAGTCCGCTTCTGGGATCACATTTCCAAATTCGTCCGTCCTATCTGGGTGACTGGTGACTACGTATATGGTTCCTTCTTTGTCCAAGTATGCTCCGTTTTCAAACTTGACAGCTGGGCGCTCTAATCCAATGGATTGATCAGGATTCTTAATCTGTACCACAGATCTTCCCAGGCCGTCCTCATAGATGCTGGCACCTAATCGGTTGGTCCTAAGGTATTCCAACTGCGTTTTGTAAGGGCCTTCTACCCTGTGCAAGTATGGCACTCCTGAACTTACTGTAGGTCTCTCCATACCTTGAGACATCTCGGATTCACTAGTCTCGGAACTTGGATAGTATGAGTGGTGGCTCAACTGCTGGGCCCACGACCTAGCAGTGTGGTTGACACTAGCCTCTGAAGACCTAAGGCTTTGTCTATCCCTTACTAGATGTCGCCCTGATCTAAGGTTCATAAGCCTAATTGGATAACCCAAATTTGCCCAGGTACAACCTCATTGCAGAGTCCTTTTGTATCAGTTACTTGATTCTTTTTAGTTGATTCCTCTGTAAAAATTCTTGTCTGATATCACGTCGCAAGGTATGATTGAGTGTAGTTCCGCACTTAAAGTTGATCGTTCCACATTAAGTTCTTTTCCTTTAAAGTTCTCGACAGTACAAAGAGTATGTTCTTAGCTTGAACTTGAAAGTTTAGGTATGCTTCAACTTGATAATTGCCTATCGTCGCCCTGACTTACTCCTACCTCTAGTCATTCTTAGCCTAAGCTAGGAATTGACGAAGGGGAGTTGAGAATATTCCGACCTTTCTTGTTGATCCCTTTGCTTTATGATGCTCAAGAACCCGAGTCTCAAGCTTGCCAAGAGACCCTTGCTTTGTATGCTCTCAATTGCTTCTCAATAGACCTGCAGTAGTCCCAAGATTAGCTCCAGACTTAAATTCAAATGATAGACTAGACCACTTTCATGCATGTGACTCACCGACCAAATTATCTCTTGCCTTTATAAAAAACAATCCCAAGGATCCCTCAGTTTTCCTACCTCGGGTATGGTTAACTTCAAAAAACCCTATCTAATAATCCTGATCTTAATTTTCACATAACCAGTGGAAGTTTTGGTTGTACTTCTCACGAGCTTTCCAACAAAACAAGAATCACAGCAATTGGATTTCGTATGAGGAAGTTATGTCAGTTCAGGCTTCAGGGATTAAAACAGGGTTCAAAACAGTTTAATGAAGCAGTCAGAAATTCTTGAATTACTTGGGTTGCGGCCTCAACATGCAATGCTAACCCCGAGTGTTTGTCCCACACTTGGCCAAAATTTAGACCATTATTTTTGCCTTAAAAATTTGGCCTAATTTGCCCTTCTAACGTGTTCGCAAAGTCTGTCGATCGCGATTGACAGGTCAATCGCGATCGACGTGTCGATCGCGATTGACAGGTCCGTTGTGGCTGTCAGTCGCGATTGACTAGTCAGTCGCGATTGACACGTGGCTGAAAATTCAGTCAATCGTGGTCAAAGGGTCATTGACTCTGTCAATCGCGATTGATGTGTCGATCGCGATTGACAGGTCGGTCGCGAGGGTCTGTCCGTCGTGGTCAAACAATCGTTGATTGTGTCGGTCGCGATTGACAGAGCCGTCATGGGCTGTCAGTCGCGATTGATGAGTCGATCGCGATTGATGGCTCGATCGCGATTGACACGTGTCACGCGTAGCTTCTGCCCGTCGTGGTCAATCGGTCGTTGACTCTGCCGGTCGCGATTGACAGAGCCGTCGTGGGCTGTCCGTCGCGATTGACTGGTCGATCGCGATTGACAGGTTTGTCCGTCGTGGTTTGTCGATCGCGATTGACAGAGCGATCGCGATTGACAGAAATCTGAGGAATTTCAAAAAACTAAACACATTTTTGGGAAGCTCTAGGCCTGTAGGTCATGGATATGCACTTTGTTTAGCAAATAGAGCAATTTTTCTGTCGGTCGCGATTGACAGAGCCCGGCGACACAGAGACAAGACCGTACAGTTTCGTACCTGCACAGAGTGCTGGGGATGGTGATACAGCAAGAACCTGCAGAATGCTCAAAAAACATGCAAAAAACAACGCACGCAATATCGCTCTCTCGCTCTCTCTCACAAGTAGAATGAGGGAAATGAGGTGGAGATGGTGATATGATCAAAAAACTGAAATTTTCGCGATGATGGAAATGGAGGTGGAAGATCGTGATGGTGATGATGGTGGTAAGGTAAGAAAGAGAAAAATAGGAAAAGTAAAGAAATTACCTACAACGCCAACGTCTCCAATCTACGTCTTACCATCACACGCTCGTCCTCAAAGCTCGATCTCCGGCAACGGCGCCAAAATTTGGTGTAGCTCAGTGATGAGTAGCACCTCCTTTAATGTCAATCCGGGAAGACGTGAGGATGGTATGAAGACCACGAGCAAGTGGAGGCACAAGTGCGTGAGAGAGAAGCACACAAGCATGCACACACATACACACACACGCGCACACACGGCAAGACAAAGAGTGAGAAGCAATGGAGTCCTTAGATTACTTTCAAAAAGCTCTTACAAGTTCATTTCACTTACAATCCAACCTCAAAAATGAGCTCTCTAGCTCCTTTTATAGTTTTTGAGTAGCTTTGGCCCTGTTCAGACCTAGTGTCTGGCCTAGTTAAAAATTAGGTTCCAGGGCTTATTAGAGGGCTCAAACGAGATCTAAACAATATGAAAATTGGCAGGTAGATACTTCTAAAGCTCCTCAAGCTCAAGGAATCCTTGGCTTGCACAAAATGGAGCTACAAAAATACGAAATGATATTTACAATGGTTTTTAGTGATGAAAATCACTATTTGTGTAGGGATTTCCTCTATTGATTTGTCATACATACCTTTGAGCTCCCTACTTGCTCTGTCTTCTTGTATGCTCAACTCCTTGATGTCTGAAAAATTTAGATGGCCTACTTGCCAGATCTTCTTTGACTGCCATGTCTGCTTGTGCTGTCCCTTCGCTCTGACTCTCTTCGTCTTGTGGCTCCTTCGGTTCCCTGACTGCTGCCAACACCCCCCTTGATCATAATGGAGGGTGCCCATTTTACATGCTGACAAATTTTCAGCCAAAACTAGAAACTCTTTGAAGCACATAAACACCTCGGACTTTGCTTTAGTGGATATACACATGCATGCCTATAAAAATCATCAATGACAGTTTCGAAGTAAAGACAGTTCCCAAAAGAAGGTGTCTGCATAGGATCACAGACATCACTATGAACAAGCTGCAATTTCTGAGTAGCTTGAGCTGAACCATCGTTTGGGAAGGAGGAACGCTGCATTTTGCCCAATATATAGCCTTCACAAACATGTTTACTAGGTGCCTCAAGTTTGGGCAAAGAGGACACCATTTCAGATTTCTACAAGCATAGCAAACTAGCAAAATTCAGATGACCCAAGCATGCATGGCAAAGCTTTGCATCTTACATAGCCTAAGAATCATGTACTACACATGTTGAATCATTCACAGATTTTTCATAGTCTATGGGCTTATACAGCCCACGACATAAAGTGCCAGAAGCAATAATGACATCGCCATTTGACAGATCATGAACTATACATTTGTCATCAACATATTTCACAACCAAGCTGATCTTGGCTAATGCTAAAACTGATAACATATTTTTCTTGATCCCTCACACAAATAAGTCATCCGAAAATGTAAAAGAACTACCATAAATAGTAGTCACAATGATCTTACCAACTCCCATGATAGGATAAGAGGAGTTGTTGGTTCATGTGATAGTATTCTCTGTAGGGGCAGACTCAAGTGAAGTGAAGAAACTGTGCTGCAAGGTACTATGTTTGGTTGCTCCATTGTCAAAGTACCAAACATCTGAGTCTACTGCAGACATACATTGTTCATCAGAAGATAGGTCAAAACTACAAACAATAGTAAATATCCATTCTTCATTTTGCACAAGATTAGCAGACTCTGTTTTGGGTATAGAGGCTTCTCGAACAACCATTCCAGCCTCTTTCTTCTTTGCCTCTTTTGCAGCCAATTTTGGACAACTCTTTATGACATGATCATTTCCTTTATAGTACTTGCAAAACAATTTTTTCTTTTCTATTTTCTTCTTTTCTCTGTCATCCTTCTTTGATTGTGTAGAATTAGTTGATTTTTTCTTTCTAGTAGATGAGCTCCATTTTCCTTTGCCCTTTTGTCTAGCCAAAAAAGCTTGATCTACAACACGCATAATGGATCTGTTCTACCTAGTCTAATCTTCTTGCAACAGAACAGAGACTAACTCCTCAAATGTTAAGGTATTTGGATTGCCTTTCATCATCAAACAAAAAGGAGAAGCAAAACTCTGATATGAATCTAGAAGACCATTCAAAACAATCTGCACAAGTGAACTGTCAGGCAAGACTTCATCAGCAAAAATCAATTGCTCCTTCAAATATTTGATATTTATCAAAAAATTATCCATGGAATCTCCTTCATTCATGTGATCACTCTCCAATTGTTTTCAGAGGTAAGAAACATAAGCCTCATTCCTTGCCTCGTATAATGTGGTTAGTGTATCCCAAGCATCCTTGTTGCTTTGCAAGAGTAAATGTGGGAAATAATGGCATGTTTGACAGATAAGGCTATCAATGCATGTGCTTGACATCTCTGCCATCCCAACGAAGTTGCTCTACAGTAATGCAACAAGAATCGCAACAAGAACAGGAACGTGAAGAATGTCACCACCTTTGACGCTATCTACATCAGCTTCAGCAATTTTATTTATAGGTGTAATAGGACGTTTTTCAACACCCTACACAATATTCCACAATCCTTTTGTGACCAATACATGATGCATCATATAAGCCCATAATGGGTAATTGGTACCATCCAACTTATCCTCAACAACCAACATATAGAAGACATCACCACTTTTAGCCATGGCACTGGCTAAAATACCCTAATGCCAAAAAAATGACTATCTCAAAAATTTGAATAGAACTACCCTGTTGAGATCTGGTAGACCTATAGTAGACTTTGAGATTCTTATACTTGCCAACTGAAACCTATATATATCTTTGGCACAAAAAATGAAATATGCATGCACAAGTGTTGTGATAGTGCATTTGAAGGCCGAAATGAGGCTCAAATTGTGATTTTGACACCATAGAATGAATCTATTTTGAACTCCTAATTGCCTTAATTATGCTCACCAATTTTTGTGTGATTCTAAGATTGTGATTGGAGGGGTGTCGACGATGCCCTAGATGCTTAATGGCTTATTTTACAATAGTCATTTTTATGTAGATTGTACATTTACAAACCTTTGAGGATGCGTTTACTATAAGATTTTTTGAAAATGAGTTAGAAATTAGAAGAGTCTCTTTGGGTCCTAAGGCAAGATTAGCCACATATGAAGCCATATATTTGGAACATAAAAGTAGGAATACACTCAATGCACCAAAAGAAGCAGTGAATTGGAGAAAAGCTATGATTGAGTTGATAAATGACATTAATTTAGAGGAGAGACAAAGATATACCAGGACTCAACAGGTATATATCAGGAGACAAATGATGCAAAGATTTAAAAGGAATCAATTACAAAGATCGATGAGATATCAAAAGGTATAGGAGGGGAAGGACATTGAATGAAGATTTTAAAGAAAACAAGAACCCTCACTAACACCTTGTATTTTAGTGTGTTTCTTTTTAAATATCCTGGAAAAGTAGAGGTAGAAAGCTCTAAATTTTGTACAAATTAGAAAGATTCTTCCTTGAGTTACACTAGAGCTATATAAATATTTGGAGAATCATTAGATGAGCATAGATAGTAGTTTAGAAGCTTTGAAGTTGAGAAATTGAGAAGAAAACACTTCATTTTTGGACTAGTAAATAAGTCATTGATGAGGAGATTTGAGAGATTCAAGTCATTTGTATTTATTTACTTTTGATAATAGAGAGCTCCTCCTTTGGCTATCATCTTCTTCCTTGCCTTGATGCCTTTGTGAGATCCATTATGTAGATTGTTGTGTGTTGTTTGTTGAATCTTCATATGAAGAATGGGTTTAAACTTGTGTGTGAGATCATGAGTTATGAAGTATTTTGATGGCGATGCACCACAGTGCACTCTCCTTCTTGAGAGCTCCATGAAAATATCCTCGGTGTAGAAAACTGAGCTCTAGCTGCTGCACACGATACTCCGGATAGAGGCTACAGAATACACAAAAAAAACACAATACACAAGGAGCATGAACACAAAATTCTTAGGTGTTACAAATGCGATCGAATTTCAAGTATGTGGTTGACAAAGCCACAATATGTTTTATTAAAGAACATATACAAAAATGTCCAGTGGCCATTTGGCATTTCACATGGACACTAATGGTAGCAATCTCCCACTAAAGGCCAATATGAGTAAAGTGACTATGACAGAAAAATAAAGAATGATAAAGAATATATGAGTGTAACTATACAAGCTATACCTCCCACCTAATGGGCATGTACATGGTATACAATTAATCATGTAAGATCATGAATCAAATAACCCCCATCAAGTGACAACAATGCCGAAAGCTATTTTGTGGTAGAGCTTTAGTCAAAGCATCTACAACATTATCTCGAGTATGAACCCTCTCAAGAATAATGTGCTTAATGGCTAATCAGTTTTTGGTGAAGTGATACCGCACCTCAATGTGTTTGGTCTTTGCATGATAGACCAGATTCTTAGCCAATACAATGGCACTCTGACTATCACTGAGCAAACAAGGTACATGCTGAGATAAAGCCATATCACAAGCAAGACAAGAGAGCCACAATGCTTCCTTACATGCCTCAATTATTGCAACATACTCTACTTCTATGGTGGAAACATTTATATATTCTTGAAGAGGAGATCTCCAAGAGATAGCACCTCAAGCAAAATGAAAATTATACCCTGATGTAGACCTATGATTGTCTACACAACTAGCATAATCAGAATCTATGTAACCAATAATGGATTCTTTCCCTCTATCTAAGCATAGACACTTGGCCTTAGTGCCACTCAGATTTCTCAAAATCATCTTAACCACTTCCCAATTCTACCTGCCAAGATTTGACATGTATCTGCTCACAACTCCCACTGCAAATGCAATGTCTGGCCTCGTAGCTACCATAGCATACATGAGACTACCAACCATATACTAATAAGGAAATTTTGTCATAAATTCCTTTTCCTCATCTGCTTGGGGGCAATCATCCTTGCTCAATTTCACATATGTGGGTAAAGGTGTACTCAATGTCTTTCCACTCTGCATATTGAACATATCAAGAGTAATGTGCATGCCGAGAATATGTTTGGCATCCCCCAAATCCTTCATATCAAGTTTCTTACTCAACTTCTTTTTGAGAATTGACAAGTCATAAGAGGACTTCCCAGCAATCAACATATCATTGCCATAAAGTATCAAGCATATCAAGCTTCCATCTGAGCATCTCTTTGTGTAGAGACAATGATCCTCATTGCTTTGAGAATAGCATTGAGACTTCATAAAAGCATCAAACTTTTGGTACCATTGTCTAGGAGACTATTTAAGTCCATATTATCTCTTCTTCAGCTTACAAACTAGACTTTCTTTGCCAGGAACTACATAACCCTCTGGTTGTTCCATATACATCTCATCTATAAGATCTCCATGCAAGAAAGCAATTTTCACATCCATTTGGACTAGCTCTCAGTCATCGATTACAACAAATCCAAGCAACATTCGAAGGGTAGTCATCTTGACCACTCGAGAGAAGATTTCCTTGAAATCAACACCATGTTGTTGCTTAAAACCCTTTGCAAGAAGTCATGCTTTATACTTTGGAGAAGCACTATCTGATGTGAATTTCATTTTATATACCCATTTACATGGTAAATCTTTCCTGCCCTTTGCCAAAGGTACTAAATCTCAAGTACCATCTTGTGAATAGAATCCAACTCACTCTTCATGGCATGCTCCCACTTGACATGATCCTTTATCTGCATGGCCTCTTTGTAGCAAGAAGGGCATCTATTAGCATAACAAAATCAAAACCTAGAACAAATCTATCAGGTGGATGTGAGACACATGCAGAGCGTCTCAATGGTTGTTGAATAGGAACATTTGCAGACTGATCTAATCAAACATCCTCTTGAACATCCCTATGTGCAACATTTTTATGCTTGCTAATTGGAGGACTAGTATCCTCAAACACCAATCTTCTCATTTCAACCTCCTTAATGGGATATTTATGCATCTTAGACTCATTGAAAATGACATCACTACTTTTGATCATTGATCATGTTTGAGGATCCCATAAGCAATATCCAAATTTTCCTTCTCAACCATATCCAAGAAAAATGCATTTCTTTGACGTATGGACCAACTTTTGTCTAAGATTATTAGGTATATGAACATATGCTTCACACCCAAAAACTCAAAGATGATCATAATATGGTGGATTCCATGTCCATAACTCTTATGCCACTTTCAAACCTTTGGCAACACTAGGTGAAAGGTTAATCACATGAACTACAATCAATAGTGCTTCT
Organism: Ceratopteris richardii; assembly: GCA_020310875.1. NCBI lineage: Eukaryota > Viridiplantae > Streptophyta > Polypodiopsida > Polypodiales > Pteridaceae > Ceratopteris > Ceratopteris richardii. Next base: position 77,748,086 of record CM035416.1, read on the forward strand.
GCCCAAAAGCCTTGTGAAAGGTTTGCATGATGCACCATAGAAACTACTCTATCCTGAATAGTTCTATTCATCCTTTCAGCTAGACCATTCTATACTAGGGTATAAGGAGTTGTAAACTCTCTATGAATTCCCCTAGATTGGCAAAAAAGGTTGAATTCATGTGACATATACTCAACCCATTATCTGAACGTAAAGCTTTGAGCTTAGTTCCTTTTTCAGTCTCAACTAAAGCAAGCCATTTTCTGAAGGTAGGAAATACCTCATCCTTTGATTTGATAAGATATACCCAGAATTTTCTAGTAGCATCATCTATGAAAGTGACAAAGTAAAGAAAACCACCCAATGACCTTGTGGGCATAGGACCACACACATCTATATGAACGAGATTTAAATGCTGAATTGAAGAGTCAATGTGCATTTTATGCACATTCCTAGTTTGCTTTCCATATTGACAATGCTCACAGAATGAAAAATCAAAGAAAGATAACACATGTAAGTAGCCAGAATGAGAAAGATTTTCCATTCCACTACGAGATATGTGACCCAAATAGCCATGCCAAATACAAACCATCGGTTGTTTAGTAACAGCTAAGAAGTGTTCTTTTTATGACACAAATAAAGGGTAAAGTGAGCCAACTTTGCTTCCTTTTGCTATAACTGTATTGCCCTTTGATATGTGAAAGGACTGAGCATAGAAAAGCACCTTATAACCAAGGCCATCAAATTGATCAATTGACATCAAACTATGTGATAACTGAGGTACACGGTGTATATCATGCATAGAAAATTTTGAACCATCAGTGAATTGCACAACCACATCTCCAATCCCCACAACATCACATTGGTAAGAGTCACCAAGTCTCAAGTACCCAAAGACTTTGTTGCATAATTAGAGAACCATTCTCTGTGTGGTGTCACATGGAAAAAAGCATCAAAATCTAGGAGCCATGTGTGAGAAAGAGAGTCAACCATAAGGCCCTCATTTGGCATAGTGCTATCAAGTGTCAACACATCAGCATCATCAAAAATAGCATTAATCTCTTCAATCTTCATAGTTGAAGTAGATGGTGCAGGTAGCTGTTTAACATAACCATCAATATTTTGTTCTTTACCTTTAGCATTCTTTAATGCATAACAATCTTTCTTCATGTGTCATTTCTTATGACAATAATGGCATATCCCTCTTCCTTGATTTACTTCTAATCTTATTCTATTGACCATTCTTTTCCTTATTCATGCTCCTACCACATTGTTGATTCTTTCCTTGGTAAGAATCACGAACATCATATGCATATCCACTCTTAGTGCCAACTATACATTTTCTACGAATCTCCTCACTCAAGAGTGCTCAACATATTTTTGGAGCAAAACAATCAACAATTGATGATTACATGAAGCTTAGGAGTGAAGACTTGAAGAAAAGATTGAAGCCTAAGAGCATGAAGTGAAGTAGAGGTTCAAAAAGATATGGTCTACATACACATGTCTATTAGCTTTGTAAATTCTTCAAAGATACTTGAAGTAATGATGAATCCATGCTCATATGTATATATACACTGGTATATAGTCGTGATATATGTGGAAGAAGAAGTATAGATGATATAGAGAGGATTAGATCATAAGTTAAAATGAGATCTATCCATCAGATGTAAGATGAGTTGAATAGAAGAAGTTTTCTGATAATTGTGCATTGATTTTTTCTCCATTTCTCCTTCCGTGCTTTGTCATTTTAGAACTCCTTTTGTATGTGTCTAAGTCCATAGTTAACGCATCTATGGTCAAGTTCTGAGAGTCCAATCGCAAACAGTAAGAGAATTGTGAGTAGGAACATTTGTATGTGCAAATGTATTAAGTGATTTCTGAAACAGGGCAAATTTGATGGTCAATGATTTGATCAGATCTCAATGTAGAGTGTAAAGTCTTACACAAATGAGGACTCAAAATTTAAGTTGGAAGGTAAGCCATCTATGTCTAAAAGAATTTGATTAAACGGGCTATAGATTGAGAGAAGCAAGTAGTTAAAGTTGCATATGTAAAAGTCGATTGCAAAGAAAACCTATTTCAAACATAGGTTTACTTATTGAAGTAAATCTGAAGTTTTATAAGTTTTTTTGAAGAACTTTCACTTGTACTAGATGTCCAAACATTAGAAGAGTTTTGTGACAAAGTTTCATAGAAAACTTTAACCATTTCCTCAGTCAATGGAAGAGTTTTGTGAAGCAGACTTTTGTGAGTGAAGTTATAACTCAGAGAAGTAATAGAGATTCATAATTTGGTAAAGACTTCCAAAATTAATGAAGGCTTCTTGTTATTCTTGATATAGAGGTGTTCTAGATTCAAGTGTAGCTTGTCTTTTGGAGATTAATCTTCTCCATCAGTGGTATCAGAGCATATTTGATCAAAGTTGAAGGAAAGGAAAACCCCGACTGCTCCAGACATACAAAATTCAACATTTGAAGATTCAAAAGGACAAAGATTGAAGGAAAGGCTAAAGGAAGACACTACATCAATCAAAAGGATCAGAAGGATTAAATTTCAAAGCAAAGGTACATACATTACTCATAAGGATTGAAGATTTGATAATACAGGTAAAGAAAGAATGGGAGACAATCTCCAAATTGAGAAGTTGGATAGAGAGAACTACCTAGCTTGGTCTATGAGGATGGAAGATCATCTTATGAGAAAAGATCTTTGGGATACATCATAGGAGAAGAAGAGAAGCCAGATTTCAAAGATCCTAGTGTTCCAACTAGGGAGGAGCTTGCAAATTTAAAGATTTGGATGAAGAAGGATGCTCAAGCAAGGAGCATTATCTACATGGCAGTAAATGATTACTTGCTTCCTCATATCAGAGGACTTGAAAGTGCAAGTGAAAATATGGAGTGCTTTGGAGGAGCATTTTTAGAATACAACCAAATCAAGGAAAGCATCACTATGGGCAAAATTTACATTCAAGAACAAGGCTTCACAATCAATATCTGATTACGTGACAAAGATGAAAGACATTGCTGATTCTTTAGGTGCAGTTGATGAAGACATTGAAGAAGACATTGAAGAAGACATTGAAGAAGACATTGAAAAAGACAAATTCTTACAGGTCTAAGAGGAGATGTGAAGTGGAAGCCTTTCATATTGTCAACAGAACTTTCATTGGATCATTTTACTCCTGATTTGAATCAATTGCTAGGACATATGCTAACATTTGAGAATGATATCAAAGGAGATGTTGATAAGAGTGCAGGTCATGCAATGTATTCTAAGGATAAGAAGAAATCTATCAAAGGAAAACAACAATCAGTTGAAGATGAAGGTACTTCAAGCCAAGCAAACTTCCTAAGAGGAAGAGAAAGTGGCAGAAGTAGAGGAAGAGGCAGAAATAACAAAGACAATGTCAAAGCTTGTTGGATATGTGGTAAGACCAATCATCTATCTCATGAATGTTGGCATAATAATAAAAAAAATGGTAAATTTAATCAGAATTTTAAACAAAGAGGAAGATGTGGAGGAAATCAGAGAGGAAATTATAGAGGTAGAGGTGGTAGGAGTTTCTTTGGAAGAAATGGAGGGAGAAACTTCCAAAATCAATCCTACAATAACACCTACTACAATTATACATCAAATCAGAAGAAGATTCAACTCTTATTATGAATGCAACATGTGAAGCTCCAAATGAAGACTTAAGGGTATTCTATATTGACTCATGGTGTAGCAATCACCTGAGTGGAAATATTGCTTTGATGACTGACTTGGATCATAAGGCAATCAATCATACAGTTCAAACATGTGATAATACAAAGCACAAGGTGAAGTCAATTGGATGAGTGAAGGCTAAAGATGGAAGTACTCTTCTGAGTAAGGTTTTGTATGCTCCTACAATTCCAAAGAATTTGATCAGTGTAGGACAAATTGTAGAAAAAGGATATGAAGTGAGATTTACTAATGATGGAGTTTATGTTGAAGATCATAGCCAAGGGTATAAGCAAATTGTTACAGGAAAGAAAGAAGGAAGGCTATAAACATTAAGGGTACAAGGTAATGTTGGACACGTCATGTTTACATATGGAGAGCAAAAGGTGTCTGAGTTGGATCTTTGGCATAAGAGGCTTGGACACTTCAATGAAAGAGGTATTAAAGAAATGGTTAACAATGGTTCAGTGCTTCGATTACCCAATGTGGCATGTCAACACATGACATACAGATGTGAAGCATGTCAATTAGGTAAGGCTCACAAACATTCATACAATAAACAAGGTTTCATGTATTCAGAAAGACTTGAATTGGTACATACAGATGTGTGGGGTCCTTCAAAGGACTTTAGCATAAATGGTTCAAGATATTATGTCATTTATGTTGATGATGCTACCAGGTGGATCACTATTTATGTGATCAAAGATAAGTCAGAAGTGTTTAGTACATTTAAACACTGTCATGCATATGCAGAAAGAATTACAGGATAAAAATTGAAGAGGTTAAGATCAGATGGAGGGGGAGATTATTTCTCAAATGAATTCAGTGATTATTTGTGGAATGCAGGCATAAAGAGAGAAGTTACTTGCAGGTACTCTCCTCAACAAAATGGTATAGCAGAAAGGAGAAATAGAACTCTTGTTGAGCTTGCAAGATCAATGATGAAAGAGAAGAATTGCCCTAATTATTTGTGGGCTGAGGCTATAAATACAGCCACATACTTGGTTAATAGCCTACCATGTAAAGCTTTGCAGGGTATGACACCATATGAAGCTTGGTGGGGTAAGAGACCTACATTAGATCATTGCAAAGTACTTGGTTGCTTAGCCTATGTTTATGTTCCTTCTCAATTAAGGCATAAATTGGATGCTGAAAAATATGTGTTCATTGGTTATGATGATAAGCAAATGGGATACAGGTTGTGGAGTCCATCTACAAAGAAATTCCTTGTATCAAAGGATGTCACATTTGATGAGCAAGGTACTTGGTACTTAGGTACAAATAGTGCTTATGCAGGTCTTGAAGAAACATTGAATCAAAAGAAAGGTAAATCAAAGGTTCAAATTCTTGAGGAAGAAGAGAATAGTGAATGCTAGTTGAAAATGAAGAATTTCCAAGGTTTGATCCAGAATATGATGAACCAGAAACTTCAAGAAGTGGAGAACTCAGAAGGTCATCAAGGGACAAAAGACAACCTATAAGGTATAGCTATGATGCCTCTTTCTTGACAACTAAATATTATGCTTATTTAGTAAAAGCAGATGAAGACCCATTCACATATGATGAAGCCAAAGGAAAGGAGAATTGGGAAAAAGCTATGAAGGAAGATTATGATGCACTCATTGAGAATGATACTTGCGAATTGGTACATAAACCAATTAGTCAGAAGGTAATTGGATGTAAGTGGGTTTACAAAACAAAAATATTTGCAGATGGAAGTGTGTCTAGGTACAAAGCCAGACTTGTTGTAAAAGGATATGGATAGACATATGGTGTGGATTATGATGAAACTTATAGTCCTGTTGCAAAGATGACAACCATAAGGACTTTCATAGCTATTGCTACTTGCAAAGGTTGGAAATTATCTCAATTAGATGTGAAGAATGCATTTTTCAATGGTTACATTTTAGATGAAGTTTTCATGGAACAACCAGATGGTTTTAAAGATCAATTTCATCTAGAGCATGTGTGTAAGCTCAAGAGAGTTTTGTATGGCTTGAAGCAAGCCCCAAGGGCATGGAATTGAAGGCTTGTAAAGTTCTTTAAGGAACTTTGTTTTCAAGCATCAAAGGCAGATAGTAGCTTGCTAGTCAAAGCAAGTGAGGATGGATTTATCTATGTTTGTATTTATGTTGATGACTGTAGCTCAGTGATGAGTAGCACCTCCTTTAATGTCAATCCGGGAAGACGTGAGGATGGTATGAAGACCTCGAACAAGTGATGGCACAAATGTGTGAGTGAGAAGCACACTAACATGCACACACATACACACACACGCACACACGGCAAGACAAAGAGGAAGAAAATGGATTTCTTTTAGATTACTTCCAAAATGCTCATACAAGTTCAAATCTATTACAAGCTAACCTCAAAAATGAGCTCTCTAGCTCTATTTATAGTTTTTGACTAGGTTTTGGCCCTGTCCAGACCTAGTGTCTGGCCTAGTTAAAAATTAGGTTCTAGGGCCTATTTGAGGGCTCAAACAGAGTCTAAAAATTATGAAAATTGATATGTAGGTACTTCTAATGCTCCTCAAGCTCAAGGACTCCTTGGCTTGCACAAAATGGAGCTACAAAAAGGTGGAATGGTATTTACAATGATTGTTAGTGATGAGAATCATTGTTATACAGATGTAGATTTGGGAAAATTTGAAGGGCCTATCTGCCAGATCTGCACTGACTGCTCTGTCTACTTAATCCTTCTCTTCGTTCTGACTCTCTCCACTGGCTTCCTTGTCTCGTCAGTCCTTGGGTGCCCTAACTGCTATCAACACCCCTCCCTCTCTCGCGTCTGTCGTCCCTGACAGACCCTTGTTGCTGGGAGTGCCGGATATAATATTCCACAACATGAGTGGCAAGCTGATGTTCTTGTATGCGTAGTCCTCTGGCCAAGTCTATCATCATGCGATCCCAATCAATTGGTCCTGGAATGTCCAGATGTGGCAGACATAACTGATCTGCATGGATGGCTTGTTCTACTGCGAATAGATGTAGCAAATGTGTTGGCTTGGGAATGAAAATTTCCGAGTGATATTGCCAGAACCCTGTAGAGAACATTTCTTCAAAGATCTGCTTGAAGCATGTGGGTAAATACTTTATTCGTGCATGCCAGGCAAAGATTATATTGACTGAGGGAGTCTGGCTCATGTCGTAGACTAAACCCTTGTTACGTTGAGAGAATCCAAGGGCAGAGATGTATGGAGCCTGTACCTTCCGAAAGGTTTTGAAGACAATTGTCATGAGCTCGAATATTTTCATACACATTTTTGCTGCTATATCGGGTACATTCTTTAGACGTGTAGACCAGTGTCGAATTGTTGATATCATGTATACTATGGTCGGGGTCCCTCGAGGTGGAGCAAAATATGGATAGTTGACCCATGCCGAGCATTCTTTATTGTTGCGTACCTTGATTGCAAATGCTTGCCATGATCTGCGACGGACCATTGGGCAATAACATGGATTATACTTGATATACAGTGGCATGGTTACCCAAGTGCTCATCATCTCAGGGTAATCAGTTAGTAATCGTGCACGCCAATTAGGTTGAAAAATCGAGCCAGCACATGCATCTTCCGGTAAGTCCTCCGGCTCAAATTGAGTGGCAAATGTGGGCTCTTTCCCCGTATGCCTTTTAACTTCTGCATTATAATCATGTAGCAAGACATAGTAAGGCATGTACTGTGATTCTGATGTTGTGATTAGCCGTTGATGGGATAGGTGCTGAAAGTAAGAAGATCGAAGAACAGTTTTGTGAGGGATTGAATTTGCACGGCGACACGATCATCATGTGTGTTTCCCACTTTCTCAACCCTTTTGACCCAATCCAGGACTCCAATTTCTAAAGTGTCCAGTCCTTCTTCTGTAACTCGGCCGCCAAGTGTTGGCATGGGTTCATATGGTTCTTCATAGCTATCATCCACCGGGATTTCCACTACTATATCAGGTTCTGGTTCTTCAGCTGGGGAGGGTGGCCTTTCATATGGTAAGAGACGTGCTTGGAGTTCTGCCAGCTACTTTCGGAGGGTCTCTAATTCTTCTGTAGAGTGTTGCAAGATTACCGGCTCCTGTTGAGTTGCGGGGGCATTGGCTATCTGCTTCTTTAAGTCAACACATTCAGCCTCTAACTTTTCATAAGACTCCAAAAAATTTGCATGCTCCTAAAGTAAGATGTGAATGTCGTCTGATGGGACCGCTCTATACTTAGTAGGGCTAATGGCCGCTCCTCCGATTCCTTCCATAGCTGCTTCAAAGTTGTCTTGGTTTTGTTGTTGAAGCCGCTTGTTCTCTTCTAATGCTGCTGCCATATGCTTCCTTAATAGCTCAAGATTGCGTCTAAGTGTAGCATTGGATATCATTTGTGCCTGGAGCACACTTTCCAGTTCCTTCACTACTTTATCATCCACCGTCGATATCTTTGATTCCAATTCTGTGTGAGTCTGCTGTAAAGTGGTATGTTCTGCTAGGAGCGTTTGGTAATCAGCTTCTAGAGTGTTGACTCTAGTCTGTAGGCGCTGAGATTCTGCCTGGAGGGCCGCGGTACGTTCTTCTAATTGATGGTATTCTTGTTGTAGTTGATGTGCACACTGAAGTAATGTATTAAATGTGCTATTTACATTATGAGATGCAAGGGGGAAAGTTTGGAATGCAGGGGAAGCGGGAATGAGAATGGGGGTAGTGAATGTTGTGTCTGCCCATGACGTGGTGAGTGGTGAGGTAGGGGGTAGGGGAGGGGGAGATGGTGGCATTGTGGGGAGAGGTGCTATGGTTGGTGAAATGTCCATTGGGTCAGACAAAGTGGTGTGTACAGGGGCCACCATGTAAGTTGGTATGGTAGGTGAAGTGAGTGTGGTGTTTGTGTAGATTGATGTTGTTGCAAACATCTAGGGAATGTGCCTCTAAGACATTGTAGTGCGGATGGACTGCTCCACGAAGGATGGGTATTGGGATGGTGCGGTTAAGTTGAATGAGGTGTAGGGCGCAGATGGGGAGTGGGGGTCATGGAATGGGGGTACTTGTATTGGGGGATAGGCTGGAAAACATAGGATGCCTTCTGTGGGTGCAGGGGTTCCAACCACACTCGGAATTATGGGATGGCCAATGATGGGTTCGGAGGACAGAAAGGTTGAAGTGTACAAGGGATTGGTGATGGAAGAGAAGAGGGTGTCCTGTGAGGTTGGCTCTCGAAATGAGAAGGATGTGGATGAGGTTGGGTTGTAAGTGAAGGTAGATGTGATGACTGTCGTTTCTTCCATGGTGGGAGGTGGTGGTGGGGGTGGAGAAGGTGGGGAAAGGGGGTGCTGGGGTGAGATGGGTGATGTCTGAACAGAATTTTCAGCAGAGAGGTCAAGGGTGGTGGTGGGGATAGCTGTGGTTTCAATGGTTATTTATGGTTCTGTGATGGGTATCCTGATAGTCTTACCTGCTCGTGGTAATGTGTCGACTCTGCGTTTGTCATACCTCACGGGCTGGCGGACTGTTGTGTGGACAGCCTCCGAAACTCCTAAAGATTCTGACACTAATTTGAGGGTGTCAATAAAATGTTGTTCCACCCCATCATCTGCTAGCATTTCTTGCATTAAGGCTTGGCCTAATGCAAGGGAGAGTTGATGCCTTTCTTGTACTGCTTTGATCGTGTCGTATAACCTTTGCAGTTGAGCTGTGTATGTAGGTGTACCTACCAGTTCTAGCACTTCCTGTTGCTCATCTTGATGTCTGTGTTCATATTCCTCCTCATCTTCCTCAGATTCTTCATCTTCATCGTCCTCTTCGTCCGTTTCAACTGTGGTAACAGGTACTTGGGAGGTTGTTGTTTGCATTTGAACATTCTCCACTTGTTCCTCTTCAGCCTCAAGATCTACGTCTCTTAAAAATTGTTCAAAGTCTTCATTCGTGAGTTCTTCCAAGGGTGCGCCATCGGGAAATTCAAGATCGGTTGGGATGGGGGGAAATATCAAATTAGGGCCATCAGTGCTGCATCTTGGAAGTCGTAGTGTGAATGGCCGAACCCTTCAGGGTGGTGGGGTAACGTCCGGTGTTAAGGTGGCTCCACGTGGTTGAGCACAAGGGACTTGGACAGTTCCTCTCATCTTCTTAGAAGGGGCTCCAATGGATGTCCGGCCTCTAAATTTCTCTACTCGATTCCACATCAGGGCCCATTGAATCGGGATGTCATAAGCCAAACACCTATAAATGATTCTAGTCAGAGCACAACATCCATATAAAACATGCTTCCGCGGCCATCATTTGTGGGCTAGGTGTATCTGATCAATTATCCAGTGGGGTAAGTTGATGGTGAGGCTCTGTGTCTCTGCCAGATACAAACTAAACCATATCTTTTTGGGTGGCATGGTGAATCTATCTTGGGCAGGAAAAGCAAAGTGCTGCATGCACATTCGCAGATGTATTGCAATATTGGGCGTCATGGCCACCATGTCCTTGAGCTTGGTGAGGCTTCGATTCTTCATGTAATCAAGCACTGGGGTCTCCTTCTCTATTGGAATATGCATTCTGCGCATATCTAGGGCTTCTCTCACTAAGTTGTTTGAGAGCCTAAACCGTTTGAGCTCATTTCCTTTTGTCAGAGATGGGATCACAAATGAGCTTGCACCTTTTGGGTTCTTGCTTGGAGTCAAGGTATTGATGAGATAGTAGCATCGCATGAAGTCAGGCTTTGGGAGCCGAGCACTGAAGTATGCCTCCAATCCTGCCTTCTCCCATACCGAATGTAGACCTTGCATTTTGTAACTTTTCGAATTCCCTTGTAAAGAAATAGTATTTACCTTGCTTCCCATTGAAATCCAACTCTGATTCCCATAGGTATGATCCCTCGCCCAAGGGTCTTGCAACTTCACTAAACTAGTGGGAAGCTTTTCCTACGGGCATGGTATGGCCACTGGGGGGGGTCCGCTACTGGTATGATTTGGATGGCCTGCAACTCTTCTGGTCTTTCATTTGTTTCAGGCAAAATGGGTAAACTTTCTAAATCCACCACTTGCTGGCTCATTCCTACTTGAGAGCTTGTTCCTGTAGCCTCAGCCATGTTGAAGAAATCGCTGCTGATTCTTGAGAATATATGAATAAATGTTAACATTGCAATGAACACAAAGTGACACTGAGTCCCCGTTACAACATTAACTTGATGAATTGTGATGTAGTTAGTTGGTTAGTTAGTGCTTGAGTGGATGTGAGTGTGCAATTCGGTTAGCTGATGCTGAATACCTATGAGCTAATTGGGGGGTCAGGTGCAGTGTGGATGAAATTAGTAAGTGGAAGTGGCTTTACAAATGGGTCAGGGGGTTTATTACAAGGCTTGAGTTGCCAAACATAGTGGATGACATTCTGTTTTGATTTTGTGGAAACTCTGGAGGGCTTTATAGGAGTCTCGGCTTGGAACTGAGGCTTTTTAGGGACCCACTTACAAGTGAGTCTGTTCGTGCTCTTGGGCGAGTGAGTGAACCATGTTGTATAGGGTGAATAGGAGTGGGTGTCTGTGTAGCTATTTGAGCCCGCAAGGAAGCCTTAGGCACCCAAATTTGTCTTGATTGTGGGCCAGCCTTCATCGACTTCTTGGGCACCCAGATAGACTTCACTTTCACAGAAGAATTTCTGGAAGACTTCTTCTCAGTGTCGTGTCGTTGATCACTAATAGGAAGTTGGGACAGTTTTTGTGGCTTGACCGCAATAAGATGCTCGCCTTTCCTCACCCACACTTGTTTCAATGGCTGAGACATCTTGCTTCGTACTTTCTTTTGGCTTCGAGCATAAGTCCTCTACTTCTTCTGCATTTGATCTGCCTCTGGTTGCTGCCTTCCGATGGCCTTTGGAAAAGAAGGGAGTTCCATCGTGTCCTTGACTTTTTTGTTGAGATAATCATCCCTCTGCATCACATAGTTTTGGACAAGAATAGCATGGTCATCTTCATGTGTAATCCTGGAAGGACCAGGAGTGTGTGCCTTTCCTAGTTCCTTGAGTGCTTCATTGTCTAACTCAACTGTAATTCGAATCTGATTTACCCATACCTGAAGAAGTCCACTTCTTAGGTTTAGGTTGATTGCATGATCATAGATCCAGTCTTGACCCAAGACAAGAGGCTCAGTGAGATCCTCATCTTGACACACTAGTACTTTCACTGTCAATAAAACATCTTGAATGTAGAGGGGAAGTTCCACCTCGCCCATGCAAGGGGTCTCCGCGCCTCCCAATCCTATGAGATATGCTTCTATAGGATTGACTTGTAATTTCAATACTTGACAGTAAGAGAGTCTCACCGCACTAGTGGCTGCTCCTGAGTCAATCAAGGCCCGTACAGTCCTTGCACTCTGTCCTTGTCCTATCTCTAAAGTCACAAAAGGACGTCGATCAATTATTCTATGAGAGCTAATGCCTGAAACTTCACACATAGCCATATGATATCCTGGGTGCGCATAGTCATCTGTCCTAGGTTGATCCCTACCTTGTCTTCTCAACTTCATTCTTCGGATGCGTTCCAAAGCTTTTGCCTGTGCCTCTTCTCGAATTCGTTTTTCTTCTTCCTTGCGTTTCTTGGCAGTGTTGAGTCTCTTTAGCATCTTTTCAGTCAGGGGTTCTTGATATAACTTGACTCTGCATCCGCTTATGTAATTAGAGAGAATATTGCCTTCTAAAAAGTGGCTAGCTGTACCGCTCCACTAGTTGAAATCCTATTGATGATCATAGGTCCGTAACCATGTTTCTCTAATTTCCTAGCATGTTGCTTCAACGTGTAGACTAAAACTAGGTCTCCTGCTTTCAAGCCCTTATCCTTAACATGGGCATCAAAGTACGCCTTCTGTCGTTTCTTAGTTGCATATATCCCTGCGGCCGCTCTCAGTCTTGTTTCACCTAGTCGTTCCAGATCAAAAATTCTAGAGGAGAGCTCATGCCTTGTCCACTCATGCTCTTGTGCTACTTTTAATGTAGGTATGAAGAAGTCCAACGGTAGCACTGCATTTTGGCCAAATACCATCTATAAGGGTGTGGCTTGGAGTACTGTTTTATAGGTGACTATGTATGCCCAAACAGCATGGTGTAGTTGTTTGTCCCAATCAGAGCGTTTATTATTCACCAATTTAGTCAACACATTGCATAGAATCTTATTTGTGCTTTCGGCTTGTCCATTCGCTTGTGGATGATAGGGGGCAGACTTCTTATGTACTACCAAGAATTCTTGGAGAAGATTCTCAATAACTTCATTCAAGAAGTGAGTGCCTCTATCACTTACTAGCTCAATAGGTAGCCCATATCTAGTGAACACATTCTCAAATAAGAACTTAGCGGCCGTCTGAGCATCATTCTTTGTCGTATCTTTTACCTCTACCCACTTGGTTAGATAGTCTGTGGCCACAATGATATATTCAGCATGTGAACCCTTAGTTGGGGGATTAATCGAACAAACAAAGTCTATTCCCCACTTAGAGAATGCACGTCCACCCATCATAGGTTTCAATGGCATCTCATCCTTACGGTGTCGGAAGGATTTCCTCACTTGAATTGTTATATGGAAAAATAAAAATGTTTTGCTTTAGAGTCGATTAAATAGTATCTCTCTCTCTCACATTTTTTTTAATGCATTGGAATAAAATGACTAATATTATCTCTTGGGTACCTGCAGGAAAAAGAAGAAATTATATGCATAATGAAAGGATAAATGATTCTTACTCTTACTCTTTATTTTATATTTTGTTATATGTTTTTCCAATCATGGATATGTGCATTCATAAATGTTCATTTGTATGAACTTATGTTTATAAGGTTGTGTAATTATATTTATGTGAATAATTTGACCTATGTATGTGTCCATGTGCTTATGAATATGTATGTGAATGTAGGGTTTATGCCATAAGTATGTGTTTGCATATGCACACTTAAAATATATATGTGTGCACCTATGTCTAAGTATTTATGAGTTATTACCTACCTAAGTAAGGGTAAAATTATGAAGTTCCATAAAATTTTATGGGTACATTTAAGCCCATGAATTGTTTAGCTTTCTATTTAAGTGAACAAATATGTGTATGTATGATAATATGTTGAAAGTGTGTCTATGTTGGTCTATGATGTGTAATATTTGGTACCATATGAATAGAATCATTATATATATATAAATGCATCTTCATTTAAAATGCATATGTATTAACCATAAGTGTCTACCCATGTAAATTTATGTGTAAAGGCATGTGAATGTATCATCTATATTTATTAATCCAAATGTATGAATATGGGGGTATGTTATCCCTTATAGATACATTTTATAAATACAAAGGTTTATGTATCTTTAAGGTTAAAAGGTAATTAAAATAATATATCATTGCTATATACTAGGTATTTTATATATTAAGTTATAATTAATTTAATTATTATTTGATGTATTTAATGTATTAATTTACCTGAATATTTAAGTTAATAAATAAATACTAAATATAATCATATACGTAGGTATATTGAAGTTTAAGTTAAATTAAGTCTAGAGTTAAGTGCGCATAAGGAATGCATGTGATAGCGTGTGTAATGTATTAGTTAAGTAAAACTATGCATGAACTCGTATAAGCTTATATGGATATGTATAAATAGGAGGTTTTGAAGATGTATTTCCTAATGTTATTCTTTGCAGGTACGTGACCCGACTTTAGAGAGAGAGAGAGGGAGAGAGAGAGTTCTCAATTGCTGTTGCATGTCGCCTGCTGATTCCGTATGGTGAAGAAGCCTTCAGGCATAGAGGAGAGAGAGAGATGAGAAATATGCTCTTTAGCTGTAGCCTGTCGTCATCAGACGAGGAGCCCCCATGATCGCCCTCTTTTCCTTGGGCTTTGTACTCACTTTTTCGCGTTCATGACCCCATCGTTTTAGAGGAAAGAGGCTCATTGTTTACTGCTGAGATGAACAAGTTACAACCTGCCTTCTAGGAGCGGTCGGGCTCTCAGACTGTTTAGATTTGTAATGGTGTACAGCAGGAGCACATGCATGATAACCGTGACATTCGTCTCTCTCTGTGTCATGAGAAACTTCTGAGTTTTTCTGAATTCGAAGCCTAATCAATCTGCCCATCTAATGTCCAAATAGGGGTTGATATGTCCTTGATTGCAAAAGAACATGCCGGATGACTCCGAGTTAAGCGAATTCTGTTAGATCATTTGTATAGATTCAAAGGGAAAATACAATAGGAAGAACCTAGATCATATCTGGTAAGTTTGCTAGAAAGGCGACGAAGAACATATTTGCAGGAGGAGAGAACGATACATGGAAGAAGGGAGGAGCACGGTAGCGATGATGCCCAGTGGTTGGCCTCCCTTGTCATGCAGTGTGGCTCTGAATGCAAGCTTTGTGATGGGAAGCTTCTGCATTTTCTTCTCGCAGAGCACTCCTTTGATGTCGTGAAAGGTTTCTAAACTGGACGCGTAGGTTGCAAAGATTGAGATGCAGAATTTAAAATCTAACTCAGAGAGAGAAAGAGAATTTCCCCCCCCCTCCTGCAGCACTAGCAACACGAACATCACCAATGTACAGAGAGAGAGAGAGGAAGAGAGAGTCGACTCCAGAGACAAAGGGGGCTGAGACGACGCAGACATCGGTAGAAAGAGAGTAGGAACGACCAAGGCTAGTGTTGTGGCAATCGGAACGCATGCGAGGCCTTCACAGAGAGAGTGTTTGGGTCCAATTTCCAAAGCGCTAGCTATGCATAATTAATCTAGATTTTTTGCTAAGTTTGATTATGAATGAATATAAGGATGCGCCATGTGCATTCTTGTGTATCTCTTCATGAACGATCATAAGTATGTGTCGATGGTTAACTATAGACATTTGGTTGATGGTAACAAGGGCATCAGCTAAATATTTATGGATGTCTGTAAAACTTGCTCGTCCTTATGTGACTGTATTTGGGCTGTGCGAATTCACATGACTGTATTTTGCATGTTTTAAGTTATGAATTAATATGTATGTGTTATGTTTGCTTTCATCTATCCATACCTGTGTCTCATGAATTTAAATATGAGAAGTACTGATTCATGTGCATTGAATTATATGAGATAGAATATTTGCATGTTTGCTTTCATGCTTTTGTGAACGCATGTGTGATTAGATGTATTTGAGAAATCATTCTAGTCTGAATCTATGTGTTTGTACTAGTCTAAGTGCATGTGTAGCCAGTATTAGATTGTGAATGCCTACGCATGATGTTTTGATCAACTGCAAATTTCTCTGTTTGTTACCCTCATCCGACACTTCTCACTTTGTTTTCAATCACTCCAGATTGAGAGAGAAAGAGAGATTTGACACACACAGTCATTCACTGAACATCAAAGAAATCTCCGTTCCTGACACTAGTTATTTACAAGCATTGTAATTTCCTTAAGCTTTTAGTTTTCTTTGATCATAGTTAGCGTTTTAATATCTCTACTTTAGAACCTGTTTCATCATATATTGATCTTTCCATGACATTCAAGTAAGTGTAAAAATATGTGAACGCTCATGGAGTCCTTGATTCCTAATCAGAAACTTATTGTTCCGAAGGCGCCTCGCAAAGAAGTTGTGACCATTCTTTATTAAAAGAAGCATCGAATGGACTGTATATGCGGGTTTTTTTTCATATGCGCAACAAGATAGTAAGAACGTATTACTACAAGTCCCTCAAAAAGATTTCTCTTTGATTTTATGACTACAATGGCCGCACATCTTTGCATGTCTGTGCCTTCTACAATTGCCTTGTTGCTATAACATTTCTTCTTTGCTATGGTGATCATGTCAACGTTTAGGATAGCTAGAGAAACTCGGTACTCACTGCTTTATCCTTTCTGTCCGTTGCTTTATGAATACATGAATAGATAGATAGGTAGGAAGATGGGTAGAGAGAAATTGTGAGAGAGAGAGAAAAAGTTTTCAGTGCCGCTAAATTCGTACAATGGATCCGATTCAAAATTGTGCCCTTGGCCACATTTATTTTATGTAAATTAGACAAGTATTTTCTTTCTGCTTTTAGGTCATTCGATTGTCATATAATTGTTATTATCTGTGATCTCCTATGCATTTCCATATGGTTTTAAAGATTATTTCAATTGCGTTAGAAAGAGAAATCACATGAAGTTTTTGTAAGAGCAATTTATTTGTGATATATTGTGAGTGATTCATTTTGAAATTCTTAAGCTAAAAAGTGACTTGTTGAAACATGATGCTCAGAATGATTACAAGAGAATGTATGTATGCATGTATATGTAAAGGTGTACATACATGATTTTGAATATGTATATGGTTGCATGTGTATATATAGTGTATGCATATGCGTAGAGAAGGTAGATAAAATGCATAAATTCATATGATGATATGCATGTATATATGAAAAATGTTGAAGTATTGTATGATGCATATTCGTATGGAAACAAATATAAGTTTACTTTCATTTAAATAAATATTTACATAAGCATGAAAGTTAGAAAGTTAGAAGTCTATATACATGTATTAGCATAGAATTAAGTTATGGTAAGTTTTAAATATTAAAATAGCAAATGAGTGTTTTATTTTTACTAAAAGCATACTTATGTTTTTTTTTTCGAATGTTATTCTTTGCAGATCATTGAAGAGATTGCAAAGGAGAATATGAGAATACAAGCTTACGAGATTTCAAGCTTACAAAATTGCGACATTTGAAGATTGTTCATTTAGAACTATTAAGTTGTATAGGATTATTTATAAAGAGATTGTATTTGCACTCCACATAAGATTTGTATAGGCTTAATTAAATTGATTTTGAAATTCTTCATACCTTTACTCTGAAAATCAATTTAGTTCTTTTCATTTTTATTTTGTATGTCTAAAGAATTAGGATCTACAAGTAGTTCTGAACTAGTATCTACAAGCAATTCTGATATTAAGAGTCAAGAATTAGAAAACTTTATTATAGGAACACTGCTTTCGTCTTCAATTGATAGCTTGAATAATAACAAAAATATAGAAATTGAAAACATTAAAGATAAAATAGTTGACGAAATTTTACATACGTTAGAGTATGATCGTAATCTTTCTAGGATTTTACCTTTAATTTCTATAGTTTTACCAGAATCGGAGGACAAAGAAGTTGGCATATTATTGGGATTCTTTGGGCAATCTCATAAGAGATGCTCCTTTCCACAATCTTGGCAAAAGCCCTCGATCGTTACTGGCTGGGGTTGTGTAGGTGCAGGCATGGGGCAATCACGAATGAGGTGATCTCCTTGACATCTATAGCATGGTCCTCTAGGGAATGTGGGTCGTGCCTGTTTAGGTTGAGGTCTAGAGTTGGGGTTTGCGTACATGACATATGCGTAATCTGGCTCCCAACTAGGTTCACTCGGTTCTTCACTATAGTAGGACTCACCATGTTCAGGAGACTGCATGTAATAAGCCTAGGGGCTATCAATATGTGTAGAATCAAAGCTATGGTCACTAGGGTCACTTTTCGAAAGTAATGGAGTTACTGGGACTATAGCTCTGTTCAAATTTTCTTCTGCAGCAGCATACTTTACCGGAATCACATTAGCTGGAGCACGAGGTTGTTGGGCTAGCACTGGTTGAGGTCTAGGTTGCCCTTGATAGGGTGGTTGGTAGGGTTGTTGGGGCCTACCATACTGTTGTGATGGGTACTGGTTCTGGAATCTACCCTGTTGTGGATATGGCTGAGAGTAGTTTTGTCTGACAGTTTGCTTGTTATAAGGACAATCTTGTGCAGTGTGGTTGGTGTACCTCTGCTCTATGGTGCACTATTGGCTACTAGGATTCACTTGGGGTTGAGCCATAATGGGGCATACACTCGCCATATGGTCACCTCCACAAGTATAGCATCGTTTTCCAGGCGCAAACCTTGGAATTTGTTTGCTAGAGACACCTAGTTTTTGAGCTACCTTCTTTGCAAGTTCCTCAATAGATGTGGATTGACCGGAGGTAAGGCTACTAGAGCTATCTGAATCCTTGTAGATTTTTGAAAGCTCCAGCTCCTCTCCTAGATTATCCTCAATGTCTATGCATATGCGTACACACTCTTCTATGGTTCTGGGGTCTTTCAGATACACATATGATCTAAGATTGGTACTCAGCAATCCATCTAAGAACAAAGCCACTTGCTTGGCTGATGTGGGTAACTCAGGCATCGGACACCTCTCTAGGTATTGCCTAAACCGTCTTCCTGCCAGTCGGACTGTCTCTTGAGGTGTTTGCTTGAAGCTATGAATTAGGGAGGAGGTATTATGCCGTATGCCACTCTTAGAGAATTCAATAATGAATGCCTCCAGAAGTTGGTCTATGTTCCTGAAGTGTCTCTCATTTAGTGGTTGAAACCACGTTAGAGCGGTGTTCCTAAGGGTTAGACCAAAGGAATTGTATTGTGTGAATAAGTCCTCCACTTGTTCAACTCTCAAAACTTGCCTGAATTCGGCCACATGATCGTATGGATCTCCAGTGCCATCGAAGTAATTCTTCATGGACTTAACCAGCTGTGTAGGTCTCAAGGTTCTGGTGTGTTCCCTCGGCCTTGGCAAAGGAAAATCATCAGCATTTCTTAGGTTCCTTGGAACTCTAGTTCTCTCTGTTTCCTCTCTATTCGTCTCTGCTCGCGTTCGTTCTCTTCCTATTGGGTTGGCAAAGCTTACCTCAGGTCTATCTCTACTTCTGTCCCTTTGAGCTCCATGAGCTTGGGATGTTCCCGCTCCTTGGTGGCCAAAAGAGATATTAGATCTTGGTTGAGGAAAAATAAATTCTCCCTTCCAAGTGTGGGCATGTCTACCGTGCTCTGTGACCACAAATATTCTTTCCAAAGTGTTGTCTAAATAGGTCACTTTTCCTGGGCTATCAGGATCTTTGAGTTCATAGATCGTGATCATCCCTACCTCATCCGGTGGATTAGGCTTATACCTCCAAAAGGCTTCATCCGTCTCTCGGATTAAGAGAAGATCTATGCTTTTATTGTCCTAGGGAATCCACTATGGCGTGATAATTCTAGTAAGAACTGATTTGCCTCGAGGTGTTTTAGGCTCTCCACTTAAGTTCCCCTGCTCTAGGTCACCTATGTCCGTCTCTGGGATCACATTCCCGAATTCTTCTGTCCTATCTGGGTGGCTGGTGACAACGTATATGGTTCCTTCTTTGTCCAAGTATGCTCCATTTTCAAATTTGACTGCTGGTCGTTCTAGTCCAATGGGTTGATCTGGGTTTTTGATCTGGACCACAGATCTTCTTAGGCCATCCTCATAGATGCTAGCACCTAATCAGTTGGTCCTAAGGTATTCCAGCTGCATCTTGTATGGGCCTTCTACCCTATGTAAGTATGGCACACCTGAACTTCCTGTGGTTCTCTCCATACCTTGAGACATCTCTGACTCACTAGTCTCAGAGCTAGGGTAGTACGAATGATGGCTCAACTGTTGGGCCCAAGACCTAGCAGTATGATTGACACTAGCCTCTGAAGACCTAAGACTCTATCTATCTCTCCCTAGGTGTCGTCCTGATCTAAGGTTCATAAGCTTAGCTAAGCAATCCCAATTTTTACCCAAGGTACAGCCTCGTTGCTGAGTTCTTTTGTATCAGTCACTTGGTTCTTTTTAGTTGATTATCGTGTTTTAAGCTCTTGTTTGTATCACGTCGTCAGGAATACTTGAGTGACTTTCTGCACTTTAAGTTGTTCGTTCCACGTTAAATTCTTTTTCTTTAAAAAGTTATCAACCACACACAGGTTATCTCTCGTCTTGAACTTGATTTCTTAGATAGTCCTTGACTTGTCTCGTGCCTATCGTTGCCCTGACTTACTTCTAGCACTATTCGCACTTAGCCTAAGCTAGGAATTGACAGAGGGAATTGCGAGTGTTCCGACCTCACTTGTTGATCCCCCTTGCTCTTCGATGCTCAAGAACCCCGTTCTCAAGCTTGCAGAATGCCCTTGCTTTGGATGCCTCCTAATGCTCTCAGTGGACCTGTAAAAGTCCCAAAGTTAGCTCAAGACTTAGATTCAAATGACTTAGCAAATCACTTCCATTCATGCAATTTAGATATCAAACTGCCCTCTATGTTTATGGCAAACAATTCTAGGGATCCCTTGGTTTTGTTCCCCTTGTCTATGGTCAACTTCAAAATACTACATCTAATAATCCTGATATTAATTTTACAGTAACTAGTGGAAGTTTTTGTTGTACTCCCCATGAGCTGTCCAACAAAAGAAAAATCACAGCAAACGGATTTCGTATGAGAAAGTTATGCCAGTTTAGGGTTCTGGGGCTAAAACAGGGTTCAAACAGGATGACAGACAAACAGGGTCTTCTCAAACTCTTTGCTTATGGCCTCCCTATGTGATCTAGAGTCCAATATTCATGCCCAAAATTAGCCAAATTCTTCAAATTAAAAAACCCTAAAAAATAGGCCAAAAATGGTTGTCAATCGTGATCGATTAGGCTGTCAATCGCGATGGACAGAGCTGTCCGTCGTGGCCTGTCAGTCGCGATGGACATGTGTCAATCGCGATTCATGGGTGTCAATCGCGATTGATGGGTGTCAATCGCGATGGACAGGGGTGTCGGTCGCGATGGACTGGGGGTATCGGTTGTGATGGACTGCTGTCGGTCGCGATGGACTGCTGTCAATCGTGATGGACTGCTGTCGGTCGCGATGGACTGGCAGTCCGTCGTGAGGTGTCAATCGCGATGGATGGACTTTTTTGGATTTTTTCATGTTTATGTGTTGATCGGGCCTCTATACATCGCGATGGTCAAGAATCTCGTCGAAATGGGGTGTCAATCGCGATTTTTTTGTCGATCGCGATGGACAGGGGTGTCCGTCGCGATGGACACGTGTCCGTCGGGGTCTGTCAATCGCGATGGACTGGCTGTCGGTCGCGATGGACACTGTCAATCGTGATGGATGCTATCAATCGCGATGGACAGAAAAATGTAAATTTTTTAGAAATTTCTTTGGATTTGTGATGTGCAAGGCCTCTAGTCTACTGTGTTGCACTTAGTTTTACCAAAAGATGAGATTTTCTGTCAATCACGATCGACAAAGCTCTGTGACACAGAGATAGTTCTGAGCTTTTTCGTACCTGTGCGACGTGCTGGAGATGATGGAACAGCCAATACCTGCAAGAAAACTCAAGAAAACATGCAAAAGCAGCACACACAAACAGCTCTCTCTCTCACTAGTGGAATGAGGGAAATGGAAGGAGGAAGGAGATAAGATCAAAAAACTGAAATTTTTGCGATGATGGAGATGGAGGTGGGAGATGGTGAGGATGATGGTGAAGTAAAAAAGAGAAAAGTAAGAAAAATAAAGAAATTAACTACAACGCCAACGTCACAACTCTACGTCTTACCATCACACGCTCGTCCTCAAAGCTCGATCCCCGGCAACGGCGCCAAAATTTGGTGTAGCTCAGTGATGAGTAGCACCTCCTTTAATGTCAATCCGGGAAGACGTGAGGATGGTATGAAGACCTCAAACAAGTGATGGCACAAATGTGTGAGTGAGAAGCACACTAACATGCACACACATACACACACGCGCACACACAGCAAGACAAAGAGGAAGACAATGGAGTTCTTTTAGATTACTTCCAAAATGCTCATACAAGTTCAAATCTATTACAAGCTAACCTCAAAAATGAGCTCTCTAGCTCTATTTATAGTTTTTGACTAGGTTTTGACCCTGTCCAGACCTAGTGTCTGACCTAGTTAAAAATTAGGCTCTAGGGCCTATTTGAGGGCTCAAACGGAGTCTAAAAAATATGAAAATTGATATGCAGGTACTTCTAATGCTCCTCAAGCTCAAGGACTCCTTGGCTTGCACAAAATGGAGCTACAAAAAGGTGGAATGGTATTTACAATGATTGTTAGTGATAAGAATCACTGTTATAGAGATGTAGATTTGGGAAAATTTGAAGGGCCTATCTGCCAGATCTACGTTGACTGATCTGTCTACTTAATCCTTCTCTTCGTTCTGACTCTCTACGCTGGCTTCCTTGTCTCATCAGTCCTTGGGTGCCCTGACTGCTATCAACAATGACATAATACTTACAGGTACAAATAACAAAGGCATACAAATGCTTAAGAAGAAGATGGAGAAAGAATTCAAGATCAGTGACTTGGGAAATTTGTCATATTTCTTGGGAATGGAGATTTCATATGCACAACATGGAGAATGTGTGACTCAAGAAAGGTATTTGAAGAATTTGCTAATCAAGTTAAAAATGGAAGATTGGAGGATAGCACCAACTCCAATGGAAGTGAATCACAAGTTGAATAGATATGGAGAAGAAGAATTCAAAGACATGAAGCTTTATCATAGTTTGGTGGGTAGCTTGATTTGTGCTACATTAACAAGGCCTAATTTGTCATATGCAATTGGATTTTTATCTCAATTCATGCATTGTCCCAGAAAGGAACATTGGATTGCAGGTCAAAGGGTGCTTAGGTATATCAAGGGCACACTTAAAGAAGGTTTGTATTATGGGTTTACTTCAGATACAAGGATCAAGATATATAGTGATGCAGATTGGGCAGGTAATTCTGACGATAGAAGGTCAACACATGGGTACTTGTGTTATGTGGGAGATAAGTTAATTTCATGGTGTTCTAAGAAGAAACATATAGTTTCTTTATAATCTACAGAAGCAGAGGACAAAGGTATGGTAGAAGCTGAAAAGGAAGTCATATGGCTAAAAACTCATATGAAGAGTTTTGATATCATTTAGAGTATTCCTATCATTTGTGGAGATAACATGAGTTCTTTGTACTTGGTAGCTAACCCTGTGTTTCATGCCAGGACCAAACATATTGAGATCCAATATCAGTTTCTGAGAGAGAAAGTTGTTGATAAAGAAATAGAAATCAAGCATACTCCTACAAAGGATCAACTTGTAGATATGTTGACAAAGAGTTTGGATGGACCAAGTTGCAGAGATTTAAAGATATGTGAGGGATAAAGAAGATGCAAGTAATCACAATTGATGATTGAGGGGGAGCTGTTGGAGCAAAACAATCAACAATTGATGATTATATGAAGCTTAGGAGTGAAGATTTGACAAAAAGATTGAAGACTAAGAGCATGAAGTGAAGTAGAGGTTCAAAAATAGATGGTCTACATACACATGTATATTAGCTTTGTAAATACTTCAAAGATACTTGAAGTAATGATGAATCCATGCTCATATGTATACATACACTTGTATATATATACACTTGTATATGTATATATACACTTGTATATGTATATATACACTTGTATATGTGGAAGAAGAAGTATAGATGATATAGAGAGGAGTAGATCATAAGTTAAAATGAGATATATCCATCATATGTAAGATGAGTTGAATAGAAGAAGTTTTTTGAGAATTGCATGTCGATTTTTTTTCCATTTCTCCTTCTGTGCTTGATCATTTTAGAGATCCTTTTGTATGTGTCTAAGTCCATAGTTAATGCATCTATGGTCAAGTTTTGAGAGTCCATTTGCAAACAGGCTAAGAGAATTGTGAGTAGGAACATTTGTATGTGCAAATGTATTAAGTGATTTTTGAAACAGGTACAAATTCTATGGTCAATGATTTGATCAGAACTCAGTGTACAGTGTAAAGTTTTACACAAATGAGGACTCAAAATCTAGGTTGGAAGGTAAGCAATATGTGTCTAAAATTATTTGATTAAACGGGTTGTAGATTGAGAGAACCAAGTAGTTAAAGTTGCATACGTAAAAGCCTGTTTCAGACATAGGTTTACTTATTGAAGTAAATCTGAAGATTTATAAGTTTCTTTTGAAGAACTTTTACTTGTAGTAGTTATGGAAACATTAGAAGAGTGTTGTGACAAAGTTTCATAGAAAAACTTAACCATTTCATCAGACAATGGAAGAGTTTTGTGGAGCAAACTTTCCTGAGTGAAGTTATAACTCACAGAAGTAATAGAGATTCATAATTTGGTAAAGACTTCCAAAATTAATGAAGGTTTCTTGCTATTCTTGATATAAAGGTGTTCTAAATTCAAGTGTAGCTTGACTTTTGGAGATTAATATCTCCATCACATATGTCATCATAGACCTGTTTACCACCAAGCGCACTATTATAGTTGTGCAAAATGTATCATATGATGTTGGCAAGGTGCATAACAACAAGATTGCTTTCATTTCATTATCCATATCCATTTTCTGAGCCTCTAACTGGGAGAATATAGCATCAAACTCATTTAGATGAGTAGCAATACTATCTGTGTCCTTCATGCGAAGGTCATATAGTTTTCTCATCAAATACACTTTATTTGATGACATCTCTTTTTCATATGTATTGCATAACTTCTTCCAAAGTTCCTCTGCACTTTCATAGTCTAATACTCTAAAGTAAACATTATCTGCCATGCGCAATCAAATGGTAGACCTGGCCATTTCATCTAACTCATCCCAATCATCTTCATCCATGTTAGCAGGCTTCTTTGAGAATCCATTTACTGGCTTCCATTGCCTCCTCTGAATCAGCACATCTTTAATCTGATTCTTCCATAGAACAAAGTTTGTGCTGTTAAACATCGCTTGCCGTCAGAAGCACGTTTAAACACCTATTCAAGTTCTTGGGAGTGGAAGGGGTCTGTTAAACAGAGGCCCTATGCTTGATTTTCCCCAAAATAACCACTTCATATACATCAATATACTAATGTTCAAGAACTCTATCAAGAATCTGTTTACGCTTCACAATCTTACTATCTGTAATCAGACTCTTCCAAGACTTACCGAACATACTCCAGTTAATGCTCTCTCAGCGTACAGCGCAATAACTATTAAATACCGTAATACAGAATTACTTGATTAACTCAAGAACTATCCCGAACACAAACTACTGTAACGATAGAGACAATAACAATGACTCAATCTTTACCGAACAGGTACAGATAATCAAACAGATAGAAGACGCAGAACGATTCAAAGTTCTCAAACACACAGTACTGAAACTGTCATTACTAGAGTATGGGCTTCATCAAACAACTTACAGAACATCAACAAATAGAGAGACACCACAGTACGCACAATTATCAGAACAATCACAACGGAAACTACGCAGAACGACTCGCCCAGACAAACAGTCTGGCGATCTTCTGGGCGTCTATGTAAATCACAAACCGAACAGGTATCGATAAACAAAACAAGACAGAGACGACACAGAATACTCAGAATTACCCAATGCACACCACAATAACGTCAGATCAATCACCCAGACAGACAGTCTGGTGATCCCATGGATCGTCATCGAAGCGTCTCTTTTTCTTGATTTATATAAAGATTACAAACATCTTTGTAACAACCTTTCGTTCGTGCAGAATCTGAAAAGATTCAGTCTTTACAATTGCCAATCCGGCGGCCGACTAACACTGGCACGCACGGTGGACTCGAACCCGCAGGTTTACAAAAAAGCTTAGGGCTCATCTACTATCCCTTCTAAATACATTTTTCTGGCTAATCTAAATGTGCAGGAAATTTTCTTCTTAATTGATTCTAACATCTGTTTCAAAATGTCTGGTTCTACCAGCTGAGCGTCTGTACATACTGCACTTAAAGAAATGACCTGGCTCATTAAACTTTCTGCCTGGGTCTACAAAAAAACTTCTTGTAAATAGAACTCATTTGACAATGCTGCATCCCTGGACACCTTCATTTCTGCAATTTGCTTTTCCATTCTGGCTAATCTTTCTTTTTGAGCGTCCAACTGATTTTCTCTTCTTTCTACTTCCTGATTCTGAAATTGGATTGTCCTGGAATAGGCATCTCTTTCTCTTCGAACATCTGTTATCACCTTCTGTAGTTGAGCTTCCATGGTCAATTTGCGTTTGACAATATTGTTTACGTCAGATAAATCGATCTTGGTTCTCTGAAGTTCTTCATTAGTCTTCTTAAGTAAATCTGCCATCTCTTGTCCTGTCTGTATTGCTTCATTTAGCTATTGTCTGGTTTCTTCTAACAGATTGCCTAAAGCTATACGCGCATCCTCCTTGTCTTGGGCTAATTGTTTCAAATGCCTATTTTCAGCCTCTGCAGTGCACAATAAATCTTCCTTTGTTCTGACTTCGGCCAAGGCAACATCTCTCTAATTTATAATTTTCTCCTGTTCGGCAAGTCGGGCTTGTAGCTCCTTAATCTGCTCACTTAAATTATGATTTTGTGTTTTGACTTCGACGAGTTCTTCCTTGAGTGGGCTAATATCAGCTTACAGCACATCAACCTTATGTTGTAATTCAACCAAACCATTAGCACGAGGATAATAAGGAGAACTAAATCTATGCATTATCTGAAAAGAATGGGTGAGTACTTTCATTAAGTTGTTAACAAAATGCGTGCCTTGATCTGTAACAAGCTCCAGAGGTAAGCCAAAACGCGGGAAAACATCTTTCATTAGACACTTTGCCACCGAAACAGTTGTGGCGGACCTTAAAGCCCATGCTTCTTCCCATCTGGTAGCATAATCTGTACATGTCAGAATATAACGATTATTACTGAGGATGGCTGGGGGTGTAATAGGTCCAATAAAATCTAGACCCCACTTCTGAAAAGGCTCCAACAGCAAGACAGGTTGGAGAGGGAAAAAATGGCGTTGTAGAGGTTGTCCAGACCTCTGACAAGTATCACATTGTTTGAAAAACTGAGATACATCCATGTACATAGTCGGCCACCAAAGTCCACTTTGCAGAATTTTTCGGTGCGTTAAATCTGTTGCAAAGTGTCCACCGGAAGGCATTGAGTGAGCCAGAGTAATGACTGAGTTAACTTCATGTGGAGGAATACAACGAATTAATATTCCTGTGTGATCCATATAGTATAATTCTCCAGCAATTAACCGGAATCTGCGACTGTACACTGAAATTTTTCTACGCATTGCAGGAGAGGTCTGAGCAGGAATACATCCATCAGTAAGAAAAGTTAATATCTAATCATAATATGTCGATGGTATAGGTGGTTCTGCAGATTCATCATTAGTTGGTTCAGTAACATAAATCGCTGGTGTGGTTTCATCTACACCGACCAGAGCTTCACCGGAATCTAAGCGAGAAAGGAAATCTGCTAATGCATGTGAACTGCCGAGCCGATGAATTACTTCGTAATCAAACTCTTGTAAAAGTAGAACCCAACGCGCTAATCGATCACCTAAATGCTGCTGCCGTACCAGATAGACAAGTGAAGCATGATCTACATGAAAAGTAAATTTGCGGCCAAGTAAATAATGCCGGAATTTCTTTACAGAATACACTAAGCCCAGACATTCTCTTTCAGTTACAGAGTAATTCTTTTCAGCAGGAGAAAGCCTTCGACTTGCATAGTAAACAGGCCTGAACCACCTATCAGTTTGTTGCATTAACACACTTCCAATGGCTATATCTGATGCATCTACGAAAACATGAAATGGACGTTCCCAATCAGGTGGTTGTAAAATTGGGACCTCCGTTCATAAACATTTTAGACGATCAAATGCTGTTGGACATTCCTGAGTCCAATCAAACTGTTTAGGAGTACTCGTGATTAAACGATTGAGTGGAATGGCTAAATGAGCGAGCCACCGTAAATGACGACCATGCCATCTCACTTGACCCATGAAACGCATTACTTCCTTTGGTGTAGTAGGTACAGGTGCTTCTAACACAGCTGCAACCTTATCTGGGTCGACTTGTATGCCCTGTGCAGATACAATATGGCTAAGTAACTTACCACATGAAATCGCAAACACAGATTTGTTTGGGTTCAGGCAGATTCTGTATTCTCTGCATTTCTCAAAGCAACACCGTAAATGTAACAAGTGTGCTTCCATCTTACCGAATAAAGAGAAATCATCAAGATATACTTGCATAAAAGAGGTAAGATAAGGGGAGAATATTTCCTGCATACACCTCTGGAAAGTGCTGGGGGCATTTCTTAATCCAAACCACATAACAGTACAAGCAAAAACACCCCAATTGGTAATGAACGCTGTTTTTGGTATATCTTGTTCAGCCATTCTGACCTGGTTGTAACCACTGTATCCATCTAAGAATGAGTACATTTCATGTCCTATTACTCTGTCAAGCATGGTGTCAAGAAATGGAAGAGGAAACGGATCAGGCACCGTAGCTGCATTTAGTTTCCGGTAATCCATACATATGCGTAGCTGCTTATTCTTTCTAGGAACAATAACAATTGGTGAGATCCATTCAGCGTGCTCTACTGGTACAATGAATCCAACTTTTAATAACCTATCCAGCTCTGCCTTTACCTTTGCTACATAGTTTGGATTCATCCGGTAGCTGGGTTGTTTGATTGGTTTTGCTTCCGGCTTCAGCATGACCCTATGTTGATAAATGCGAGGGTCCAAACCTTTCATATCTTTTTAATCCCATGCAAAAACATCAGAGAACTCTTGAAGTAGCTGGATTAAATCTACTTGAAACACTTCAGGTAATCTTTCCTTTATCTTGACAGGACGCGGATTTTCTTCATCTCCTAAATTATAGGTGATCAACTGATCTTCTGGAACATAGAATTGTCGAGACTTTTCTGTATCATCAGCTGGTTTTAAAAGTTGTTGTAGATGAGCGTCATCTATAGCAGCAGTATCTTCTGTCTTGTCTTCTTCAGTCACAGGCATCACCGTACAAACTGCCGGATTCCAATTATCTACAACAGATTGTAGATCAACAGTTCCTAGGGAGATTAAATCAATATTATTCTTCAAAAACTCTTCTTCTTCATTATCTGACAAACCATCTAACATATGAACTGGTTCTGCCACATAAGGTCTAGCATGTAGTTCACAGGGCTGAATAGCATCTAATTTTACAACATACTTTCGGTTATTGTCTTTGAAAGTGAGTTCCTGTGCGGACCAATCCTGTATAACCTTACCTTGTTTCATCCAAGGACGGTCGAAAAGAAGGTTATAATCAAGACTAGACTCTGGTAATTCTAGAACAACGAAAGTCATCTTAAAAGTGGTTCCCTGCAAAGTGATTGGCACATTCCGTACGAGTCCTACTGGATGGACTCTGGATTGGTCGGCCATTCTAACAAAAAACTGCACAAGTTCAATTTCGGTCCATCCTAACTTTTTACAAAGTGCTGCAGTAGCTATGTTTACACCGGACCCACCATCAATTAATACTTGAGTAATTTTATGATTTTTGTACCATACCGTAATTAATGGGACCAAATGATCCACTGTAGAGTCAGTTTCTGGTTGTACTGTTGCCGTTGCTGGAATGCAGGAAGACTCAAGACTGAACTATTGCTGAAACTGTTGCCGAACTCCTGGTACTAATGCAAGTAACTGACCAAGAGGGAGAGTAATGGATGCTTTTGATAAATTTTCCCATGCTTGATCTGCTTGATTTGTACTTTTCACTGATTTTGAAGACGATGCGTCGGTTACTGGGATTGACTCTTGAACTTGTGCAGTTTCTTTTGACAACGGATCTTGGGTCACCGAATCCGGGTCTGGGAACACTGTAGGTTCCTGGGTGGTCCATTTACTTGCTTTGTCATACATTCTTTGTTGTTCGCGGATGCTTGGTTCAAATATCTCAGCTGCTGGTTGTAGTGGCTTGCCGGATCTGATCTGAACTACTACAGCTTGTGTTTCTATGGGTATGATATGAACCATATTTGTCATTGGGTTCTGGCGCTCCTTCTTCCTTTGATCATATTCGGCCGCATCTTTACAAAATCTTCAAATGTGTCCTAATTCACCACAGAAATGACAACGAGTAGGTGGCAAAGCATTACCTTCTGGTGGACCTGTCTGCTAGCGGTTTGCATTGTAGTTATTATTTCTCTGTCCTCGATAATTACGGTAGCCTTACTGCTGGTTGTTTCTCATTTGAGGAGGTACATAGTGATTGGCAGGCTGCCCTGGTTCTTGTATAATTGCATTTACTGTTGTTGTTCCCTGCACTTTGGCGTTGTATGCACAATTTTTGGTGGAATGTCTAGTCATATTGCAGATAGCACAAAACAACTGATTGAGGGCACAAGTGGCACTGGTATGCCCTGAATTCTTGCACATGGTGCAGTACATCTGTCTAGTCGGATCTTCGGCAACATTCTTACTCGCTTTTAACCATTCCATGTCTTCTGTAAATCCTCCTACCTTATTCTCGAGCTGCAAAGCCATTGCAATAACCGCATCTAAT
This sequence comes from Ceratopteris richardii, assembly GCA_020310875.1. Taxonomy (NCBI): domain Eukaryota; kingdom Viridiplantae; phylum Streptophyta; class Polypodiopsida; order Polypodiales; family Pteridaceae; genus Ceratopteris; species Ceratopteris richardii. The sequence continues at coordinate 77,778,921 of CM035416.1, forward strand.
GTCATAGCTCCCACACAGTGGATGATCATAATCTGTCTGAGCTGCGGAGTTAACCCATTGATAAACCATTGAGTGATGACATCATCCGGCAGGTTTGCATGGGCCGGTGGTAGTTGCCTCAAATGCGTTCGGAACAGGGTGGCATATTCCTGCACAGTCTGGTGTAGTTTCTGTTTGTTGTTCTGTAAATAATCAAAAATTTCTGCCGGATTTTTCTTTAACCGGAATCTATGCAAAAATGCATCCCTTACTACTTCATAAGTCACAAAATGATTAAAATCATATTCTGTAAGCCATCTGGCTGCCTCATTAACCAATGTAGACTGGAATACAATAGATTTGTATGTCGGATCAGGGGGATGATTTAATACTGCATAACTAATTTCAAAAGTACGTACGTGGGCATCAGGATCATCACCTGGAAACCCCCCGAATTTGGTGTATGTCACTCCTGTTGGAGCCGATCGGGGTGGAAATAGTTGTTGTTTGTAACATAATCCTGGTAGGAGATGGTTGAACCACACCCTAAGAGAGAGGATTAGGAAGTAATCCTCAACCATGGCTTTTGGGGCAAGTGGTTAGCCCATCACATTCCTAACCAAGAGGTTGTGAGTTCAATTCCTTACATTGGTATCAGAGCCTAGGAAGTAGGCTTGGGCAAGATGGAATGATCCAATGGCCTCTAAAAAAGGCGCTTGGGCATCTTCCATGTGAAAGGGTAGGAATTGTGGAAGGCGCGCGCGTCGGTTTCAAGGATGGACCTTACAATGATTGGGGTGTATCTCTCAATCCGTAGGTCGGATTGAGGCGTGTAGTATACCGTTGGAAAGCTCTCGGAACGAACTTTCCAATGAGCTAGCTTGGAAGTGTGAATTCCATGGGAATCCTTGGGTTGCACTTGATTGAGTGTTCAAGATACCAAGCATGGGTGAGAACGAGGTTCAAGACTGAGGTTGAGAACAAGGGCTCGAGACACCAAGGTTGCGAACAAGAAGGTTCAAGACACCAAGGTTGAGAGCAAGGGTTCAAGAGACCAAGGTTGCGAACAAGATTCAAGAAACTATGCGAGGTTGAGGAACATCAATTCAAGGGCACCTAGGGAGTTCAAGAGGTTGATCACCGAGGCTAGAGGGATACAAGAGTAGATCATTGAGGACAATGATTGACCAAGGGGGGAAGAATGTAACATAATCCTGGTAGGAGATAGTTGAACCACACCCTAAGAGAGAGGATTAGGAAGTAATCCTCAACCATGGCTTTTGGGGCAAGTGGTTAGCCCATCACATTCCTAACCAAGAGGTTGTGAGTTCAATTCCTTACATTGTTGTTGCTGCTACTATTGTTGTTGTTGTTGTTGCCCACTCATCGTGCTGGCGGTTGTATTGTTACTATCTTCTGAGTCCCGAGGCTGAATATCTGAACCGTCAGAATCTGTATCGTCAGCCTGTGTACTTTCCGGTCCAAATAGTGGTGACCGGAATGAAGATTCACCCGGAAATGGTAAGCCGTCACCGGCAAATTGTGAACTCTCGGCAACGGGTACCGAAGTATCACCGAAATTTGTCGTATTTTCACCAGAACAAGGTAATGTTTCACCTTCACTGACTTTGTTGGCCAACACGCTTCTATCCTTAGACAAATTTGAATCTTGACCAGGTGGTGTTAAGTTAACTGCATACTGCGTCCTGGTAGATTCTGGAGTGACTATATCTTCGATAGACTTTGCCAAAATCGCACCGGAATCCGTCGAAATTGCAGTACGCTCCATCGAATTTCTACCGGAATCGTTACTAGCGTTCTTCACTTTCTTGATAACTGGGTTAAACTTATTTGCACTTCTTCCTCCTAGAGGCGTCCTTAGCAAATTAGGTATCGCCCAAGACTGTTGGTTTCTTCTATGCTTCGGGCATGATTCACTGGAACGAGTAACCAGCATATACTACGTTTGCAATACTTTGCGTACTATTCTTCTTTACGGTCGATTCACAATCTATGACCACTTTCACAATCAATCAACGAACACTCTTGATGCCACATTCGCACAGACAAATGGCAACAATCTGGTGCCACTTTCCCACAGACGGCGCCAGTGTTAAACGCCGCTTGCCATCAGAAGCGCGTTTAAACACCTATTCGGGTTCTTGGGAGTGGAAGGGGTGTGTTAAAAAGAGGCCCTATGCTTGATTTTCCCCAAAATAACCACTTCATATACAGCAGTATACTAATGTTCAAGAACTCTATCAAGAATCTGTTTACGCTTCACAATCTTACTATCTGTAATCGGACTCTTCAAGACTTACCGAACATGCTCCAGTTCAGCGTACAACGCAATAACTATTCAGTACCGTAATACAGAATTGCTTGATTAACTCAAGAATTGTCCCGAACACAAACTACTGTAATAATAGAGACAATAACAGTGACTCAATCTTTACCGAACAAGTACAGATAATCAAACAGATAGAAGACGCAGAATGATTCAGAGTTCTCAAACACACAATACTGAAACTGTCATTACTAGAGTATGGGCTTCATCAAACAACTTACAGAACATCAACAAACAGAGAGACACCACAGTACGCACAATTATCAGAACAATCACAACGGAAACTACGCAAAACGACTCGCCCAGACAAACAATCTGGCGATCTTCTGGGCGTCTATGTAAATCACAAACCGAACAGGTATCGATAAACAAAACAAGACAGAGACGACACAAAATACTTAGAATTACCCAACGCACACCACAGTAACGTCAGATCAATCACCCAGACAGAAAGTCTAGTGATCCCACGGATCGTCACCGAAGCGTCTCTTTTTCTATATTTATATAAAGATTACAAACATCTTTGTAACAACCTTTCGTTCGTGTGAAATCTGAAAAGATTCAGTCTTTACAATTGCCAATCCGGCGGCCGACTAACAGTGCCATCAGAACTTCAGATTTCAAAATGGTCTTTGCCTTGCAAGTTATAGCTCCTCCTTGGAACACTAGCACTAGACCATGATCCACCATATGTGCCTGAGACCTCTAATGCCATGAGGGTAGAGAACTTAATAGAATGATAATGGAGCTAGAAGAGTCCAAACACCACTAAGGCTCAAAGAAGGATGACCAAGTGTCAGATTCTGGGAAAAAATGCAACAATATTCCCAAAAAATGAATTAATGAATAGTAGTGACCAATCAAAAGGATTATGTGAGAATAAATGTGCTCACACCAATAAGTGTATCAAGGAGTAAATCGACGACTATATAGTTGACAAAAAAAAATTTAGAAAACTTTTGCTAGTGTCCTCTGCAAAATGAACATATGTCCACTATCAAAATCTCATAAAACTGCAAGTATTCACATATTAACCTGCATAGTGAATCACTAACTCCACTGCATATAATCAGTTACCCAAAAGAAGCCAACTAGGCTTATCAAGCACCTATGAACAACTATCATACATCTCCTATGGTGAGGTTGTTGATATATTTAGGTAGTGATGTGTGTGAACACTCTAGGACCGTCGGGGCACTTTGTTCCCTCTTTAAGAGGTTTTTCCCCCTGGCTTGTATATACGCCTATTTCCATAATAGACTACTTATCTTTGTACATTCTAGTGGTAATACATTCAATTTGTGTTGTGCTCCAAGCTTCTTCTTCTTCCTTGTGCTTTTCGTGTGCTTTCACAGACGTCTAACTCCAACAATTGGTATCAGAGCAGGCCGCTGCTTCATCTAGGTCATCATCGACAACCCTCCAATCACAGTCTAAGAATCGCAAAAAAATTGGTATGCATACTCAGGGTGCTTAGGAGTTTCGGCCTCTGAACACACTATCATAGTGCTTGTGCAGGCGATTTCATCTTTTTGTACCAAAGATATATACCATTTTTTATTCGCCAGTATAAGCATCTCAAAGTCTGCTACAAGTCTAGCAGAACTCATTTAGGTAATTCTGTTCAACTTTTTCAGATACAATCATTTCTCTGCATCAAGGTATTTTAGTCAATGGTCATGGCTGAAAGCAGTGATGTATTCCATATGTTGGCTATTGAGGATAAGTTGGATGGTACCAATTATCTATTGTGGGCTTATATGATGTGTCATGTATGGTCGCAAAAGGATTATGGAATATTGTGCAGGGTGTTGAAAGATGTCCTCTTACACCTGTGAATACAGGTACTAAAGTTGATGCAGATGGTGTCGAAGATTGTGATATTCTGTAGATTTCTGTTCATGCTACTATTTCTATTGCACCTACTGTAGAGCAAACTTGTTGGGATGGCAGAGATTCTCAGGCACATGCATTAATAGCTTTGTTTGCCAAACATGTCATTATTCCTCATATTCCCTCTTGCAGAATAGCTAAGGATGCTTGGATACACTTACCACATTGTACCAAGCTAGGAATGAGGCTCATGTTGCTTACCTCCGAAAACAATTAGAGAGTGAGCACATGAATGAAGGTGATTCTATGGACAATTTTATTACAAAGATCAAGGATTTGAAGGAACAGTTGATTTATGTTGATGAAGTCCTTCTTGACATTTCACTTGTGCATATTGTTTTGAATGGTCTTCTCGACTCATATCAGAGTTTTATTTCTACTCTTTGTTTGATGATGAAAGGCAATCCAAATGCCTTAACATTTGAAGAGTTAGTTTCTGTTATATTGAAGGAAGATCAGTCTAGTCAGAACAGGTCTATTATGCATGTTGCAGATCAAGCTTTCTTGGCTAGTCAGAAGGGCAAAGGAAAATGGAGCTCTTCTACTAGTAAGCAGAAATCTGCTAATTCTGCAGAATCGAAGAAGGAAGACAAAGATAAGAAGAAATCAGAGAAGCAAAAATTGTTTTGCAAATATTGTAAAGCAAATGATCATGTCATTAAGAGCTGTCCAAAACTGACTGCTAAAGAGGCAAATAAGAAATAGGCCAGAATGGTTGTTGCAGAGGCCTCTACACCGAAAATAGAGTCTGCTAATCTTGTGCAGTATGAAGAATGGGTGTTTACTACTATTTGTAGTTTTGATCCATCTTCTCATGAGCAATGCATGTCTACAGTAGACTCAGATGTTCGGTACTTTGATAGTGGGGTGACCAAACATATTACCTCATAGCATAATTTCTTCTCTTCACTCGAGCCTGCCCCTATTGGGAATACTATAACATGCACAAAGAACTCCTCTTATCCTGTTATGGGAGTTGGTAAGATCATTTTGACTACTAGGATGCTAATTCTTTCACTTTGTCAGATGCTTTATTTGTGCCAAAGATCAAGAAGAATTTGTTAACAGTTTTGACTTTAGCCAAGATTGTCTTGGTTGTGAAATTTGTTGATGAAAGGTGTACAATTCATGATCTATCAAATGGCAACGTGATTATTACTTCTGGCATTTTATCTTATGGGTTGTATAAGCTCATAGATTATGAAAAATCTCTTAGTGATTCAGCATGTGCAGTACATGATTCTTAGACTATGTCAGATGCAAAGCTTTGGCATGCACGCTTTGGACATCTGAATTTTGTTAGTTTGCTGCACCTGTAGAAATGAAATGGTGTCCTCTTTGCCCAAACTTGAGGCACCCGCAACACATGTCTATGAAGGTTATATTTTGGGCAAAATGCAGCATTCCTACTTTCCAAAAGATGGTTCAGTTCGGGCTACTTAGAATTGCAGCTTGTACATAGTGATGTCTGTGGTCCTATGCAGACACCTTCTTTTGGAAACTATCTTTACTTCATGATATTCATTGATGATTTTTCCAGACATGCATGGGTATATCCACTCACAGCAAAGTTCAAAGTGTTTATGTGCTTCAAACAGTTCTTGGTTTTGGCTACTTTCCAAAAGATGGTTCAGTTCGGGCTACTTAGAATTGCAGCTTGTACATAGTGATGTCTGTGGTCCTATGCAGACACCTTCTTTTGGAAACTATCTTTACTTCATGATATTCATTGATGATTTTTCCAGACATGCATGGGTATATCCACTCACAGCAAAGTTCAAAGTGTTTATGTGCTTCAAACAGTTCTTGGTTTTGGCTGAAAATCTGTCAACATGTAAAATGGGCACCCTCCGTTCTGATCGAGGGGGGGAATATATGTCTTCTAACTTTAATGCATTTCTGGCTAAATGTGGGATAAAACATCAGTGTACAGTGCCGTATACACTTCAACAGAATCGATTTGCTGAACAGAAGAACAGGTCACTCATGGAGATGATGAGGTGTATGGTCAAGAGTCAGGCTTTACCACATAGTTTCTGGCTTGAGGCTATCATGTGTGCAACATATGTACTTAACAGGTGTCCCACTAAAGTGCTGCAGTCTATCACTCCATATGAGGCTAGTGCCTGAACAACATCGCAAAAAATTGGAGGATAAAGCAGTAAAATGTATTTTTGTTGGGTACAGTTCTGAAAGCAAAGGTGATCGTTTGTATCATCCACAGACTAAACGCATTCTGGTTAGCCATGATGTTGTTTTGTGGAAGATGCTATTCAGCCCTTACTTTCATGTACTAAGGAGATATATGTTAGCTCCAAAGACATGTATGATACTTTGCTGCCTATTTGTATAGGTGGACAGTCTAGTGGTTGTCCTAATGAGCAACTTCTAAGCCTTTGCAAGTTTCATGTGATGATGCAGATCATTCCATTTTTTATGCAGATTTACATAATGCACTTGTTGATGAAAGAGCTGATATTGAGCAGGAAAAAGCTATGCCAAAATGATAGGTGCAGACTTTGCGTGACAACAAATTAGATGCACCTTTGTCATACCATACTCTTTAGGCTCTCATAGTTTCTCTTTTGCATCAGATTGCGATGCTATGGTTGTTTCTAGTCTCTGTGATGAGAATGAGCTTGTTTCATTTGATGAAGCACAAAATTCAAAAAATTGGATGGTTGCTATGCAATCTGAATATGATGCTATAATGAAGAATGGTACCTAGTCTATGTGACTTGCCTCCTAGCAAGAAGGCCATTGACACTAAGTGGGTTTACAAGCTGAAGCATAAGCCTGATGGAACAGTTGATATGTATAAGGCTAGGCTTGTTGCAAAAGTTTATGCGCAGGAAAGAGGCATTGATTTTGATGAGACCTTTGCACCTACAGACCATATGTCTATTGTTCATAGCATTTGTGCACTTGCAGCCCATCATGGTTGGAATGTACATCAATTGGACATTAAGACTGCATTTTTGAATGGTGAGTTGCATGAAGAAGTGTATGTTTTTCATCCCCGTACCTTTGTGCAAAAAGGGCATGAAAACCAACTTTGCAGGTTAAAGAAGGCATTTATGGTTTAAAGCAAGCACCACGTGCTTGGTATGAAAATATACATGCCTATTTGATTGCACATGGTTTTGAGAATAGTCCAACTGAAAGCACCTTATATGTTAAACGTGCTAATGATGTGCTTCTGATCATTGTTGTCTATGTTGATGACATGATGCTCACTGCAAGTTGATGGTGGAATGGCTTTGTCTCAAATTAAATATATTGACACATTATTGCAGCATTTTGGCCTTGAAGATTGTAAGCCTATTGCCACTCCTATGGAGACAAGTTTACGATTGATTTTTCATGATGGTGAAGATTCATTTGATGTTATCCTCTATCAACATGCTGTTGGATGTTTGATTTACTTATGCATTACTTGGCCATATATTTAGTTTGTTGTCTCAGAGATGAGTAGGTTTATGCATTGCCCAGATGTCAAGCATTGTCAAGCGGTTAAGCGCATATTTTGCTACTTGAGTGGTACCCAGCTACTTTGATTGTTTTACCAGTGAACTATTTGATGGTGATGCACCACAACGCACTCTACTTCTCAAGAGCTCCACAAAAATATCCTCGGAGTAGAAAACGAGATCCAGGCACCACACACGATACTCTGCACAGAGGCTATAGAATACACAAAAAAACATAGTACACAGGGAGCACGAACATAGAATTCTTAGTGTTACAAATGTGATCGAACTTCAAGTATGTCGTTGACTAGGCCACTATATGTTTTATTAAAGAACATATACAAAAGTTTCCAATAGTCATTTGGCCTTTCACATGGATACTAACGGTAGCAAGTTAGGTTGGAGATTATTTGGTGAATTGAAGAAAGTCAATTGTTTTGGAAAACATGCATCATTGACTTTTATTCAAGATAAGTAACTTTTGACATTATGTTTGGATTCTTAATGAAAAATGACATGGATTAGACACTTAATTCATTCAATTTGGTAGTATATTCTTTCAATTATGGTCATTCTAAGTTTTCATATGTAATTTCGCAAAAAATCGTGTTCTTTTTATTTCATATTTCTTTCAATAATTGATGATCTCAAGTAAAATTTTACTTGATTCTTGTATGAATGATTGATTTGTGATTTTATTGGATTAGTCTTTAAGAAACAATCAATTTAACTCATCCTTGGATTGACAATTTGAAGAAGTTTCATGATTCATAAAAAAAAAGTTCAATCAAGTCACTAGTGCTACAATGGGATGACTGTTCAAATATGGAGAAGTGAAACACTAAGTTTCACAAGGGCTCTTGATGGATGTGCTTTAGACAATAAACAAATGAACTAGGGAGTATCTGAGAATATAGGTAAACTAGATGAAAGTGAAAGAATCCACCTTGGTAGACTATGTCATCCCACTCATTATGGTGTATTACAAGAATAAGCCCATTTCCAATGTCTTAATCACCAAAGTACCAAGATTCAACATCGTTACTCTCCCGAATGGTAAGACATATAACCAACCTTGATCTACATTACGATGAAAGATCAATCTAGGATCAAGTAAATCAATCTTATCCAAAATATTTTAATCCAGATCCAACAAGCTACATTTAGTATGACTTTTGCAATCATCAAAGTGAAAAAAAACATCAAGATGAGTATAACCTATTGTTTAGGTGACCTCGGTTGACATTGACCAAAGTTCACTACTATTGGGGTTCCCACACTTTAACATTCTGGAAAGATTATCAAAAGTAATGGCTCACTCTAGAGCAAGTACAATTGTACCCAAAGGACTATTTACTAGTAGTCATTGAACCATCATACATGTTGGACGGTCTTGATGATGAGGAATCCAAGTTCCTAGAAGCATATTGCAACCTATGGTCAATAGGTTTAGTCAATGTGAATGAGACTATCTCGTAATATCTACAAAATGAACAAATTGTAGCTTCTAGAAAGTGCAAGAAATGATGTCTAACATGAAAGATGTGGATTAAAAAATAATTGATGATGAAACGGAAAACACCAACATTCGGTTACAATGCTTGATGCCCCTATATTCATTCCCTGCTTGGTGCCCCTATCTCGGAAGCAGGAATCATTGAAGTCATTGATACCCTCCCTAGTGGTAAAAGCCTGGGGCCAGATGGGCTCACCAACGAGTTATTTAAGTCCTTCAAGTTGGTAGTTGCCACCCCTCTTTGTTTGGTCTGGCAAGAGGCACTCGAGTTTGGTGCGTTTCTGACTTGTCTCAACAATGGCATCATCAAGTTAATCCACAAAAAAGGGGAAAAGAACAGAATTGAGAATCGGCATCCGATTATGATGCTTCAAACAGGATATAAGATCATTGCCAAAGTCATAGACAATAGAATTTCTAGCCATCTAAGGGCGTGGTTAAGCGAGGAACAAAAGGGTTTCCTCAAAGGCAGGTCAATATTGGAAGCCATTATAGATATTTGGGAAGGTCTCGACTTCACCAATGAGTCAAGACAAGATATGGTTTTCCTCAAGATTGACTTTGACAAAGCTTATGATAGGCTGGAATGGGACTATATTCTGCAGTCACTTAAAGATCTTGGATGCAGTAAAAAATTCACCAAGATGATCTCGACCCTTTTAGGAAATGCATTGACTCAAATTAATGTTAATGGCCAACTTTCGAAGGTGATCAAACTAAAAAGATCGATTAGACAAGGGTGCCCATTGGCTCCCCTTGTCTTTGCCATTGCCATAGAAGGACTTAGCTAGCTAGTGGAACAACAAGTGGAAGCGGGTAATATCAAAGGCCTCCGATTGTCCGATGACCACGGCCAGATCACGTCGATGATATGAACATGTTTTTCCATAACAATTGCACCAGCTTGGAGACATTTTGGAGGTGCTTGGATACTTTCTGCAATACCTCTGGTTCCAAAATCAACCACTCAAAGATCGCTTTCAGAGCTATTATCGGGATCCAACCTGACTTTCTCTTTGATCATGGCTATCAAAACATTCCTCTAGGCCAAATTTTTCACCTTCTTGGGATTCCCTTGGGCTTTGGTATCTCGTTGGAGCAGCGATGGAATTGGGTCCTAGCCAGACTTGAAAGTAAGTTAAACTTTTAGAGAGGTATGTAAATCAATCTCGCTAGTCACGCAATGTTTATCAACACGTTCCTCATTTCGTCCACCATTTACTTCCTCTCTTGTTGGAGACCGAAAGAGCAAGATTTGTACAACTTGGAAAGTATTTGCAGAAACTTCCTTTGGAAGGGCGACCACAATAGGAAGGGGTGTCTAAAATCAAGTGGTCCATCTACACTAGCCAAAGGGATAGTGGGGACCTTGGCATTCTAGACATTGGGTGCATGGTTAACAAACTTGCAACAAAATGGATGATTAAGGTGTGGTGCAACGGGGAGGCCTCGTGGGCCAAGTTGATCTTCAGAAACAAGAATGTGCTGACCTTCGTGGGATTCCTGAACTAGAAGAATCTTTACATTCTGACCCTTTTGTTTTCCCCGATCTCAGTTTCTCGAAAGGCTCGAATCTAGTGTGCTCCCTATGGAAGAGTTGGAATAAAGTCAAAAGCTTCATAAGAATCTGTGAAGATTGGAAGTGGGCAGTTGGTATCAAACAAAATGACTCTATCTCGTTTTTGATCCATGGCATCTGGAAACTCAAATCTTGGAACATTCGAAACGCCAAGAGGCTATGGAACAAAGGCTTCAAAAAATGGAAACATCTCTGGAAACAAGACACCAACCAGTGGATCAACTTTGAGGATATAGACCCTAGTGTCAACATTACCTTTGAAGAATGGAATACTTTACAAAGCAGACATCTTGCCTGGACCGCCCTAAATTTCATCTTCTCATGGGGCACGACCCACCGTGCTCGTTTGGTCTCATATAGCATAATGGTAATTGCCTAACAAAAATCCCAAACATCAAAGAAACCATTGATTATCAGGTCAACCTCAACAAGAAGTGGTGCCTGTCGTGGACGCAGCTAGAGTGGGACATGAAGTTCATGGCTATCTGGCACCCTCTCATAGAAATCAAAAAGTTTGTCCTCTTAGGACCAATTCTACATTGTGGAATCTGGACCAACCTAAAGGCTTGCAAAATTTGTGGGTTGCCTCCCTGAAGCAAGCATTGCTACCAGTCCATTGAAGATGTGCTCACATCTTCTTTACTTGCCCCAAATCCTATAGGCTTTGGCAGATTGTTGGAAAGAAAGTTAGACTTCAAAAACATATCAGTTGGAAACAAGCTGGGAGAAGCAATCGGCTACTCCGTGACTCTCTAGAATGCCATCAGAGGGGAGGTCGTATGGAAGATCTGGCGGGAAAAATGTGCTTATAACTTTGGCAACTCCCCCAAAGAGTGATCAATTGAGAAATCACTATTCCTTCTCGACAAAAGAATCATTAATTGTAAGAAATCCCCCCCTTTTAGGCACCACCAAGTGCTCCTTCTGATAAAAAACAAGCTTAAACCCAAGTGGGTCCCACATGACGGTGATGAGAGGGTGATTAACCTTCTTTGTAATCCCATCTAAACTCTGTAAATCTTCTCTTGCCCTGTGGGATTCGGGGGGTCCTGTGGACACTAGTCCCCTTCACTTTTACTTTTCTTTTACTTAATACAAGTCCGGGAGAGTAGGATAAGGCCGAACTTCCTTTATTAAAAAAAAAAAATCGGTTGCAAGAGGACAAGATTGAATTATGCAATATTGGTGATACAAAACAACCATTAATATTTATGTCGAACTCCCAAAGTCTTTAGAATGGATTACTTACACTTTTTCAAGGGAAGGAGTTGTTGTAGACCCAAATAAAGTCATAGTTGTCTTGCAAGAACCTATTCCTTGGAGCCCTAAGGAGATGTGGTTTCTAGGATAAATTCATTGGTGTCATCACCATTTATGGTTCCTAGTAGAGATCACCATTCTCTTAAATAAACTAGCACATACCATGTGGAAGGAGTTGACCTTGACACCATAATGTAACATAGCTTTTTGACGATAAAAAAATCTTCTAACAAAAACTCTCATCTTACAAGCTCTGAACTAGAACTAGCCATTCCACATCTTTCTGGACACCTCAGATATTGGTATTGAAAGTGTATTGATGTATAAGGAAAGGCTACACCAGGTACATACGAGTTTATTACATTGATAGATGCTTGAATCTAGTCAAAAAAATTACTCAACAATGAAAAGAGACTGTATGGGCTTGATCTACTCAATAAAGAAGTTCTGACATTATTTGCTTGAGCGAAAAATTATTTTCCACATCGATCATTCCATGCTTTGTATCTAGTAAAGCTAGTAGGATGGCTCACAAGATGGGTGTTGCTTCTTTAGGAACTTTACTATGATGTACTCCACTTCTCCAAAACCTCGCATGCAATCGCACACTTCTTGTCTCAATACGATTTTGGTGAGTTGTCCAATGGGGTTGAAATGCATTTTTTGATGCAAATTTGTTGTATACTACTCCTGATACACACGAGAAACTCAGCCAGACAACATGGTATGAGGAGATGGTACCATTTCTATCAAATAGTATGATGCTCTTCACACTCTCACCCTTAGGCCATGGATACTTGTGTATTACATTTGATGTTTTACCCTGATGTTGGATCAGAAGTATTATAAAGATATCACAAGATTATGGTTACAATGTGTCCCAAACCATGAAATAGCTATATCAGACAAGAAAGCCTTTTTTGCATCCACTCTATGGTGGGCTCAACCACTTTGGAACAGAAGACTTTGGCATGTCAATTACTTTCTGTGGTGGTGAATGGATCAAAGATCTAATCCTATTGACAGTGAAGGAATCTGGATCTTAAAAAAAAAGGGATATCAATGAAATTATACTAAACTAAATGAAAGGAAAGGAGTGATAAGAATGGAACAATAATTTAACTAGATCAAACTAATTATAACTAGTATTCTGCTCTACACCAATTGAACAAACCAATGGCTATAGGAGTCAAAGAGCATGGCCACATTATCAGATTCAATGCAGATATTTGCTAGGGATAACATACATGGAGGCCATAGGTAGGGTCGTGTAGCGATATGATCATGTTATACTTTATGGAATAATGGAATGTTATATGGATTTTAATGTCTTGAGGGTTTTAATGTGATTTGTGTTTTGATTTAGCAAGTGAAGACTCATGAGGGTGTGAACGCGCATTTACTTATTTAAATATTTTTGGAGATAGGAATATTTAGAAGATAATATTTTAGTTATTTTTTGTAAAAAATAATAGATCGCTTTAAAAAGCGATGTTTTTGTAAAAATAGTAGATTACGGTTTTGTAAATGAAGTGGAATTTTGTAAAAAGCATGCTTTTCCAAGCACCTCCCTCATGTATCTTCTATTCAAGATGTAATGCAAAATACCTATAAATACACATGCTCTAATACACTCGTCCATCAGAGTATGTGGGGGGAGATCATACCCAATCTGGTGTCAATTCTCTTGTCTCTTTCTATTCTCTGAGTACTTTTGTGTGATTTCATTTCTGTACTATCCTCTGTGTATGTGCGCATGTGGGATTCAAATATTAACAGTGGTATCAGAGCACATGTGCATCTTGAGAGGTGGTTTCTTGGTGTCCAATCATGATTTGTGGCATCCGCTCGTCAATCGGCAACTGTTTCAACCGTCCGATCTAGGTTTTCATTTATCAATTTCGTTTGTTTTTGGTTCACCGATTTGGTTTTTTGAATTTTTTTGAATTCGGTATTATGCAATGTGCTCCCTATACCCCCTATGCTCACTGTGCACGGTACTCCCTGTACTCATTGTACCCACTTTACTCATTGTGCTCAGTGTACCCATTATGCTCACTATACTCATTGTACCCCTTGTGCTCACTGCGCTCACAATGCACTGTTCATTGTTCGAGTTTGATTCAGTTGTCAAATTAGTTTATTGAATTAGTTTATCAAATTCATTTATCAAGTTCGTTTATCAATTTGGTTATCATTTGGCTTACTCCAAGGTGTCGACTAAGGCATAGAACTATGGCATCTTTGGAATCTCTAGCACTCATGGTTCTCTTGGTTCACTTTGGTTCCCTTTGGTTCCATTGGCAACCATTGGCTACATGCAAACCAATTCTAACACATGAGTGGCAATAAGGGCTTAGTTATCTCCCTACTTAGCCTACTTAATTCTTTATTTAGCATGTAGGGGAATTGAACCCACAAACTCATACTTCCAAGAGATAAGCTTTATCCACTAGCCTATTTTCACTTATCGATACCCCATTCTTTTAGTTAATATTTAACACTCTTCACCTTATTTATTTATTTATTTATTCAACACTCTCATTTATTTTATTTATTTATTTATTATTATTTATTCATTTATTATTATTATTATTATTATTTGATATATACACACTATTGTTAAGATTTTTTTTTTCCCCATGGTTAGTCCTAGGTTTTGGTTCTATATAAGGCCATGGACCCTACCCATAACACCGAGGATTTTGGGACATCACCCCTACCTGGGATAACACCTGAGCAACCGTTGGAACTATTGCAGCAAGAACTCCAAAATGCTCAGAACAAATGCGATGCTGCACTCCAACAACTGGAAAGTGATGACAATAACCTAGTTAGGGTGGTGAAGGCCATTATTACCGCTCAAGAACAAGGCACAAAATCCAATATTGGTGCAAAAATTTTCTAATTTTTCGTGATTCGATGGGCACAAGGATGGCCAATTTGTTATTTCATGGCTATACCAATTTGATGATTTTTATTTTGATGAATAGTATTCAGAAACTAAAAAAGTAAAATTTGTTACTAATTATTTGGTGGGTAAGACCCAATTATGGTGGAATGTTTTGCAACATAGCACCAACCATCCCACCACATGGATCACATTTCAAGAAAAGATCAATGAGTCCTTCCTTCCTCTTCAGTTGCACTTATGTGCTCGTCGATCATGGACAACTTTTGGGTGGAAAGATGGAGATACTATATCTACCTATACTGAATGTTTTTGGCAACGACTATTATTTATTCGTTCGCTTGAAATGATTCTTAAAGATACCTTGCAAAGAAAGTATGAAGATGGTTTGGAGATGGGAATCCAAGCCAAATGCAACACTCTATGTCCTACAATTCTCTATGAAGCTATTTGTTTTGCACATGATGTTGAGAAAGAGTTTCAATCCATCACCAACTCCATTCACTTACAACAAATGTGTCAACGACCACAACCAATCAATCCCACTTTTCCCTTCAAGCATCCTTTTTCTACTTCTTCTTCTCCTACTTTTCAATGCTCACCTACTTTTCATTGCCTACCTACTTTTCAACACCCTCCTCGATCCAATTTCTCACCAGTACCCAAGACAAATCCCTTACACACTACCAAACCTCCAACTCTTCAAACTACGATGATGGATGCTCAACAAAAGAGGCCCTATATCACTTGTTGGCATTGTGGTAAGTTTGGTCATACTAAAGCTAAATGTAGGTTTTGAACTAATCACATGAAGCTTCTCGGAGCTCAAGTACACAACATGGAGGTGGTTCCTGAAGACATTCAACTTGATTGGACCAAAGAAGCATTGGAAAAGGATCTAAGTACCTTGGGTAACACAATTTCTATTCATCCTTTACTTTACATGCAAGGTACTATTAATGGTAAAGTTGTTAATATTTTACATGATGATGGTAGTTCACATGATTTTATTTCTCATACACTAGTGCAAAATCTCCAATTAAACCTACTTCCTTCTATGTATAAAGTTAAGGTTGCATTTCAAGGAAATAGATATAATGTTACAAGTGAAGTGCGTAACATTCAGATTTGTATCGGTTCATATGTAGATGAATGCACATTCTTAATTGCTCCTTTGTAGTCCTATGATGTTATGCTTGGTATGCCTTTTCATCATCATTATAATCCATGCATTGATTATCACACACACACAATGAGTTTTAAGTTTAACAATCAAGATATTTCTTTGTATGTAATGCATGACTTCCAACCATTTCCATTAATTAGTTCATACTCAAGTAGAATGTGCATTTAGGAAAGGTTACAATTCATGTATTGTTTTTGTCAATAATATAGTTTACACACATAAACTTCTTGATGTACATAAATCATTTCTGCGGAGGAACATAGTGATTGGCTGGCTGTCCTGGTTCCTGTATAATTGCATTGACAGTTTGGTAAGTGCACAAGTGGCACTAGTATGGCCTGAATTCTTGCATGTAGTGTAGTACATCTGTCTGGTCGGGTCTTCGGTGGTATTTCTATTTGCTTTTAGCCACTCTAGATCTTCTGTAAATCCGCCAACCTTGTTTTCCAGCTGCAGAGCCATTGCAATCACTGCATCTAGCATCATAGCTCCTACACAGTGTATGATCATAATCTGTTTAAGTTGCGGGGTCAATCCATTGATAAACCACTGAGTAATAACGTCGTCCGGTAGGTTGGCATGTGCTGGTGGTAACTGCCTCAAATGAGTCCTGAATAGAGTGGCATACTCCTGTACAGTTTGATTTATCTTCTGTCTATTGTTTTGCAAGTAGTCAAAAATTTCGGCTGGATTCTTCTTTAGTCTGAATCTCTGCAAAAAGGCATCCCTTACTGCTTCATAGGTGCCAAAATGGTTAATATCACATTCTGTAAGCCATCTAGCTGCTTCGTTGACCAATGTCGATTGGAAAACAATAGCCTTATACGCCGGATCAGGTGGATGGTTGAGTACTACATAGCTTATCTCAAATGTGTGTACATGAGCATCCGAGTCATC
Organism: Ceratopteris richardii; assembly: GCA_020310875.1. Classification (NCBI taxonomy): domain Eukaryota; kingdom Viridiplantae; phylum Streptophyta; class Polypodiopsida; order Polypodiales; family Pteridaceae; genus Ceratopteris; species Ceratopteris richardii. The sequence goes on from CM035416.1 coordinate 77,795,959, forward strand.
TCCTGGGAATCCACCAAATTTGGTGTACGTTACTCCTATCAGAGTCGGCCTTGGTGGGCATAGTTGTTGTTGCTGCTGTTGTTGTTGCCCGTTCATGACGAGTGTATTGTGACTATCTTCTGTATCCCGAGGCTGAATATCTGAACTATCGGAATCTATATCGTCGGACTGTGCACTTTCCGGTTCGATAATCTTGTTTAGTAGGCTTCAAATCTCGGTTTCAAACAAGCTTCCTTCCTTCTTGATGTCAATTGTAGGGAAGCTTACTCCCAATAGCGGTGACTGGGCTGAAGATTCACCAAGGAATGGTAAACCGTTGCCGGAAAACTGCATCCTTGTTACCGAAATATCACCGGAATGTGTCGAATTTTCGCCAAAACAAGGTGTTTTTCCATCTTCACTAATTTCTTTGGCTAAAGTGTTTCTAGTCGTAAACAAATTTGAATCTTTACTCAATGTTGTTAGACTAACTTCAAGCTGCGTCCGGGTAGATTCTGGAGTTACTATATCTTCGACACACTGTGCCGAAATAGTACCAGAATTTACCAGAGGCACAACACGTTCCACCGGAATATGACCGGAATCACTACTAACGTTCTTTACTTTCTTGTCAACTGGTTTGGACCTTCCCGCGCTTCTACCTCCTGGAGGCGTCCTTAGCAGGTTAGGTAGCCAAGGCTGTCTGTTCTTTGGATACGTTTCACCGGATCGAGTAACCGGCATGTATCATCTTTTGTACTAATCGCGTACTATTACTGTCGAAAAAATTTTACAGTCACGTTTCCACAACAGGTTTACAACAATTTGATCTGTTGCCACCTTCCCACAGATAAATGGCGATCCTGATAACACTTTCGACAGATAAACGGCAATCTTGATGTCACCTCCCCGGCAACGGCGCCAGTGTTAAACGCTTAAACGCGAGTCTAACTGTCAGAAACACATTTAAGCACCTAAGTGGGTTCTTGGGAGTGGTAGGAGTCTGTTAGATAGAGGCCCTTTACTTAGTTCCCAAATACAACCACTTCAGATACAGAGAGATACTGAAACTCTAGCAAGATTTCGTTATACTCAAACAATCACTATTCACGTCTTAGCTCGGCCATCATGTAACGAATACACGAAAATACTACAGTGATAAACTTACTGAAGATATCAGACAAGGGTAAGGGTTCAATCTTACCGAATAGGTACCACAATCCGCTCAACGTCCGAAACACAGAGAACTAAATCGTTCAATTACACCGCACTAAAGACCCATTAAACAACTCAAGATCCCTTACTATAGCTTAACCCTTACCGTATGATGACATATTTCAACACTAAAGACAACACTATACTTTGTAGTGTTAGCGCACTATCACAATTCTACAGACCTCACCCAACAACTTGGCAGAACATTCCAAGAACTAGTACTAACCCAATATGCGCTCTTAACACACGATTGCAACAAGGATTTGCAGACGATTCACTTCAGACAACAGTTCGATGAGTTACTGTATGATGAATAACACTCACAACCAAAACAAAGATCAAGAGATAACAGACACAGACAACAGATACAGACAAGGAGATAACAGATTACTCAGAAAAACTCAGAAGTTTTACAAACAAAGTTACAGTAACGTTCAGACAATCACCCAGACGGACAGTCTGGCGATTCCACGACTCGTCGTCCCTGAGCATCTCTTTACGTTGCTTTATATAAGAAATTACAGCTGTTGTGTAACCACTTTTCACGCGTGCGAACACAAGATTCAGTTTTACATTTGCCAATCCGGCCGCCGACTAACACATATAATTTGTATTTTTCACAAACATGGAATGCATTCAATAATTCTACAACATTTAGTGAGGAACACTACACTTTTCATAGTGGATTTTTGTATTTCCAACACAAGTTATGCATCACACAAGGTTTTAAAGAATTTGTTATGAAAGGGATGCATGAACCACCGTATATGGGTCATAGGGGCAGACAAAGTACTACTTCTATGTGCAAAGAATCTTTCTTTTGGCCAAATATGGAAAAGGATATTGCACAGTATGTTTCCCATTGCATTGTGTGTCAACATGTGAAAAGACATCATGGTAAAGCATTTGGATTATTAATGCCACTTCACATACCTAATGGAACATGGGAACAAATTTCTATGGATTTTATTATAGGTGTTCCTACAACTTCATCTCATAATGATATGATTTGGACAATTGTTGATAGATTTAGTAAACAAGCGTATTTCATTCCTTGTAAAAAGACTCTTTCTACGCCTCAAGCTGCTTAGTTATTTATTAAATGTATTTTTCCACATCATGGTTTTCCAAAATTTATTCTTTCAGATCGAGATGTTCGTTTTTGTAATCACTTTTGGGTTGCATTATTTCAAACTTTAGGCCATGAAATAGACTTTAGTTTTGCATTTCATCCTAAAAGTAATGGGAAAAGTGAAGCTATGAATAATACTATTTTAGATCTATTAGATTGTTATTCTTTAGATAATCCAAGTAATCGGACGAGAAACTTCCTTTACTACACTTTGCATATAATAACACAACACATACCACTATTGGACGTGCACCGTATGAAATTGTTTATAGTAAAAAGCTTCCCACTTTCATGACTCTCACTCAAACTGATATACCTATGGCTGATTCTTTTGCACAAGATCATATTTCTACACTTCATGAGGTTCATGAGCACATTAAAAAGAGTCAAGAATGTTACATGCATAATGTTAATAAGAAATGAGTGGCTAAACAGCTTAATGAAAATGACTTTGTATGGTTATGAATAATTAAAAGATGTTTGAAAAATATTTCACAATTACATCCTAAGGTTAAACTTGCACCATGTTATTATGGACCTTTCATATTATTCAAAAAATTAGTGAGAATGTTTTAAGATTAGACATACCTTCTCATTGGACTATACATAATTCTTTTCATATCAATTTATTGAAATTGTTTAAAGGAACTCTACCACTCACTCCTATTTTAGATGATCCTCCTTTGTTAGAAGAGGATGCTGAAATTTTAATTCTAGAGAAAATACTTGATTATGATGTTACTACTACACGTACAGGTAACCAATATCATAGATATTTAGTTAAATATAAAAATCACTCACTTGAAGAATCTCAATGGATTCATAAGGCATCACTAACTCCACATTGTGATCATTTGATTTCTGCATATCATTCCAGTTTTTCAATTCCATGCATGTGTTTTTACATGGAACATGCTTATGATTGTCCAGTGGTGGAACATGTGACTGGTCATCCATGTCTATTTTATTCTTATCAATTGAGGTCAGTTGCTCGTCAACTCGGAGGCATGTTATACTTTATGGAATAATGGAATGTTATATGGATTTTAATGTCTTGAGGGTTTTAATGTGATTTGTGTTTTGATTTAGAAGGTGAAGACTCATGAGGATGTGAACGCACGTGAACTTATTCAAACATTTTTGGAGATATTTAGAAGAATGTTTAGAAGATAGTATTTTAGTTATTTTTTGTAAAAAATAATAGATTGCTTTAGAAAGCGATGTTTTTGTAAAATAGTAGATTGCAATTTTGTAAATAAAGTGGATTTTTGTAAAAAGCATGCTTTTTTAAGCGCCACCCTCATGTATCTTCTATTCAGGACTTAATGCAAAATACCTATAAATACACATGATCTAGACTCATCCATTAGAGTATGTGGGGGGAGATCGTATCCACTCTGGTGTCAAGTCTCTTGTCTCTTTCTATTCTCTGAGTACTTTTGTGTGATTTCATTTCTGTACTATCCTCTGTGTATGTGCGCCTACAGGATCTGAAGATTAACAAATTGCCTCATCCTTCAAAGCATCGAACAAGTACACATGAGGAGATTATTTGAATGATCCATGCTCTATAAGTAGATGCAGTTGTGATGCCATGTAGCTCGTTATTGTCAAGCTTCAAAGCATGCATGAGTGAAGGAATGTCCACAAATGACAAAGAGGCTAATCATAGGCCTTGATGACATCATTACTCCCCATAGACCAAGGATCATGCAACCACACAATTAGATTGCAGTCTATTTTCATTATCATCCCTAACTGATAGGCTAGATTTTTTCACAGATTCATATTGACCACTTTTTTTGTTTGTTGTTGACCTCGAACCCCTACATAAACTCTAGAAGCATCTATGACAATATCAAAGCTCACCCTAATCCCAATGATAGTGCACTTGTCCAAAACGCTCCCCCAATCCATGGTGGATTGGCTAGAGTAGCACTTGTTTCTACCATACATGATGTTGAATTTCGCACATACTTGGCCCCATCTCGAAATGTCAGTAATAATGTAGTAATTGGATGCACTCCAAAAAGATGTAATAGAGTGGTAGGTGTATGATATAAAACTTTGCAACTAGACCAGAAGATACCACTTTCATATGGACTCAAGTTCATGGAGGAGGCCTTGAGCCTACAAAATAATCACTTTATAGTGCGACAAGCCTATTATTCCTATATCCAAGAATTAGAGCTTCAACAAAACATCTAGGTATATTTTCTTTGCAATTGGCTGATTTGGAGGCTCTTCAAATTGTGTTGAAGAAAAGGAAGACGCAATAGAGGTGAGTTGACATCATTTTTCAGCTTCTCTTTCTCAAGTTCAAGCCATTGCCATTAAGAGCTCACATCATTAAAAATATTGAGTTAAGCTTTCTACTAAAGCATAAGGCAATTGCTACAAGTGAGAATCATACTAAGCATGAAAAGACCAAGGAGTCATCTCGCCTCACTCCTTTGGAGTCTCAAAGCTAAATGACAAACCAAGAGTAGAGCCACAATGATGGCATGGAGCCCAACCAGATTGACTTGACTACAAAAAATATCCTCTCCGATGTAGAGCCCCAATCGAAAAATAAGGGAAAGTTATGAATGGATAGGTCCTAGATAGGTTCTAGTGTAGATGAGCCCATCGAATTGGAAAAACAATGGGCAAATATGGCATTGGAAGTAGTAGCAACCAAGTTATAGAGAGAAGAGGAAGATGCGCCAAAGAAAAAAGGGGACTAGGAAGCATATCATCAAAAAGTATGAAAAATATATTCAACAAAATGAAGAAGAGGAGTGCAAGCACCACTAGAAGAGGCATCAATTCGAAGCTTATCCTATGCATGCTCGAGATGCAAGCAAGAAGTGTCCCCAAACAGGGATAAGATGATATACCTCGAGGAATGGCCATTGAAAAGGGGAGCAAGAACGTTACATTCTTGAAGTTTAGCATCTTTTCCAAAACTTAGATCATGATAATGATTTTGATTGTGTGGACCTACCTTGGTTGTACCCAACAAACCACATCTATCCATGGTTGCACCTGAGGTGGGAATTAAAATCTAATTATATTGCAAATGCTACCCAAATGTTGGCCATTTCTTCATGCAACAATGAAGATTTCGAAAGCCAAGTATGGGGAAGTGTCGTTTGCTTTAGATTCTCCTCAATATGATATGTAAAAGACTTTTGCCAACTACAAGATGAAACTGTTGGAAAGGTGGAAGCAATTAAAGCAAGAAATGGCTCGGAATATGCATTGGATATTGTTCCAAAAATCGTTTCTCTTATCTTGAAGTGTTAATATGTGTGATGCATTAAGTGTGTGGTGTGTAGTAGTTGTTACAATTTGCTATTTAACAAATTCTATGAGTAAAGAATGCAATACAATGAGAATATTGTAAGTGTTGCAACATGAAGAGGAAGCAAATATATAACACACATTGGAACTAATCCAATGTGATTCCCTGCTACAAAACTTGCTACAATGAAGTTTATGGACAAAACCAAAGAAAACAATAAGAGTCTTAAGAGAATAGGTCTCACCACCACCAAAAGATGACATGGACCTATGAACACCACTACCATCAAAGATTGGAGTTCCATCTCATCGATATCAAAAGAACATTCATTACTACCATGTCTTCACACACAAATCCAAGTAGATATCCTAGATTCCTTCTTTTAATGTAAATAATCCAATTATGAATCCATCAAGGTAGAAGAAATACCTATTTCTATCCCTCAACCATTAGAAATACCAATCATAACACCTAGAACCATGAGGGAATTTGGATAAATACTCTTTCCAATTTTGTTTTATTTTTAATGAAGTCGACCTTTCCTCTATGGATCCATTTACAAGCTCCATCTCATCAATCAATGAGAAGAGAAGTTGAAAAAAGAATATTCATCAAATGAATTCGAAACAATTCTATAAACGAAAACAAAAGAATAGAATTGGCAAGCCATGTTTGAATTATCCAATATTGTTGTCTCCTATAAAAGGTAAAATTACAAAGAAGCCCTATACCCATTGTCAAGGATGATATTCTAGAGAAGAGGGGAGTGTTAGCAAAGAGAAAACAAAAATGTTCATATAAAAGAAAAGTCATAAAGGCATATAAAATCGTTTTCATGCTTTTAATGATGAGTCTTCAATCAAATCCACAAGCATATGTATATACTATTTCTGTAACTTTTCAACTAGAGAAGAAAGCTATCCTTGATCATATCCAGAAGTAAATGTGGTACAAGATGGGGGCACTATAAAAGCCACCCCTCAATCAAGGGGCTTTTTGTTCAGTTCGTTGGTTACTTTTGCTCGATGCGATCTCTACCCTTGAATCTCTTGTTTAGCACCATTTCATGCACTAGAAAGCTTGTTTTTTGCAAGTACCTAATCTAGCACATTATTCCAAGGTATTTCAATTATAATTCATCAAGAATTTGAAGATTTGGTTTGCATGCAACTCGTCAATCTTATTGATTCTTTTGAAACAAGTCCCAACACACCATAGTTTGGATTAATAGGTGCAAATCTTTTATCATTTTTGTGTTTACATGTGAGTGATGAGTGCAAATTTTCGGTCAATGGTGATCTTCTAAGTCACTTAAAATCTTATCTTTTGATCATCATATCCACCATCCTTTAAATGCAGTTCATTATTCTTCTCTTGGATTCAAAAAAAAATTCCCCTACCACCAGTACTAGAGCAACAAAATCCATATTATGTTGAGTATAAAATGGAAGACACAATGATCCAAAATCACATGGGACTTCGATATTTTGGGCCTTTGGGATACTCTTATTCAAAGAAAGAGGGGTGTAATCCTGTGGCAAACCATCCATGAAGTACAAAACAACTTCTCTTCTGTAAGAAGGTACAAAAATATGAAAGTAATATTACCTTTTTACCAATCTCTTTCCTCTCACACCTCACACAGAAAAGAGAAGCACTTTACCACCCTTGGTTGGAGGATGAACCTACAAACTAGTTTGAGGATGAACCTACAAGCTAGTTGGAGGATGAGGTCATGATGTTCTTTCCTTATTGAATATCATTTTTATATGCAATCCCCTTCTTTGTTTACAAGTATTTCCTTTAGTGGGGTTCTTCAATCATCCACACGCCTTCAACACTAAGATACAAGGAATATTGAATTTCCTACAGTACTATTGATTTTCATTTGTAATGAAAACCAAATGAGGTTTTGGTATAAATCATACCTCTCCAAGGTTTGGACTTAAAAAAGGTAATTACATGTTGCTATTGGAAAGTGGAAGCATCAATTTGATAATAAAAAATGTGTTTTCTTTTGAACCAAACACTATTTAACTAACCTTCATCTCTACAAAGAATTAAACACATGATTTGAAGTTTCTTTTGAATAACCTCTAATCGAATGTGTCGTAAGAAAGTGATTTTACACATCCTTCGCAACTTTCATATGAACCTACGCTAAGCTGACGTTGAGCTATTCTATATTTGGATCCGGACAAGTGCTTCGGGGAAATTTCTTAACACACCTTGAAGAAGTCTGCGATGATTAATGGTTAACGTGATTAAGCTATACAGACGCACAGACAGACGCAGTGAGAGAATTCATGGCTATAGCGGGAAACGGAAAAGTCGTTCCTGAGATTTTGGAGGTCGCAGCTGGTGATGAGGCACAGCCACGTACCGGAAAGAGGGACGGCGATGAAGGTGAGGATGAGCAGGAGGATGTTTGTCGCATTTGCAGGACTGCAGGAGAGAACGGATCCCCTCTTTACTATCCCTGTGCATGCAACGGTAGCATAAAGTATGTACACCAGGATTGTCTGCTCCAATGGCTTAGCCACAGTAACGCTCGCCAATGTGAGGTGCGCTTTACTCATCTTCATAATTTCGGTGACTTCCGCATTCTTTTTATCTCTCTTTTTGTGTGTGTGTGTGTGAGAGAGAGAGAGAGAGAGAGAGAGAGAGAGAGAGAGAGAGAGAGAGAGAGAGAGAGAGAGAGAGATTTCAAACTCGTACTCAATATTGATCTCATCTTATCCATCACTTCGGTTTTGCAAACCATGTGATTGTTTATTTCATCCACCACTGTTTGTATATAGAATTCTCTAGGGTGATGCCAAAGCACTTGAGCCATCTTTGATACTCTAATGGATGCTTCTCCTTAGATACTATATGTTCACATGAGTGAATACGTGTAGTGAGCCCTTTGTAGGTTCAACACTTTGACAAGCACCTACACCTTGGATTGCCTTCTACCCTCAACTCAAAATTCAAATGGACTTGAGGCTTTAACCAATGTTTTAAGAAATCTTTTTTTGCTTTAACATAAAGAGTAGGAGAAGCTTCTGAGTTTTCAAAACCAATAGGTAAAAGATAGAGATGCATCTTGTCAGACCATGCTCTTGGTGCTCGCTTTAAACCATACAATGCTTTGATAAGCTTGCATACTAAATGCTCTTTACCTGTCTCTTCAAAACCTTCTGGCTGCGAAATGTAGACATCTTCATGAAGATCGCCATTAAGAAAAGCTGTATTGAGATCTAATTGGTATTCATTCCAACCAAAGAATGCAATAAGAGAAAGTACTGTTTTGACTACTATTGTCATTCTAGAAGTAGGTGCAAAAGTCTCATCATAGGCAATTCCTTTCTTTTGTGCATAATCTTTGACAACTAATCGTGCTTTATCCCTGTCAATAGTATCATTTGCTTTTCTTTTGATTTTGAAGATTGACTTAACACCAATTTCTTTTTTATCTTTTGGTAACTCACAAAGCTTCCAAGTTTGATTCTTATGAATAGAATCAATCTCTTCTTGCATAACTTTCTTCCAAATAGACTTTGTAGTGCATCTTTGACATTAGACGGTTCATTCTCAACTGAAGTTAGTGCTAAAATGTTATGAATCTCAAAATGTTTTGCATAATTTATCTGATTTGCTTGTGCTTGTTCTTTTCTTGCCTGAACTACCTGTGAAGTTCTTTATACTACTGTCCTTCCAAGTTTGATATAATCACCTTGGACTTTCTTGAAAATTGATGCAATGTCTTCTTGTTCTTTAATATCTCTTTCTTTTGGAATTTTGGAACTTTCTCCAACTTCATAAGTTGGAACTTCAAGAGGTATTTATGATGGAGTAGATATAAATGTAGGAAATGAAACTTTCTCTTCAACTTTATTAAGTGCAACTTTTAGGGTTTGAGAAGGTTCATCACTTCCCTTGTATGGCTGAATATAAGAATTCAAATTCCTTCTAAAAAATGCATAATCATATTCTTTTATGAAATTTGGAATCTCTACCTTCTTATCGTAAATCTGACTTTTTGAAACATATGCAATGCGTGAAAGTAGGATATCACCTATTTTTGGAACATAGAATCTGTATCCTTTGCTTTCAATTGCATAACCAATAAAAAAACTTTGATGGCTTTTACATCAAGCTTGCCACGATCCTTCTTCTCAATGTGAATATAAGCTGAAGAACCAAAAACTTTGAAGTAAATCTCATTGGGTTTCTTACCATAATAAGCTTCATAAGGTGTGATGGCCTTTAAAGCTTTTGTTGAAGACCTGCTCAGAATGTGATTAGCTGGATGCTACATCAACTAGAATTTAGGAGAAAGCTTTTTGGATGACATCATGCCACACATCATCTCAACAAGTATTCTATTCTTTCTCTCTGCAACACCATTCTATTCTTGAGTGTAAGCCATAGTAAGTTGATGAGAGAGATCTTTGCATTCAAGAAAAGATTTGAAGTCCTTTGACATGTACTCTCCTCCTGTATCACTTCTCAAAATCTGGATTTTATCTTACTTTCATTTTCAACCATAGCTAAAAACTTCTTGAAAGTAGGAAAGACCTTTGACTTTGCTTTAGGATCATCAATAACTGTGGTGAAATATCTGTAACCTTGAATGGAATCTTTTCTCATAGGACCATTCACATATGAATCGATGATATGCAACTTCTTTGTGGCCGTGATGTATCCATGTTTCTTAAAGGACGCTTGTGAAGCTTTCCTTCAAGATATCCTTCACATGATTCTGCATCATCTGATAAAGCAAAAGTATTCAAACTCTTCACCATACCTTGATCTCGATGTGCTTGAGAGTTGTGTAACGGATAAGACCAAGCCTAGTATGCCATAACTTCATGTTCTCCTTAGCATGACAAATGTTGGACAATATGAACATTCCACTTTTGTTTTCACCTTGAGGACGTGGCAACATTAACATGATAAATTTTGGACAATACAAACATGCCACTTCTGTTTTTACCTTGAAGTAGACAATGCTTCTCATTAGGTGAGAGCATCTGACATGAATCTTTCTCTCTTATTTTACTGACTCTTTTTCTTCTTCTTTATCTCCTTCTTAGTCTTACCCCTTGACTAGGATAACATGGCTTCTTCATTCTCTTCCATACTCTTTTGTTGATCTTCGTCTTGAAGTAACAAGAACTACAACTCTTCAAATGAAATTTCTCTATCTCTTGTAGAGAGAGATAAAGAAGTATCAAAAGAACGAAATGAAGATGGAAGTGAATTTAAAAGTGTTTTTACCATCTCCTCGTCTGAAGTACTGACTTCAACATTAAGTAACTGATCATGTAAGTCTATGAGCTTCAAAATATGTGATTGTACTTACTAACTTTCATTCCTTTGTTCGCTGATTGTCTCCTTAGATAGCTTTTCTGGCAGGATTTTTGCTTTGATAGAGATTCTCTTAACTCCAACCAAGCCTGATGAGAGGTTGTGCATGACCTGATTAGGGGTATAATATGCCTCTTGACTCTCATAGCAATGAATGAAAGTGCTTGTGCTTCCTTTGAATCCCATCTGGATTGCTCTTCTATAGGAAGTATCTGGTAGTATCACAGGCTTTGGATGATGAAAGAGTTTCTTCTTCTTCTTAATAACCTCCTGTTGAGAAGAAATTGGGGCAGGTCTTTTGGAAGATGAAGTAGCATCCTCCCCTCTTTGTCTTGGTCTTGGGTACTTGCCATCGACAATGTTTCACAAGTCTTTAGATACTAACAAATGCATCATCATAAAACTCCACATTGGATAGTTAGACATTCCATCTCTTCATTCTCAAGTTTATAATCACTCGTCTTGTTAAGAGTGTATGTCAACTATGCTTTGATACCAAATGTTGGAAGTGAGGTGGGTCCTAATAATAATATACATAGGTTTATAGGATCTTCCAACAAATGAACCTTAGCATACACACTTTAAGACTCGAAATTAGATGAATGAGAAATAGAAGGAGAATACACAATTTTCAAAGCGTAACGGTATGCTGAATGCTTACCTACACTATCTATTATGAATGTCAAATTACAATGTGTGTAATGATACAAAACTGAATGTATGCTTACAAAAATTGAATCTAGGTTGAATTTAGGGTTCTAGATACAAGAAATTGTTCATAAAGTGCTAAGGGGTATGAAGAGTGTATGTATGTGCGATTGAAGTCAATAAAAACAGTTTAGAACTGTTTGTACAGCAAACCCTAATTCTGAAATTAGGGTTTCATAAACCCTAAATCAGAAATTAACTTAAATAGCAAGAGAAACTCCTCTTGTGTTGAAGTAGAAGGCAGAAAACCTTGGAAGAGTGGCAACAAAAGAAGAGGGACTGAATTTAGAACTTGCTACTTACAGAACTCAGCTAAAGCTAATGGTCGGCTACCAAAATCTCCTCCAAATCTATATCGAAACTTAGGAACACCTCCTCCAAGAATTAGAGCACTTCAATAGGTCTTGAGTGATCAATGAATGATCCTCAACTATGACCCCCAAGGCTTTCTTTTATAGGCTTTAGAAGCTTTGGCGAAAATTTGGTGAAAAGCTTGTGAAAAGCAAAAGAAAAGCTTGCATTAAACTTAAAAAAGCGATCATCCTTTGGTGGCTAAAAATTGCTTTTGGAGTAAAAATCTCCAACGATCTCTTGATCTAGCCATCAGGTGGGCAAGAGAGTTAGCTTTCCTTGATGCTCATGACTTGAGGAATCATAATATGCAAAAAAAAAACTTTTTGAGCAGAAATTAGGGTTAGGGTTTTCTTGCATTTGTGGACCTCTGATGACGTAATGTTATACCAAATGAAAGCTCTCCTCAAGTACTATTTGATTGGCTAATAATTTTTTTTTGACTTTCTGTGACCAAAATTTAGCTAAGTACGAAAAATTAGGGTTGCTGGAAATTAGGGTTTTCGTGCTATTTTGACATTGTTTCCAACAATATGAGCCTTGGAATTCTATTGCTTTTCAAAGTTCAACTCCTATCCATTGGTCATAATAAGATGAAAACATATGAAAAACATATGAAAAACATAAATTAGGGTTTGACTTTTGGTTGACCGTTGACGTTCAAGTGCTAGATGGTGGAATCTTATATACTGCTAGAAAGCTCCCAGAGAGTGCTATCCAATGAGCCAGTAAATTTGTTTGACCATTTTTGATCCAAATTTGAATGTGTTAGATATAAGGTTGTTGGAATTTTAGGACTTTTGGTGCCATTCTGACATTGTTTTCCAACACTTTCTCTCTTGTCTTGTCTATTCTTCATCTTTTCTTGATTTTCTCCGTCTCAATATTGATCGTGGGCCTAAAAACTAACAGTTGGTATTAGAGTAAGTGAAAATAGTGTACGTAGAGAATAGTGCAACGTGTAGAAATATTAGAGTCATATGGTAAGACACAAACCAAGTTCCATTTAGTATTCAGAAGATGCTTCAACGAGGCATATGTTTTATGCTTCTGAGTATATGATCAAAGGGAGGTCAACTCCAAGAGGGGTCAAATCAATCCATGGTAATCACAGAAGCAATCAACAACAAATGTAACTTCAAATTATGTGGTAATGAATATGTAGCAGATGGTATGTAGAGAATGAAGGACTATTTGAAGTAATTGGAGAACATTGCTTCCATATGCAAAAAGTGAAATGATGTTCAAACCACTAGTCAACTTTTAGTGTTCTTTGGGGTTTGCTACTCAACCATGGTTATGGGAGCTTCCATGATCAACTTGGTGGTCGTGAAGGAAGACTTGTGTGAGCAAGGAGGGGTAACACATACTACACTCGAAACTTTATGGTGGACTTGGTACACGTGCTTGTATTTGTGTGTGTATGTTTGATAGGTGTAGATGAGAGCATATGACGAAAACTTGATAGGCTTGGCCAACCTTGAGAGTTGAGGAAGTCTGAAGTATGTTTGAGTTTATACACTATTCTTTATTTGTCATCCTATGTATTTATGTCTATCTTTCCAAGTAGTATTTTGTCGAGAAGAGTAGGGATGAAAGAGTTCTCTTTCTGATGTGTGATGGTGGTGGACCTATCATGATTCAAGGTCCTTGTGCATGCAGGTGCCAGATGGACACTTGCATGACATCACATGGAATAATAAAACAGTATCGAGGTACCTGCACAAACAACAATGTCAACTAACAAAATATCCACCCTGCATATGCACCTTGTGTCAGGTAAGAAGGGGATTGTTATAATTAGCAACCTTTCACAAGGGGAGATGCATCTTTATCAGAAAACTCATAATATGTCAAACTCAGTTCTGGTCGAATTTGTCAACAAAATGGTAAAAAATGGTCATAAAATGCAGGTCAAAGTAATTCGAGATCTGGATAGTACTCTTCAAGAGCAATCTATTGATATATAATATGTGGCATTCGGAGAATTTTTTGAGGTTAAAATGTCAAACCCTAATTTCTGATCAAAGGGCTTATAAAGTCAATAAAGTCAAATTTTAGTTTGCTACATGGCAGCTTAAGTTGATCCAATGGCTATTATTGAAGCCACAAAAAGCCAACAATATCTTATTAAAATCAAGGTGAAACTTTTAATTAGATCTACGTAAATTGACAATGAACTTTTTCAGCTTTTTCGTTAAAAGTTGATGCTCATCTTGGGCCTACAAAGAAAACTATGAAAAGATCATATTGTCAACACTTCGATTATCCACTTGGAGAGCATCAACTTTGAGCTTGTTGGAGAGGAGTCTTCACTTTCACTTGGAGGAGCTAAGTTGTGCTTTCTTCATCTTCTTCAAGAGTGCAGCAGCCTTAGTGCATACTTATATTTAGAGGAGGACAATCTCAGCTTTTGGAGATGCAGAGTTATGAGAAGCAGCAGCAGTATAATTCATAGCATCTTATAGATGCCTCTTGTAATTTCATATACTTCACATTTGATATGTATAGAATATATGCAGAGCTTGGCTCCTTTCTCTCTCGTTGTCTTGTCTATTCTTCATCTTGTCTCTATTTTCTCTCTGTCTCAATATTGATTGTGGGCCTAAAAACCAACATGTTGAACCAATCCGGAAGTGATGGAAACTCAGCTCATTGACTTGTCTGGACACATTCATTTGAAGAGCCACTCTCTTGGAGTTTAGGCTTACTCCAGTCATTGATAATGTGAGTAGGGATGTTTTAGGCTGTTGTGCTATACATGATAAAGTTCAAGTAAGTCATGTTTGGGAAGTCAGAAATTAAAGATGCTCTATTTATTTCTTTTCTTTACTCTTTGTTCTTATTTTCTTGCTAATTTCGAATCACTTTTTAGGGGGGGGGCATTGTTTTTGGTTGATTGTCGTTGTTTTATTTAACATGTTTTTTTTGTGTTTTTTACCTTTATTTCATAAGTGGAGATGATTTTGAACCTAAGAAGGTACATATGTTCAATGGTTTGAATATGCAATGAAGTGCAAAAACTGTTAGATTTTGTTCACCAAGATCTGAAAGAAGCATGATATGACTGTTGAGTATTTTACTAACTAATAAATGTTGATTTACAAAAGCTCAGTCAGTATGCATAAGCTGAGTATGAAGCCGATTAATTTCTAGACCGAAGCTGCTGACGATCTAGCTGAAATAGACCTCGAAAATACATGATAGGCAACCATGAACATAATAGGGCAGCAGCAACCTGAAGACGAGAAGACTCCAAGTTTGGATAAGAACCTCGAAAGCGGAAATATGCCAAGCAAGCTTCTTTCTTTAGTTTTTAAGCCTCTTGAAAACTGGGACTGAAGTGTAATAATGAGAAATGTATGGATGTTCATATAGTTGTCTTTAAGCATGAGTGTTCTTGCTTCATTTACACGAGAAACAGATTCTTTTAATATGAAATGCAAAAACTAGTGATGTTCATCAAATTTTTGTTTTTATAGAAGAACCATCATCCTATTAATGCATTTTTTCTTTTATGAATACCCTAAAGTCTTTAAATGCTTACTTATTTTAAATTTGCTGACCTAAACTACCTAGATAACTTCTAGTAGTGCATGGAATTCTCCAAAAATAATTCTGCCACGTTACATATTTTTTTAGCACTACTTACTGTGTAAATTTCTTTTCTGGGTTCATCATCTGAGTTGGTGTGCGCTGTCAACTATGCATTTATTTGAATTTTCCCTATTTTTAGCTTGCATTTTCTGCTTGTCCTTAGTCTTCATTATGGCTGAGTTTGCCCATCTCTTCTGCCTGGGTTAGAAACTCAATTAAGCAGACTTTTCTTGGAGTTCATGCTTGTGGCGTGTTTGTGTTGGGGTGTTTGTGAACATGTATTCATTTTTAGTCCTATACTTACTGTTGGGCTCTGGTGATGTTAGTGGGGATGTCATAGTATTCAGTCAGTACTATATGCAGAATGGAGCTGATGGCTATGTACTTTTGTGGTTTATTGTCATAAGCTTATGGTTGCACTTTCATTTTGGGGCGAATTCATGAGTTCACTTGGGTTCATCGTGGTATATAATACTTCCTAGGATTCGTGCAATGATTCATAGACCAATGAAGTATACTTCCTAGGGGTTGATAGATACTGAGTTTCAAACTCTGTCATCTCGAGACTCAAATGGTGTTTTATTGTTATCAGTAAGCTTAGGTTAGACATTTCCTTCCTTTGTTTTAAAAGGTTTTAAATTCAAGTTTTTGATTGCAAAGGTGATTTCTAGTTGAGGTGAGGATTTCATTTTTCTTGGTTTATGTCTTGCTTTTTAGAGAAATTGAATGCTTGTACTAGTGTAGGATATAGAAAGATATATTCTGATTGGTTTTCAATTTTACCTAATGTTTCATGTTATTTGGATTCTGGAATAATGTTCTTTTATAAAGTCAGTCAATGTATATCTTCTTAATTATGTGAACACACAATGTAGCATGCTTTATTGTCGTATGAAATGTTGTCTTCCATTGGATGGAACTGCAGGTATGCAAACATCCATTCACTTTCTCTCCAGTATATGCTGAGAATGCACCATCAAGGCTTTCATCTCAGGAATTTTTATTGGGATTGGCTCTTAAAGGTGGTCGTGGCATGCATGTCTTTTTGCGTTTCGCTCTTGTACTATTGCTCTGGCTAGGGTTTATACCATTTACAACTTTCTGGATATGGCGCTTTACTTTTGTCAGAAGTCTATTGGAAATGCAACAGTTATTTCATAGTCATATGACCCCCATATTAGTCTTCACAGATTGTCTTCATGGGTTTATATTATCTGCGGGTATTGTTTTTATTTTTCTTGGTGCGACATCATTAAGGGAATATTTTCGTCATCTGCGAGAACTACGTGGTCTTGATAGAGCAGGCATAGAGCTTGAAGTTATTGACAGGAGACCTGATGCTAGAGTTGGTAGAAGGTATGATGAAGTTGTTGTAGATGACCGATTACATCGGGACCCTCAAGCAGTAGCTCCTGGTGGTGCAAATGGAGAGGATGGCTTAGGGCGGGGCTTGCTAGCAGGAACTGGACAGTTGATTAGAAGGAATGCAGAGAATGTAGCAGCACACTTGGAAATGCAAGGAGCTCGTTTTGAAGCACATGTGGAGCAAATGTTTGATGGTCGAGATGATATGGATGGGGCAGAAGGTGTAGCCTTGGATGAACTTATCGGGGTTCAAGGTCCCATTTCTCATTTATTCCAATATGCCTTCATCGTGAGTCATCATTTCTGTAAATTTTCCATTGCTGTTTCTGCTTCTTCCTTTTAGATTGAATTTAGGAATGGTGAATTTGCAGGCCTTGGCAAGTAACAGTGTGTTTCTGGGAGTAGTGGCCCTTCTTCCTTTTACTTTAGGACGTATTGTCCTCTATTTGACATCTTATATGATGCCTAGTTCCTTGAAAATCAGCATCCCAGTATCCAGTGCATTTGATTTAAACAGTGCATTCACGGTGGGAAACTTAACTGCTGCTGAGTTTAGATCTTCTTTTGCTAAATCAAGTGAAGATAATCCTGCCTCACCATTAGTTCATATCAAAGATATCTCTGAGTCGAAAGCAGCTGAAATGATGACCTTGCCTGAATTTTCTGATGCAATAACTGTAGCAACTGGCTATGGAATTATTGCTGCAGCAGTTCTTTTCTATTTTGGTATTCGAGCTTTGATAAAATACAGCAGACAAAGGTTGAGTTCAGGAAGATCCCAAAGAGCAGCTTCTTTGGCAGAGACTGCATCAGCAGCTGCATCACAGTCTATTATAGGGTTCAAATGTGTGATTACAATGGTGAAAGTGACATTCTTATTGTTGGTCGAACTTGGATTGTTTCCCTTGCTGTGTGGATGGTGGTTAGATATATGCACTCTCAGTATGCTTGGTGGTACTATGGCTAGTCGCTTAACATTTTTCTGGGCTTCACCACTTACAGGATCTTTATTGCATTGGCTCGTGGGGATTGCGTATATGCTTTACATAAGCTTGTTTGTGAGCTTACTTAGAGAGGTAAAGTCTCTTATCAATTGATCGCTTGCATTCAGTGAAAAAACAAATAATGTGTTTCAGGTCTATACCAACATCATTTAAGTCTAATGTGTGTTCATTAACACTCAAAAATATAATAATGAACTCTTTTCTAAGTGATACTGTTTTCATCTTTTTCATTTATATATTTCTTGTTGATTATGCCAGGTTCTTAGACCAGGTGTTTTGCACTTCTTGCGCGATCCAGCTGACCCCAACTACAACCCATTTCATGATCTAGTGGAGGATCCCATTCACAAACATGCTTTTCGTATCCTGCTCTCAGTAGTAGCTTATGGGAGTGTTGTCGTTATGCTTATTTTTATACCTGTGAAGCTTGTCCAGTCTGTAGCTCCTTCAGTTTTCCCACTTCACATGAGGTTAATGCTGTTTTGTTTTTTGTTCTGTTCAGTTTGTTCGCTATTGCTGCCCCCCCCCCCCTTTTCCCTTCTTCCCCGGCACAAGAAAAAAAGGAAAAAAAGAAAAAAAAAAGAGATCCCTTCAGTATCCACCCTTCACAAGGTTAATGCATTTTTGTTTTTCGTCCTGTTCTGTTTGTTTGTTATCGTTGCCCTCCCCCTCCCCCCCCCCCCCCCCCAAAAAAAAAAACACACACACACACACAAAAAAAAAAAAAAAAAAAAAAAAAAAAAAAAAAAAAGAAAAAAAGAAAAAAAGAAACCCCCCCCCCCCCCCCCCCCTCAAAATCCCTTCAGTTTTCCTTCACATTAGGTCAGTAGATTTTTGTTTTTTGTTTTGTTCGGTTTGTTTGTTATTGTTGTCCCCTCCTCCCCCCTTTCTCTCTGCTGCCCCAAAATTAGAATTTTTTCCTGCTATATTAATGTTACATCTTTATCATTGCAGAATATCTGACCCAATCACAGAGATTCCTGCCGATATGCTATTGTTCAATATTTGCATTCCTTTTGCAATTGAACATTTCAGACCAAAAATAACAATCAAGACCATTCTTTTCTACTGGTTCTCAATAATGGGCCGGGCTTTGGGACTCACAGAATTCCTGCTCCCTGCCACCGAATCGGAAGGAAATGTGCATGGTGTGAACCAAATAAGAGAAACTCGTGCTGACAATTTGAATGGATCTCTTGATGTAATTACAGTTGAGCAAAATGCAGATGATCAAAGTCATTCGGAAAAGTACTTTTCTGATTGATATGTTTATATTATGATATTTCAGGTGATGCAAGGATTTAAGTTCAAAATTCTTTTACTTTTTGGTGACAAGACAGATACACATTTGTATTCAGAATACTTCAGTTGCTGATGGGAGCTTGGCTTAGCCTATTGCTTTTCAATACAACCATGATGGTGTTGCCTCTCTCTCTTGGCCGCAAAATATTCTCTGTTATCTCACATTTATCATTTGCAAATGGCATGAAGTGCAGTGGTAAATCTTGTGTGGTACTAGCTTACTTAAAACCATCTGTACATGAGCCCTTGAAATCTATCTGATTTCTAATGTGCAGATTTCTATGCCTTAAATATTGGTTGCCATGTGATCTGGTCGATCATTGCACTGGTTCGATATGCCGTTGACTACCTTAAAATGTACAATGCCAAGTTTTTGGCCCGGCAGGCTATCAAGTGGAGTGCGATTCTGACAAAGAGCATTTTGCTTCTGTCTTTCTGGGTATCAACAATTATGTCAGACACTTGTTGATGTTACTCATATAAATCGTTGTTATGACCATTTCATTGAAACGTTTTGCAGATCATTGTCATTCCAGTTCTAATTGGTTTGCTATTTGAGCTGCTGGTGGTAATTCCTTTGCGGGTGCCAATTGATGAAAGTCCAGTGTTCTTGCTTTATCAAGATTGGGCCTTAGGTCTGCTGTTTCTAAAGATTTGGACAAGATTGGTGAGGATTCATCAGTCAATTGATCATGAGACATTCCATAATCCTCTTATTATTTGCATGTGCATGTGCATGTGCAAACAGGTGCACACGCACTTTTGCATGTCCATCACACACATACACACACACACAAACACGCACGCGCGTGGATGTGCATGAGTTCACACATGCAAACCTCGCATACAAATGATTCCATTTTGAATGAACATGCATTGTGTTTTCCATTGATGTTCCTCCAGAAAATATTCTGGAACATGCACACAAAGATACTTCTGGGTTACAAAAGTCCTCAAACTCGACTTCAAATACATCATCTCATAGGCTTTAAATGCTGCATTCAATTAATGTCAAACATACTAAAGAAAAATGAAGAGATTTGTTGGGGACCCGTGGTGTAGTGGTAAAACCACTGGATCCTGGACTGTGAGTCCAGGGTTCAAACCAGGGTGAGGCCTGATGTATTACTTCTGGAAAGTTGGGTTTAAGGGGGATCCTCAGGCTGTGTGTTTGTTATTTGAATCTTTCAAGCTTAACTGGAAGAATAGGTTGTAAAAATCTCACATAATTCTTGTCCAGAGAATGATCCCTGTACTTAAAATGTCGAAAGCATTCTTGTGACCACGCTTGATATCATTTTGGGGCAGATTATGGTATCTATCGGTATAAATCATCAACATAATTTAAAGTGAAGAGATTTTACTTGTGAGGGACCAATACATAGCTAACATCTTTACCACAATCAAGAAAAATAGAGCACACTCTAAAGACCAGGGGCCAACAAGAACGTGCAAGAACCAATTAAAAACTGTATGCAAGCATGTTTTTTTGGAAATCTGATTTGTGAATTTAGATGAATTTATGTGATTCCTTTTGATCAGTCTATGGTGTAACGTGTTGCAATAGAATTTAATCTCATGAATCTTATTTCACAATTGTTATATAGGTAATGATGGGATACCCTGCTCCCACTGCGGATGAAAGTTGGCGTATGAAGTTTGAACGTGTTAAAGCAGATGGATTTACACGCCTTCGAGGACTATGGGTTATGCAGGAGATTGTAATTCCCATACTGATGAAGTTATTGACAGCTCTCTGTGTTCCATATGTATTTGCAAGGGGCTTGTTTCCAGTACTAGGATGCTCTCTTTTAGTCAATTCAGCAGTTTATCGGTTTGCATGGTTTGGATTTCTGCTTTTACGCATGCTATGGTATGGGGTAGTACAGCTACAACAGTGGGCCGCTGAACTTCATAATTCGATAAGGGATGACAGGTATCTTATAGGGAAACAGCTTCATAATTTTGGAGAGAGGGCATCTGAACAATTGACAGTAGATGAAGACATGCCCTCTTCAACTGCGCTTGCCACAGTATATGAGCTCAAAATCTCTAGAGTAAACTCAGAGATCTGTCAATCTCCTGCAAGGTTGACCAACAGTAACACAGTTTGTGGAAGTTCAGAAGATATGGCTGGTGAAAAGAGTGAGGTCCACCATGAAAACTCGATTTATATGGATATGGATTCTCCTGAGAAAAGCCATCATGCTATGGGCCTAAAGAGAAGATATAATGGGACTGGATCGTCCAGTGACATCATATGAGTCCTCAAAGCGGCGAATGTGGCAATCAACATAATGCTATTTTCTTTTGAGCCGTTTCTATTGCCCCTTCTCTCTGTAAAAGCTCAACCATTTTGGCTCTCATGTTTGCAATTTTAATTCTATGTAAAGAGTTAAATATTCTTTTTGTTTGGATAAACATATTAAGTGGAGCTAGAATTACTATGGTTTTTAAGCAGGCAAACATGCTTTTTCAGAAGCTCACGAAGTAGTTGTGGCAAGTTCAACTTCTGGCCATGCCATGCATGTATTGTGAACTTGCTACTAGGAGTTTTATGCAAAGTAGTTTTCATGTTCACCATGGAAATTTCTTGTGTTTGTGATGGTTGGTGGAATGGTCGTAAACCTTAATTTAGTGATTGTGAGCTCGAGTGGACTGGGCTGAAAATAGGCTAACTTTGCTGATGATTGTATGAGACTCTTAGGCTCAGGAGGTTAAGAGTAACTGATGCTCACACAATTGAACAACACTGGGCAGAGAAGGTACTGCATCACATCAAGCAAGGCCATTTAATGTTGGGAGGGAAAAATTTATGACCCTGAGTTAGGATAGACGAATAATGGATGTATTGAGGTGTACATTATGTTCTAATACCAAACATTTGATTTTTCTTTGCCCGAAAACTTAGAAAACTCAATCGATAAGACAATACATGATCATATTTGTAGCCCAAGGAGCTTGAATTTCAGCATATACATGTTGAGCATGAAATTATTAATGAATGAATTTGAGTTAAAGAAGAGCCATATTTATGCAAGTATTCAGAATCAATACCTAAAAGATACAATATGGAGTAGATACTGGAAGTAAATGATGACCCAATGTCCCTTGGAGAATATACCTGTATTTAAATAAAAGATTGAAAGCTTGAGATGTGTAGAGTAACCATGCTTCTTGAAATTTTAAGTCCGTACGTTGTCTTCTATTTATTTTTTTGAGGCTAAGATACAATATGAAGGAGTAGATACTGGAAGTTAATGATGACCCAATGTCCCTTGGAGAATATACCTGTATTTGAATAAAAGATTGAAAGCTTGAGATGTGTAGAGTAACCATGCTTCTTGAAATTTTAGGTCCGTACGTTGTCTTCTACTTATTTTTTTGAGGCTAAGTTGCTTAGTTTATTTACATTAAGTTAATACGCTTGAGAAGTTGGATTTTCATTCGGGAAGTAGTTTTTTTACAAGTTGAAGACACAAATTTCTTGCCAATAGAAAAGACAAAAAAATGTCTAAGGATTTTGATATATATATTCTTTCTTTAAGAAACAAGGAAAACAAAGAGGACCACAAAAATCTTTGCTTATCATAGGTGATGATGGTCCAAAACACTTTCGAAAGTGAATCCCAATTGTTACCAACCTAAAGCAAGAAACCATCACTTGAGTCAAAACTTAATGCCTTCTAATGAGGATCGATATAAGAAGCAAAAAAGGAGTCCGACACACACACACACACACACACACACACACACACACACACGCACGCATACATGAATACGAACATACTTGTTTGTATATCTAACCATGCCTTGGGCTAATAGTAAGAATATTTACCTCACTTCTCCCGATCAAACATTCATGTGTGTATTTTTGCGGTATGGGTTCTTGAAGTACATCCATCCTTCATTTCAGAATATATCGGCTTGTAGACACTTATCATACTTACTTTTGTCTCCAAGACCTATCCATACCATGGAAAAAGTGATCACATATCGACCCACTTCACTTGTGTAACACAATGTTCAGGAGTACACAATCATACGTCGATACTCTCTTAAATACCAAGAGAATATTCGATATATTTTCTTAAGTTCTGCGTGTCGAATCATGACTTCGATTGTAATTTGGTCAAGCTAATGGACACGCATAAAAATATGTGCATATGTTAATATATTTGTCTTAACCTTGTGTTTTCTTTCCCACTTATAATAATTACTAAAATGAAATACTTATTGTATTATTATGATCTTAGGTTCAATGTTATTAAAATTTAGGAACCCCGAATATTATAGTAATATCTTGTCAAACATTAACTTGAAATTTCAAGTTATATAAATTTGTATGGTGTTGTTTTCTTCAATGGGAAGTTCTAATGTATTTCGCGTCTCAAAAAAGATAAACATGGTTTTCACTACGTGAATTTATTCTGATTGTATACGTCCGTTGGTTTTATAGAAACCAATGTTCAACACTTTTGATTTTCTCTAAATAATATATAAATTAACGGGGTTTTGATAGCATATTTACTTTGTAATGCCTTTTGAGTATCTCTTTTCTTAGATATAATCGTGCGAGTATTTTCACAATAAATGTACAGTACCGTTTTGGCCGCCTTATCCATGCAAGGGATAAATCTCTAGTACGATGGTCGCCACTTGTACATAGTGCATATTTCGGAGATGTACTTAAGCGGATATTTATTTATCCGGACTTCTGAATAACCACCACCACCCAGATTCTCCGAAACTGTTATCCCACCACCACCCAGATTCTTAGTGATGAGTGGAAGTGGGCAGCTAGGATAAGACAAAATGACTCTATCTGGTTCCTGATATGCGGGATTAGGGGGGTGGAGTCTTGGAACCTCCAAACTGCAAAGCGATTATGGAACAAGGGGTTCAAACAGTGGAAACAACTCTGGAAACAAGAGACCAGCCAGTGGATTAGGTTCGAAGAACTGGATCCGAGACTTAGAGTTACCCTTGAGGAATGGACTCTTCTTCAAAGTAGGTGTTTAGCATGGGACTGCTCAACTACCCGCCTTCTCTGTGGTCAGGATCTTCCTTGCCTGGAGGGCCTCAAATGGAGCAATGGTAAGAAGCTATCCAAAACCCCCAACTTCAAAGAGAACTTAGATGTTCACCACACTCTTAACAAGAGATGGTGCCTTTCTTGGACCAAACTACGATGGGAACTAAAATTCATGTCTATTTGGCACCCCCTAATTGAGGTCAAAAAGTTCGTTCTCATGTGGCAGATCTTGCATACAGGTATCTCGTCCAATGCAAGGGCTAACAAAATCTGTGGTGTGCCACGATGGTGCAAGCGCTGTCATCGATGCATCGAAGATTTAGTTCACCTGTTCTTTGACTGCCCCAAGTCTCGTGTTATCTGGTGTCACATGACCCGAGTATTGAGACTCTCGAACCAAATCAATTGGCAACAGGTGATGTTGGGTGAGGCGGTCAGATGCTCATCGAGGCTATGGAATGCCATTAGGGGTGAGACTCTGTGGAAGATTTGGAGGGAGCGATGTGCTGTCAATTTTGGCCAAACTCCCAAGGAATGGTCGATCGAGAAATCCTTGTTTCTTTTAGGTAAAAGAATCTCCCGAGATAAGAGATCTCCGCCGTTTAGACATCATTGTATTTATCTCCTCGAAAACAACAAGTTGAAACCCAAATGTGTCCCACATGAGGGTGATGATGAATTTATCTGCCTCATTTGTAATGCCCTCTAGGCTGCCATATTCCTCCCCTGCATTGTGGGATTTGGGGGGTCCCATGGGTACTAGTCCCATCCTCTTGTAACTTTCTTTCTTTATTTTAATTAAAGTCCGGGAGACTAGGCCAAGGCCGAACTTCCTTTGTTATCCCAACTTCTTCATTCATTCGGTAGCAGAGTTAACTGATGCTCTTGGTCGATCTACAAAGGTTAACTTAGTTACGTTCCATGCACGAGGAATACGCTATATACAAGTATCCCACAAGATGTCTTTAGAGCCAGTGTCTATGATAGTTCTATTATACCTAAAGCTTGATAACCTCTCGTAGGTATCATTATCTAGATGTGCAATTTCACATCCTCTTAGCTACCACATGTAGCAAATAGAGTCTACTGGTAATAGGATACCTAAAGATATTTCTTGATCAAGGTGAAGTGAGCATCATCAATGGACTTCCAAATGACTGATATCCGAAAAATGAAGAGCTCCACAACATCAGGTAAGAAACTATCAAGTGTTTTCATTATGAAGGATATGCATTAGCTTCATCAGCTGAACATTCCAAATGACTATTTAAGTCAGGATTACATGTTTTTTGTCCTAGCTTCGGACTTACAGAAAGGAAGAACAATATTTAATTTTTTTTCTTCAAAAGCATCTTTATGCTTTTTGGATTCTCTCCATTATGAAAGATAAAAGTTTTGCTTCATATCAAAGTTTTTCTTCTACTCCACTTGATGATAAAAGACAATCCAAATGCCTTAGCATTTGAGGCGCTCGTCTTTGTTTTGTTGCAGGAAGACCAAATCCAGGTAGAACATGTCCATTATGCATGTTGCAGATCAAGCTTTCTTAGCTACTTAGAAGGCTAAAGGTAAATGGAGCTCATCCACTTGTAAGCAAAAATTTGCTAATCTTGCATAGTAAAAAAGGAAAGACAAAGACGAGAAGAAAACATAAAAGAAAAAATAGTTTTGCAATTACTGTAAAGAAAATGATCATGTCATAAAGAGTTATCCAAAATTGGTTGCAAAAGAAGCAAAGAAGAAAGAGGCTAGAATGGTTGCTATAGAGGCCTCTACACCTAAAACAAAGTTTGCTAATCTTGTGCAGAATAAAGAATGGGCATTTATTATTGTTTGCAGCTATGAACCATCTTATGAATAGTATACGTCCGCAGTAGACTAAGATGTTTGGTACTTTGATAGTGTGGCAGTCAAACATATCACCTCGCAACACAATTTCTTCATCTCACTTGAGCTGCCCCTACAAGGAATACTGTCACATATGCCAACAACTCCTCTTATCCTGTAATGGGAGTTAGTATTTCACATTGTCAGATGCTTTGTTTGTGCTAAGGATCAAGAAAAATCTGTTGTCAGTTTCAACATTAGCCAAGATCGGCTTGGTTGTCATATTTACTGATGACATGTGTACATTTCATGATCTCTCAAATAGCGATATCATTATTACTTCTGGCCTTTTATGGCATGGGTTGTATAAGCTCATATACTATGCAATATCTGACAATGATTCAATATGTGTAGTTCACGGTTCTCAGGCTATCTTAGGTGCAAAGCTTTGGCATGCACACTTTGGTCATCTGAATTTTGCTAGTTTGCTATGCATGCAAAAATATGAAATAGTGTCTTCTCTACTCAAATTTGAGATACCTAGTGAACACTTTTGTGAAGATTGTGTTTTGGGCAAAATGCAACATTCCTCCTTCCCAAAAGATGGTTCAATTCGAGCTACTAAAAAAATATAGCTCTTTCATAGTGATGTTTGTGGTCCTATGCAGACACCTTCTTTTGAGAACTAGTGACTTTTATTAATGATTTTTCTAGGCATGCATGGGTGTATCCATTGAAAGAAAAGTCCGAAGTATTTATGTGCTTCAAATAGTTTCTAGTTTTGGCTAAAAAATTGTCAGTATGTAAAATGCGCACCCTCGGTTCTGATCGAGGGGGGAATACATGTCTTTTGACTTTAATGCATTTTTGGATGAACATGGGATAAAACATCAGTGTACAATGCCATATACACCTCAATAGAATGGAGTTGATGAAAGAATAGTTCTCATGGAGATGGTGAGGTGTATAGTCAAAAGTCACACTTTACCACAACTTTTGACTTGAGGTTTTTATGTGTGAAGCATATGTACTCAAAAGGTGTCCCACCAAAGAATTGCAATCTATCACTCCATATGAGGCTTAGCATGGTCGCAAGCCATCTGTTGCTCTTTTGCGTGTCTTTGTTTGTTTGTCATATGCATTAGTACTTGAACAATAACACAAAAATTTGGATGATAAAGCAATAAAATGTATTTTCGTTGGGTACAATTCTGAAAGCGAAGGCCATCATCTCTATCATCCACAGACTAAATGCATTTTTTGGCTAGTTGTGGTGTTGTTTTTGTGGAAGATGTGCTTCTTTTGCATCAAATTGCTATGCTATGGCTACCTCTAGTCTTTGTGATGAGAATGAGCTTGTTTCTTTTGATGAAGCACAAACTTCAGAAAATTGGATGGTTTCTATTGAAACATAATATGATACTATTATGATGAATGGTACCTGGTCTTTATGTGATTTGCCTCATGGCAAAAAGGCCATCGGCACTAAATGGGTTTGCAAGCTGAAACGTAAACTATATAGAGCAATTGATAGGTATAAGGCTAGGCTTGTTGCACAAGGTTATGCTCAAGAAAGAGGCATCGATTTTGATGAGAACTTTGCACCCACATGTCAAATGACTACTGTTCGTAGCATATGTGCACTAGCAGCCCATCATGGTTGGAATGTACATCAGTTGGACATTGAAACGGCATTTATGAATCATGACTTATATGAAGAAGTGTATGTTTTTCAGCCCGTGGTTTTGTGCAAAAAGGGCATGAAAACAAAATGTGCAGGTTGAAAGAAGCATTATATGGAGCACCACATGCTTGGTATGAAAAGATACATGCCTACTTGATTGCAGATGGTTTTGAGAACAATCAAGCTGAGAGCACCTTATATGTTAAGCATGCAAATGATGTGCTTCTGAGCATTGTTATCTATCTTGATGACATGCTGCTCACTAGTCCTAATGAGAAACATGTTGCTGACTTTAAGGCTGATTTGCATGCCTCATTTGAGATGTCATATTTGTGGCATTTGCTTCATTATTTTGGCATTGAGTTCATGCAAGTTGATGGTGGAATAGATCTGTGTCAAACAAAATATATTGACACATTATTGTAGTGTTTTGGCCTTGAAGATTGCAAACCTATTGCCACTCCTATGGAAATAGGTTTACGATTGAGCCTTCATGATGTTGGAAATGCATTTGATGTTGTTCGGCATTCAATTTATGCAAGTTGATGGTGGAATAGCTCTGTGTCAAACAAAATATATTAACACATTATTGCAGTGTTTTGGCCTTGAAGATTGTGTTGATATATTTAGGTAGTGATGTGTGTGAACTCACTAGGATCACCATGGCACTTTTTTCCCTCTTTAGGAGGTTTTTCCCCCTAGCTTGTGTATACGCCTATAACCTTAACGGGTTACCTATCTGTGTACATTCTCTTGGTAATACGTTTAGTATTATGAGTTGTGCTCAAAGCTTCTTCTTCTTCCTTTTGTTGTTCGCGTGCATCTATAGACCTCAAACTCCAACAATTGGTATCAAAGCAGGTCGTCGCTTCATCTAGGGCATTGTCGACACTCCTCCAGTCACAGTCTCAAAATCACACGAAAATTGATGAACATACTAATAGTGATTAGGAGCTCAAAATAGCTTTGCTCTATCGTGTCAAGATCGCGATTTGACTCCTTTCGGCCTCCAAACACATTATCATAGTGCCTATGTAGGCGATTTCGTCTTTTTGAGCCAAAGTTATATACAGGTCTCGGTTTGGCAATATAAGCACCTCAAAGTCTCCTACATGTTTAACAGAACTCGAGAGGGTAGTTCTATTCAACTTTTTGAGATATAGTCATTTTTCTGCATCATGGTATTTTAGTCAATGGCCATGGCTGAAAGTAGTGATTTATTTCATATGTTGGCTGTTGAGGATAAGTTGGATGGTACCAATTATCCGTTATGGGCCTATACGATGCGTCATGTATTGGTTGCAAAAGGACTGTGGAATATTATGCAGGGTATTGAAAAACTTCCTATTTCACCTACAAATACAGTTTTTGAAGATGATGCACATGGCATTGAGGATGGTGATATTCTTTAGGTTCCTGTTCATGCTGTGGTTCCTACTGCACCTACTGTAGAGCAAATTTGTTGGGATGGCATAGATTCTCAGGCACATGCATTGATATCCTTGTTTGTGAAACATGCCATTATTCCTCACATTCGCTCCTGCAAAATAGCAAAGGATGCTTGGGATACACTTACCACTTTATACCAGGCAAGGAATGAGGCTCGTGTTGCTTACCTTTGAAAACAGTTGGAGAGTGAGCGTATGAATGAAGGAGATTCCATGGATAGCTTTCTGAAAAAGATCAAAGATTTGAAGGAGCAGTTGATTTCTACTAATGAAGTCCTGCTTGATAGTTCACTTGTGCAGACCTTCTTGAATGGTCTTCCAAATTCATATTAGAGTTTTGCTTCTACTCTTCGATTGATGATGAAAGACAATCCAAATGCCTTAACATTTGAGGAGTTAGTCTCTGTTCTATCGCAAGAAGATCAGTCTAGGTAGAACAAGTCCATTATGCGTGTTGAAAATTAAGCTTTCATGGCTAGTTAGAAGGGCAAAGGTAAATGGAGCTCATCTACTAGCGAGTAGAAATCTACTAATTCCGCACAACCAAAGAAGAATGATAGAGACGAGAAGAAAACAAAAAATAGAAATTGTTATTTAAATACTGTAAAGGAAATGATCATGTCATAAAGAGTTGTCCAATACTGGTTGCAAAAGAGGCAAAGAAGAAAGAGGCTAGAATGGTTGTTGCAGAGGCTTCTATACCCAAAAGAGAGTCTGTTAATCTTGTGTAGAATGAAGAATGGAATTTATTATAGTTTGCAGTTATGAACCATCTTCTCATGAATAGTGTATGTCTGTAGTAGACTTAGATGCTTGGTACTTTGATAGTGGGGCAACCAAACATATTACCTCACACTGTAGTTTATTTACTTCACTTGAGCCTATCCCTACATGCAATACTATCATATGCACCAACAACTCCTCTTATCCTATCATGGGAGTTGGTAAGATCATTCTGGCTATTATTGATGGTAGTTCTTTTACATTGTTGGATGCTTTATTTGTGCCCTAGATCAAGAATTTTTTTTTATCAATTTTAGCATTAACCAAGATTGTCTTGGTTGGGAAATTTATTGATGATAGATGCGCAATTCATGATCTATCAAATGGCAATGTCATTATTGTTTTCGGAATTTTATGTTGTGGATTGTCAAAGCTCATAGTCTATGAAAAATTTGTGAATGATTCAACATGTGCAGTACATGATTCTTAGGCTATGTCAGATGTAAAGCTTTGGCATGCATGCTTTGGTCATCATAATTTTGCTAGTTTTCTATGCATGCAGAAATCTGAAATGGTGTCCTCTCTACCCAAATTTGAGGCACTTGATAAACATGTTTGTGAGGGCTGTATTTTGGGCAAAATGCAACATTCCTCATTCCCAAAAGATGGTTTACTTCGAGGTAGTAAAAAATTACAACTTGTTCACAGTGATGTCTATGGTCCTATGTAGATACACTCCTTTGGGAATTGCCTTTACTTCGTGACTTCTATTTATGAGTTTTCCAAGCATACATGGGGATGTATCCACTGAAAGCAAAGTCTGAAGTGTTTATGTGCTTCAAAGAGTTTCTAGTTTTGGCTGAAAATCTATCGACATGTAAAATGGGCACCCTCCATTCTGATCAAGGGGGGGAATATATGTCTTCTGATTTTAATGCATCTCTGGCTGAATATGGGGTAAAACATCAGTGTAGTGTCATATACACCTCAAGAAAATGGAGTTGTTGAAAGGAAGAACAAGTCACTCATGGAGATGGCGAGGTGTATGATCAAGAGTCAGGCTTTACCACATAGTTTCTGGCATGAGGCTGTTATGTATGCAACATATGTACTTAGCAAGTGTCCCACTAAAGCATTGCAATCTATCAATCCATATGAAGCTTGTCATGGTCGCAAGTCATCTGTTGCTCACTTGCATGTCTTTGGTTGTCTCGCATATGCATTAATGCCTGAACAACAACGCAAGAAATTGGATGATAAATCAATGAAATGTATTTTTATAGGTAGAATTTTGAAAGCAAAGGGTATCATTTGTATCATCGATAGAATAAACACATTTTGGTTAGCCATGATGTTGTTTTTATGAAAGATGCTATTCAGCCATTACTTTCATGTACGAAGAAGACATCAGTTAGCTCCAAGGATGTGTATGGCACTTTGCTACCTCTTTTTATAGGTGGAGAGTCTAGCGCTGGTCCAAGTGGGATAATTTTTTGGCCTTTAGAGGTTTCACATGATGATGCAGATCATTCCATTTCTGATGCAAATTTACGTGATGCACTTATTGATGAGAGAACTGATATAGAGGAGGAAAAAACTATGCCTAAATGGCTGAGGTAGACTTTGTGAGATAGAAAATTAGATGCACCTCTATCATATCCTACTCGTTGAGGTTTTTATAGTGCTTTTTTTGCATCAGATTGCTATGCTATGGTTGCCCCTGCCTGTTTTGTTTGATGAAGCACAAAATTCTGAAAATTGGATGGCTACTATGCAATCGGAATATGATGCTATTATGGAAAATGGTACTTGGTCTTAATGTGACTTGCCTTCTAACAAGAAGGACATTGGCACTAAGGGGGTATACAAGCTAAAGTGTAAGCTTGATGGAACAATTGATAGATATAAGGCTAGGCTTGTTGCAAAAGGTTATGATCAAGAAAGAGGCATTGATTTTGATGAGACCTTTGCTCCTACATATCAAATAATTATTATTCGTAGCATCTCTGCACTTGAAAATCATCATGGTTGGAATGTACATCAGTTGGACATTAAAACTGCATTTTTGAATGGTGATTTGCATGAACAAGTGTATGTTTTTCAGCCCTAGGGTTTTGTGCAGAAAGGGCATCAAAACAAAATGTGCAAGTTGAAAAAGGAATTATATGGTTTGAAGTAAGCACCATGTGCTTAGTATGAAAAGATAAATGCCTACGTGATTGCACATGGTTTTGTGAACAATCCAACTAAGAGCACCTTATATGTTAAGCATGCAAATGATGTGTGTCTGATAATTGTTATCTATGTTGATGACATGCTGCTCATTGGTCCTGATGAGAAGCATATTGTTGATTTTAAGGCTGATTTGCATGCCTGATTTGAGTTGTCAAATTTGGCAAATTTGCATCATTATTTGGGCATTCCGTTTATGCAAGTTGATGGCATAATAACTTTGTGTCAAACAAAATATATTGACATATTATTGGAGTGTTTTGGCCTTGAAGACTGCAAATATATTATCAATCCTATGGAAACAGGTTCACGGTTGAGCCTTCATGATTCTGGAGATGCATTTGATACTGTTCTCTATTAGTAGGCTGTTGGATGCTTGATTTACTTATGCATTACTCAGCCATATATTCAGTTTGCTATCTCATAGATGAGTAGGTTTATGCATTGCCCAAGTGTCAAGCATTGCTAGGCAGTTAATTGCATCTTTTGCTACTTGAGTGGTACTTGGATTGTTTTATCCCAAGGGGGATCACTATTGCTAGATTTACATGCTTTTTTTGACTCTGACTGAGCTGGTTGCTATGACACTCGTGTGTCCACTAGTGGATTTTGCTTCATGCTTGGTAGCTCATGCATATCTTGGTTGAGCAAGAAGAAGCCTACTATGACAACTTCTAGTTGTGAGGCTGAATATAGGGTAGCTTTCACAATGACTATTGAGTGTGTATGGCTCAGATGCCTTATGGCTGATTTGGGTGTTGGTTAGTCTTCTACCACCACCATCTTCACTGAAAGTCAAAGCGCATTGCCAGTTGTGAGGAATCTTGTGTTCCATGCTTGCACTAATCACATTTAGGTGCACTATCATTATGTCAAGGAGAGGTTCTCTTCTGGAGAGATTAGTTTGGCATATGTGCCCACACAAGAGAACATTGCAAAACTTTTCACAAAGGCTATGCCTAGGGAGTAGTTTGAAGCTTTTTGCAAAACTTTGGGCTTACTTCCTTTTGTGGATTGATTCCACATAGCTTGGCACTTCCTTATATGAGTTCTAGCTCCTTGTTCACTGCATCACTCCCAAGGGGAATTTGTTGATATATTTAGGTAGTGATGTGTGTGAACACACTAGGACCACTAGGCACTTTTTCCCTCTTTAGAAGGTTTTTTTCCCTCGGCTTGTATATAATCCTATAAACCTAATGGGTTACTTATCTTTTTACATTCTCTTGGTAATACGTATTGTGTGTTGGGCTCCAAGCTTCTTCTTCTTTTTTGTGCTGTTCGCATGCTTTTGTAGACCTCAAACTCCAACTGATTGCAACCCTATTGCCACTCCTATGGAAACAGATTTATGATTGAGTCTTCATGATGCTGGAAATGCATTTGAAATTGTTCTCTATCAACAAGCTTTTGGATGCTTGATTTACTTGTGCTTAACTTGGCTCGATGTTCAGTTTGCTTTCTATCAGATGAGCAAGTTTATGCATTGCCCAGGTGTCAAGCAATAGCAGTTGGTTAAGTGCATCTTTCCTTACTTGAGTGGTACCCGACTACTTGGATTTCTTTATCCAAGGGGGGGATCTCTACCACCAGATTTACATGCTTTTTTTGACTTTGAGTGGGTTGCTATGGCACTCATGTGTCCAATAGTGGTTTTTGTTTCATGCTTGGTAGCTCATGCATATCTTGGTTCAGCAAGAAGCAACCTACCATGGCCACTTCTAGTTGTGAGGCTGAGTATAGGGCAACTTTCACAATGATTGTTGAGTGTGTATGGCTTAGATGCCTTTTGCCTAATTTGGGTGTTGGTTAGTCTTCTGCCACCACCGTCTTCACTGTCAGTCAGAGTGCATTGGCAATTGTGAGGAACCCTGTGTTCCATGCTTGCACAAAGCACATTGAGGTGCATTATCATTATGTCAGGGAGAGGTTCTCTACTGGAGGGATCAGTTTGGCATATGTGCCCACACAGAATAACATTGCATATATTTCCACAAAGGCTCTACCTTGGGAGAAGTTTGAAGCTTTTTGCAAAGCTTTGGGCTTACTTCCTTTTGTGGATTGATCTCTTTCCACATGGCTTGACACTTCCTTATACATGAGTTCCAACTCCTTGTTCACCGCATCACTCCTAGGGGGGATTTGTTGATATATTTTTGTAGTTTTGTGTGTGAACACACTTAGGACCACTAGGGCACTTTTTCCCCTCTTTAGGTGGTCTTTTTCCCCCATCTTGTATATATGCCTATAACCCTAACATGTCACTTATTTTTGTACACTCATGGCTTGATGCATTTTGTGGATTGATCTCTTTCCACATGGCTTGACACTTCCTTATACATGAGTGCCAGCTCCTTGTTCACCGCATCACTCCTAGGGGGGATTTGTTGATATATTTTTGTAGTTTTGTGTGTGAACACACTTAGGACCACTAGGGCACTTTTTCCCCTCTCTAGGTGGTCTTTTTCCCCCATCTTGTATATATGCCTATAACCCTAACATGTCACTTATTTTTGTACACTCACTTGGTAATACATTCATTATTGTGTGTTATGCTCCAAGCTTCTTCTTCTTCCTTGTGCTGTTTGTGTGCTTCCATAGACCTCAAACTCCAACATGTATGATGTATTACACATCTTATAAGGCCCCCATTATGAGGATAAGCCAATCATGCATTAACCATTTGATAGAAATCCCAACTTGCATGTTGGAAGAATGTCGAATTGGATCATTAAAGTAATGTAGGAAGGGGAGTTATCAGGGACCTTAATTGTGGGGTCCTAGGTAGTGGTGTGTAGCTTCAACTAGCAAGTCCCAAGGGGATCAACGACCCCCTCATGGGATTTGTAGATAACACCCTTGGCCCATGGAATATTCTCTATCAAAATTAGAAATAACTCATATTTGTTAGGTTAGTTGAATCAACATAAGTTGCATATGGGTAATACGTTCGACAGTAGCCATCAACATTGTAATGTTCATGTCTAATTGTGTACATAAGGTTACACCTCCATATTGGCCTATATATACATAACTTATGTACTAGCCCAAAAATCGAATTGAGTTTGCATACCTCTACCTTGTGACCCCTATCTAGAGTTGTCTAAATCACCATTTAAGCTCTACATTGAGAGCACATGGGTGGACAACACCATCATCTCTATACTGCTAGTAATAGTGAAGTTTTTAAAATTTTGCTATATTTGTTCTCTTCTTTGCTATTGCTCTTGAATGTTCTTGTGCAACTACTTTCTTACAACATAATTGGTGGGTTTGGAATAGTGTTGAGTGACTTGAGATTGCATTTTATCTACTAGGTTAGAACATGAAATCATTTTATTTTTGATTCATCCTTTGATTGTTTTTTGAAGAGTATGTCTCCGTGTTATTAGGATCACACCATAGAAGCCATTCTTAGAGTTTATTGGGTAAGCAATAATATTATTACCATTTATTTGTTCCATTTGTATTTTCTTCAAACATATATTACTAATTACGAACCATAATAAAATAGCACAATACTCCGATTGTATTATTGGAATATTTTTTGCTAGATTGTAGACTAAATCTAATTTTGCACGGCACCATGTGAAAACTAACACAAAGTATTTATTCTTGAACTTATCCAATCTTGAATTCTTGTGTCAAATCTCACATTTCATGCTTTAAAGATTTTACGTGCACTATGAAGATTTTTTTTGTTAAAAACCAGATATGTGAAACTCATATTAATAAAGCTTAGTATATACTTGATTTAAGTATATTGCATGTCGGACTTATATCTTGGCTAATCATTCCACAAATTAAATATTTGTGGAATGATTTAAGTATTTTGCATGTCGGACTTATACCTTGACTAATCATTCTACAAAAGAAATACATTAAAGATATGCTTGAAAAGTTCAAAATGCAAGACACTAAAGTTGCAGGTAATCCCATGGAAGTCAACCACGAACTAAGTGCTCATGAAAAGAAAACTTATTGAAGATATTACAAGCTACCAAAGTCTAGTTGGGAGCTTGAACTATGCTACAACTAGGGTGGATATTTGCTATGGAGTAAGTGTACTCAATCAATTCATGCATACTCCTAGGAAACCTCACATGGATGCAAAAAAGAGGATATTGAAGTACTTGAAAGTAACAATTAATGAAGGTCTATACTACCCCTACACATCTTATTTGAATATAAAGCTATTCACTGATGTAGATTGGGTAGGTCCCAAAGATGACAGAAGAATCACATCAGGATACTTATCATTTGCAGGTGCAAAGCTCATATCTTGGTCTTCAAAGAAGAAACCTACATTTTCCCTTTCCTCAATTGAAGCTGAATACAAAGGGTTAGCAAATGCAACACATTAAGCTATGTGGATCAAGACCCTATACACATAGCTAGGGTTGGATTTTGGCACTCCATTTATATTTGGAGATAATATGAGTTCACTGCATCTAGCTGCTAATCCTATCTTTCATGCCAAGACTAAGCATATATAATTCCATTATCATTTTGTTATGGAAAATATTGTAAGCAAGGAGATACAACTCTCCTATGTATCCACTCACATGCAATGTGCAGATATGATGACCAAATCATTGGATGGAAGCAAATTAAATAGGTTTAAATCCATGATTGGATTGCAGGATATACCAAAGGATTGAAGACTCAAGCATCTTAGGATTGAGGGGGAGCTGTTGGTACATTTGGCAAGCCTTGATGCTTGACCAAATAGCAACGACTTCTCACATATTCATTCTTGATCATTTGTGAAGTTCACATGAACACCCCTTGTAAAAGTCATAGACTTTATCTCTTTAGATAAAAGTAAAAAGGGAATGATTGAGGGAATCTTGTGACATTAGGAGCCATAATCCATGAATACTTGATGGTTAGAATTAAATCAATCAACTACCTAAAGTATAGGGACACTTTTAGGTGGAAGAATTTCAAAATTCAAATTCACTTGTGAGTATATATATGAGTGACTTTTAGTCACATGACAATGACAGAGAAGAGAGAGAAATTGAGCCTCATAGTTGAGCTTAAACTTAGCTCATATATGTATGAGCAAGTCCAGTTCATCTCCTTTGTATCATACATTCATTAGAATATACATTTTGAGTCATTAGTGCAAGTTAATCACTATCTACTCTTGTCTCCTGCTATCTCATCATTTTAGTAAATTTTATTAATCAAAATCTCTATGTATACTGAATCTTTTGACTTAATTTAACTTGAGAAAGGTAGCATGATCAGTCTACTTACTAGGCATCAATTTTCATTTCATTTGGATCATTAGACCTTGAGATATATTCTCTGCAACCAACCTATGTCTACATATTGTCCTCCTCCTGAAAAGTCGAGATTACACCCCTGACTTCTTAAACTCATTTCTCTTCATATACTCAATCTAAATTAGTGAAATAACTTGGAATAAAGAGCTAAGTTCATAAGTTAAATCCCTTGGGTCAATTACTATTAGTGAGTGAGAACTGAGCATTTCTCTGAGGTTCAAGTCCAAAAATAACAAGTTTTTCAAAATATCTTCTATTTGAAAGATATTTTTTTGGCACAACTTTTTGGCAATGATGCTCCAAGGTACATGGTGGGTTTAAATGCATAATTGGGAAGCTAAAGGTGTCTACTAAGGTACTCTGAAGTCACATTGCCAGGTATAGATCAGGATTATTACAACACCACCTCATCTTTGGAGTGTATCCAACCATCTCCTCACAACCTTCACAAGATCCATCTGAATTCACACTTTGTTTCTTTAGCAAAGAGGGAATTTTCTCTTAACACTTGGAAAATTAGTTGTAGGTGTTCCAAATATTCCTCATTTGACTTACTGTAGATGAGTATGTCATCTAGAAATTCAACTACAAAATTTCCTAGGTAAGGCCTCAAAACATTGTTCATGAGTATCATGAATGTAGCTAGAGCCTTAGTGAGACCAAATGGAATCAATAAGAACTCATAATGTCCATACCTAGTCCCAAAAGCAGTTTGAGGTACATCTGCTACTTTTATTCTAATCTGATGATACCCATATCTAAATCAAGCTTAGTAAATTACTTAGCTTGGTGTAACTAGTCAAATGGATCATCCAATCTAGGCATTGGAAATCTATTCTTTATAGTTACCTTATTCAACGCTTGATATTCAAATACAAAGTCAGATAGAGCCATCTTTTTTCTTTACTAGGAGCATTGGAGATGCCCATGGAGAATTACCAGGTCTAATGAATCTTTTTGCTAAGTAATCTTGTATTTGACTTTCTAGTTCCTGATGCTATGCTAAACTAAGTTTGTAAGGAGGCTTAAAAATGCTTTTAGTGTCATCAACTAAGTGAATGTGTCAATGTCTCCCCTAGTATGTGGTAATCCTTTTGGTAAGTCAAGACAAAATACGTCTTTATATTCAAGCATGATTTTCTTAAAATTGTTAACAATAATTTCATGCAAAAAAGAGTAATAGAAAGCCATGTCCTTAGTTACATTATGATAAAAAATAGATACATCTTAAATTTCATAATCATCAACAAGCTGATGAACATCTAAAGAAAATAAATCATAAATGTCGTGCACATCATGTGAATCAAATAAAGAATCTAACCACATGCATGAAATAAGAGGTATATTGGGTACATCTCTTTCACCTTGAATAAAAAAAGTACTTCCTTCTTTAACAAATTCATTAGTATTGTTCTCATAAGTGCATTTAAGTGTATCCCCTAAACCCTAGAGCCATTCTGTGCCCAATATTCAGTCAGTTCTTTCCATATTCATGATTTGGAAATCCAAGTGATCAGTAAAGCCTTGCATCTTGATTTCCAAATTGGATACCATAGTATCCCATATCCTTTTATGATTTCCTTGCATCATAAATACCGTATTTATGTGCACTCGTCGATTGGGCAATTTAAAGCTTTTTTACTAGAGCAAAAGTAATGAAGTTATGAGTTGCAAAATCATCAATCATAATCCACATATTAATCCCGTATACATCACCATGAAGTTTAACTAAACCATGGGGGCCCAAACTGCTGTGACCACATAGTTTGACTTAAACAACATATATGTTCTATATTCTCATGCAAAACTTCCACAGCTTTGCAGCTATAGCCACCATAAATAGAAACTTTTTTCACGAGGTGGACTAATTTCTTTCCTTTATCTAAGGCCATATTGGTCCCTGGTCCTTGTTTCCTATCTTCCCCCTTATGTACTGGGCAATTCCACTAAGAATGGTTAGGATATAAACACCTAAAACATAAGTTATCCTTCTTTTCCTTCTCAAATTAATATGTGGTAAGTCTAGGCCCTCTAGTACTTTTTAATATGAATTTGTTTCTACTTAGGACTACCCAGTTCTTGATCTTAGTCATTTGAATGGGTCTCTGTGTTTGGTATATGTCCATTGCAACATGGCGATTTTCTTCATACAATTGAGTGTACTTGATAGCATCTTCTAAAGTTTTAGGATGGCATTATGTTGGACCTCAAGCTTAATAGCTTTGTCAAGCCCTCTAATAAACCCTCGTACTTTTTGGAAATCATCTAGAATCCTTTAATTCAAGCACAATCTCTTGATAATGGTAGAGATAAACAACTAAAGGTCTACCTCTATGCATCACTCTATCCCACTGATCCCAAATATGCTCTTCCTTGTTCTCAAGTAAAAAATCTTTTAGAAAAAGAGCTTCAAATTGAGACCAATCTAAGTGAATAGCTTTGGCTTCTTTCAGATTCATCCACTTGTATGTTAAGAGAAAGGAGATAAGGAAGAGATCTCACTCACACACTCTCACACTCAAGAGGAGCACAAACAGATTGAGGCAAGGAAGAAAAATCTTCTTCTTCTTCTTCTTCTTCTTTACATAAAAGGAATATACAAGAATGACCTAAAGAACAATACAACTAGTGCAATATATAAAGAACAATACATAAGGAAAATCCTAATGTTTATGAATGAGTGAGCTAGAAAGAAACAAATGTGCCATCTCTCCCGATAGATAAATCTAGTAAAGCTCAATGAAGTATCCATGACATATCCCGATGTGACCACTATACATGTCATAGAAATGAAAACGTGATACATCCCTCTCAAGCTCAATATCATGTCCTATAATCCAAGCATCTTCTGAAACTTCCTCAACTTCTTAGCTCCAAGTGCTTTAATGAAAATATCAGCAACCTACTCATCCGTCCTCACATAAACAAGGTCAATATCACTTGCTAATATGTTTTCCATGATGAAATTGTAATCTACCTCGATATGCTTTGTTCTAGCATGAAAAACAAGATTTGTGCTAATTATATCTTGCTAAGATTATCACAATAGATGATGATACCCTTTTTCACTTCCATACCTAAATCTACAAGTAGCATCTCTAGCCATTATACTTCCCATGCTACCATTGCAACACCTCTACACTCAGCCTCTGTAATCGAAAAAGCAACAATGGGTTGCTTCTTACCGCTCCAAGTAATAGTTGCACTTCCAAGTGAGAATAGAAAGCCACTAGTAGATCTTCTATCTGGAATACTAGCAGCCCAATCTGCATCACTGTATCCATGAACCTACAATTCTACACTAGGTTCATAAAACAATGCATAATCCAAAGTAGCACTCACATATCGTAGAGTACATCTCAAAGCATCTAAATGTGGTTTCCTAGAAACTTGCATAAATTGACTTTCAAGTCCGACAGTGTAGCTTAGATCAAGCCTTGTAATTGTGAGATATATCAAACATCCCACAATTTTCCTGTACATAGTAGTAGCATTTTCCAATGCTCCACCTGATGTAGTATCCAACTTCAAATTTTGATTTAATGGCATAGAAATTTGCTTACAATCAACCATACCATACTTTTGTAGCATACTCAAGGCATGTTGCCTTTGCGACATCCATATACCTAGTTCTGTATGTATAAACTCAATGCCCAAGAAATAACATAGCGCACCAAGATCTTTCATGTCAAATTCCTATATAAGGAGTTGCTTTACCTCTTTAATGTTTTCTTCATTATCACCACCTACAATCAAGTCATCAACATAAATAGCCACAATTGTGATGCCATCATCACCCTTCCTTGCATATAATGAATAATCTACATCACACATAGAAAATCCAATGATGGTTAAGTGCAACTTGCAAACATATTTTGGGTGCTTTGAATCCTCATATCCTTGTGGCTCTTCCATGTTTACTTCTTCCTACAAGTCACCATGTAAGAAGGCATTCTTCACATCCATTTGATGCAAAATCCATCCTTTTGTTGTAGCCAATGCAATAAGTGCTCTGATAGTAGCCATTTTAGCCATAGGGCTGAATGTTTCTTCATAATCAATGCCATATGTATGTGCATATCCTTTTGCTGCCAATCATGCTTTATACTTGCTTATGCTACCATCAGCATTGTGCTTCACCTTGTAAACCCACTTGCAGCCTATGGGTTTCTTTCCTTGCGGCAACAAAACTAGCTTCCATGATTCATTTCCATAAAGTGCAGCCATCTCCTCATCCATAGATTTCTCCCAATCTACATTTCCAATTGCATCTTCAAATCAAGAATGTTCAACATCTTGTATCACCTTGGTCATGTAAGCCCAATGATGAGCCATGAGTTGTCACACATCAATTGTTGCACTAGATTTTGCATCCTCTATATCTTCTTGAAATGAAACCAGATTTCATGTTTCATTTCCATAAAGTGTATCCATCTCCTCATCCATACATTTCTCCCAATCTGCATTTCCAATTGCATCTTCAAGGTTCAACATCTCTTGTATTACCTTGGTCATGAAGGCACAGTGATGAGCCATGAGCTATCACATGTCAATTGTTGCACTGGATTCTGCATCCTCCCATTCTTGGTCCTAGGTCACGTCTCCTTGTATCATGTGCATGTGCCTTTCTTACTCTTCGAGTCCTCACAGAGGGCAATCAAAGTTCTTCATCAAGAATATTTTTTGAATCGCTTGAATATCCATCAATATCTTCAAAACCTGTACATGTTTTACTACAAGTAGAAGATTTTTATTTACCTTCCTTGGATGTAGTCAATGACTTTGCTAGACTAAAACTCCCATGCAATCTTCCACTCCATGGATTTGAGATGGAACTATTGCTTGGTGATGCATCATGTCCACTCAAAACTTGA
Organism: Ceratopteris richardii; assembly: GCA_020310875.1. Lineage (NCBI taxonomy): Eukaryota > Viridiplantae > Streptophyta > Polypodiopsida > Polypodiales > Pteridaceae > Ceratopteris > Ceratopteris richardii. Next base: position 77,838,370 of record CM035416.1, read on the forward strand.
GATTATACACTTGATTTTTTAGCATTTCCTTTGCCATTTGAGTCAAGATTAAGTCCTTCTTTGGAATCTACATAGAAGCTTGACATTTCATCAAACACCACATCTCTGCTTACCTCAACCTGTCGTGTGAGTGGGTTGTAGCATTTATATTCCTTCTGCACACACTTTCTCAGGTATCCATCTCTCCCTCATTTGTACAAGTTGTCACCAATAAGTGTGTAGTTATATTTGAGCCTCCATAAGCTCAAGGGCTAGTCGTGCCAGTTGGCTGGACCAAACTTCGTCGCTTTGAAACTCACTTTTCTACCTCCTACAAGCTTCTCCAAGTTCTTTTAGTGGTATTAGAGCTAGATCAAGATGGTGAAGGCTTTACCTCAATGATTGAGAAGCTTGATCGACACAACTACATGGCTTGGAAAATCAAAATGGAGGCCTATTTGCAAGGTAGAAATCTTTATGGAATTGTAGTAGGTTATGAAGCTATACCTATTCCAAGATCCAAAGGAGGACCTACACAAGAGGAGACAAATAAGCTCACACTAGTGTGCAAGGGATGCTCAAGAAAGGTCATACATACTAAACTCTATCTCTGACTTTCTATTACCCCATATTCGAGGATGCAAGACATCTCAAGAGACTTGGGATGCCCTCAGAATTTCTTTTCTGCTAGTATCAAAGCAAGAAAGAATCATCTTTGGAAAGATTTCAACCAAATGAAGAAGGCACCTAAACAAACCATCATAGAGTTTGTTACCAAGGTCAAGGAGGTTGCGGATAAGTTAGCACTTATTGGAGAGCTGATTGAAGAAAAGGCTATCATGAGGCAAATTCTCAATGGGATTCAAAGTGATAAGCAATGGCAATCCTTCACCATGGCTTATGATCTCATCGTGGATGTGCAAACTCTATACTTCAACATCTTTCTTGGACAAATCTTCAATCAAGAGGCCAACAATAGCATTAAAAAAAAGGTAACTCCTATCATAGTAATTTTACTAGTGCTTTATATGTAGATAAGAAGGATAAGAAGCTGAAAGGAAAGAAGAAGGAAGAAGATGAAGAGGAGACTTCCCAAGCCAACTTTCGCAAGCAATATCAAGTGGAAAGCGAAGAAGAAAGGACTAAAGCATGACAAGGCCAAAGGTCAAAATGTTCAACCTTGTGCCATCTGTGATAAGACCAACCACACCACTCATAATTGCTGGTTCATGGGAAGACCTAGCAAGGAAGTGGAAGAGGTGGATATGGAAGCAATAGAGGCAGAGGTGGACACAACTTCAACAATAACAATAGAGGCTATAATAGAAGGGACTTCAACAATTATTCAAAAGATCAACCACATGAAGACTCATTGCTTCTTATGAATGTAAGCCACAAAGAAGGTAAAGAAGATGATCATTTGTTCTACATAGATTCAAGATGTTCAAATCATGTTGCAAGCAACATTGCTCTTCTATCTGATCTAGAAAGTCTAAAGCATAGACATGAAGTACAAACAGGGGATGATACTAAGCACAACGTGGAGAAGATTGGTAATGTCAAAGCTTCCAATGGAAGGACAAACATTCTAAGTAAGGTTCTCTATGTACCCACTATCACTAAAAACCTAATAAGTGTAGGTCAAATAGTTGAATAAGGCTTGCAAGTTAGGTTCACCCAACATGGAGCTTTTGTGGAAGATCCACGTCAAGGCTTCAAGAAGATAGCTAGAGGTGAGAAGCATGGTAGGCTATTTACTTTGGAAGTAGGAGAAACCAAGAACATAGCTCTATTCACTTTTGGGTCTCAAACCCTAAGTGATCTTGAAGTGTGGCATAAGAGACTTGCTCATGTGAATGAAATAACCTTGAAGGATATATGCAGGGATCAAAGTGTTCTTGGACTACCAAACATATCAAAGCAACACATGATCAACAAATGTGATGCATGTTAGATTAGGAAGGCACAAATACAACCATTCAAGCACAAAGACTACATCCACAACAAGTTATTGGACTTAGTACATATAGATGTATGGGGACTAAGTCAAGAACCTCCATTGGTAGGATCAAGGTATTATGTCTCATTTATTGATGACCATAATAGATGGACTATTCTATACTGTATCAAGAGTAAGAATGAAGTGCTTGATTGCTTCAAAAAGTATCTAGCAAATGTGGAGAATCATAGAGGTAGATTGTTCGAGAAGCTCAGATTTGATGGAGGGGAAGAATACTTCTCCAAAGAGTTTGATGATTTCTTATAGGATAAAGGTATCAAAAGGGAAGTGACTACCAGGTACTCTCCTCAACTAAATGGAATTGCAAAGAGGAGAAACAAGAAATTGGTTGGATCAGCCAAAACAATGCTTGAAGAGAAGAGGTTGCCACATTATCTATGGGCAGATGCTATTTCAACTATTGTGTACCTTGTCAATAGACTAGCATCCAAATCACTCCAAGGTATGACTCCTTATAAAGCATGACATGGAAGAAAACCTAGTCTTGAACATTGCAAGGTGTTTGGTTGTTTATCTTATGTTCATGTACCATCACAAATAAGAGGTAAGCTAGATGAAAGGGCAAAAAAAGTAGTGTTTATTGGGTATGACTCAACTCAGATGGGTTATAGGTTTTATAATCCTTCAACCAAGCAATTGACTACAAGTAGAGATGTTGTGTTTGAAGAACACAGGTCTTGTTATGATGAAGACAAACAAAAGGTAACTCTACCATATGATCTTGATTATGATTCTCATCAATTAGGAAGCACGCATGATAAATAGGTCCAGGGTCCAAGAAGTGATACAGATGATGAACAAGATGAAAGGGAAAAAGATTACAACTGTGGAAGTTAAGAGGCAAAGCAAAGATTCAAGAGTGTGGAGAATGCTCCAAAAAAGCACCTAGAAGATCAACAAGAGAGAAGAAACAACCAGAAAGGTATGGATATGATTCCGCATTTGTTACAAAGCATTCAATCTACTTGGCAAAAGAATCAATTTCAAAGGAACCCTCAACCTATGAAGAGGCAAAGGGAAATCCTAATTGTGAAAAGGCCATGAAAGAAGAAATAGATGCATTGAAGGAGATGGACACTTGGGATTTGGTTCCAATGTCACCGAATCAAAAGGTAATTGGTTGCATATGGGTATATAAAGTTAAAAGAAACTCAGATGGATTAGTTTGCAAATACAAGGCAAGATTAGTTGCCAAAGGATGGTCACAAACTCATGGTATAGACTATGAGGAAACATTCTCACCAATTGCAAAGATGACTGTAACAATTAGAACATTGATAAGTGTAGCTGCTACAAGATATTGGAGACTCCTCCAACTTGATGTAAAAAATGCATTTCTAAATGGTTGGATACATGAAGAGGTATACATGTCACAACCACCAGGTTTTGAAAACCCTAATTATGCATCTTATGTTTGCAGACTTAAGAAAGCATTGTATGGATTGAAACAAACTCCTAGAACTTGGAATTACAGGTTGGTTACATACCTTCAAAATCAAGGGTTCAAACCTAGAAACTCAGATCCTTCTCTATTCATCAAAAGGGATCACAATGAGGTTATCTATCTATGTGTATATGTAGATGATATTATTGTGAAAGGTGATGATATGAATGGAATTCAAAGGATCAAGAGACACATACAAGAGGAGTTCAAAATCAATGACTTGGGTGAGCTCACATATTTCCTAGGTATGTAGGTGATATACACAGATGAAGGAATGTATTTGACTCAGAAGAGATACATTCAGGCTCTACTTCTTAAATTCAAAATGGAGAACACTAAACCTGCATGTACACCTTTGGAGATGAATCATAAACTTAGTGTTTATGAAGGTGAGAAAATTGAAGACATTAAAGAATATCAAAGCTTGGTAGGTACCTTGATATATGCTACTCATACAAGGGAAGACATCTCATATAGCATAGGAGTGCTTAGTCAATTCATGCACTCTCCAAGAAGACCACACATGGATGCAGTGAAGAGAGCACTTAAGTATCTCAAAGGTACAATCAATGAAGGTATATTCTATCCTTAATCTTCATATTCGGATATCAAAATCTATTCAGGTGTAGATCAGGCAGGAGCTAAGGATGGTAGAAAAAGTACCTCTGGTTACTTAGCGCTTGCAGGTTCAAAGCTAGTGTCATGGAGTTCCAAGAAGCAACCGACAGTTGCTTTAACAGAGGTTTGACCATAGCAACTCAAGAGCCAATATGGTTAAAAGCATTGTATACAGATTTGGGACTTGTGAGTTCCAAGCCTCACATATTTGGAGATAATGTAAGTTCCATGCATCTAGCAGCAAACTCTATTTTCCATGCAAGAACCAAACACATAGAGGTTCATTACCACTTTATCACGGGGAAGCTCATGGCAAAGGAGATTGAAATTTCTTTTGTTCCAACTAAAAAGCAAGTAGCAAATATGATGACGAAGGCACTTGATGGAATAAAGCTTTGTAGATTCAAAGCTATGGCAGGTATTCAACTTATTAGAGAATGAAGACTCAAGAATACTTTTGCTTGAGGGGAGCTGTTGGAACATCAAGCTTACACTATGCTTGAGGTGGATTTGATCTACATCAAAAGCTATCGCTTGGATTACGTCGAAAGAATAACCATTGGAGAGTTCTTTTACTTATGCTCATTTATTGTATTTTTTAAAAAGCTTTTTTTTGGATATGTTACCATTGTATAAGCCTATAGCTTTATACATGTAAAAATAAAAAAAGAGAGTTAATCTTCCACGAATTTTTGTGTAAATCAATCAATCACCTAAAAGTAGGTCAAACTAGACCTTCACTTTTGCTAGATTGTAGGAAAGTGAATTGATTCCCTCCAACAACCTTTATCACCTTCATTTGAATTAAAAATCCACTTGTAGAAGTTGTGGTGCACTTGATAAGTCTATATAAAGAATCCAAATCACTTGTACATTACACGGAAGTAATATACATACACTTGTGGCCATCATTGTCTTGCTCCATTTTCTTGCATCGTCTTCTTCAACAATAGTAGACTTTTAGGGGCTGCTGTTCTCTCTACAAAGCTCCAAATTGGATGTAATAGGATTCATTGGAAAGTTTTGAGTGTCTAAATTATGCTTGTAAAGTTTCAAAGCATTTGGTCCAACAAAATGGGAGAAATCCTAGTTTTTCTATCTCGGGGTCAATCTTTATGTATTCCTAAAAAATAGGAGGTACCACCGTTGAGTGTTTGGTTCATTCCAAAAGCATATTTTGCTTATTCCTTGTACTCTTTGTTGGAGTTAGACGTCTACGGAAGCACGCGAACAACACAAGGAAGAAGAAGAAGCTTGGAGGACAACACACAATGCTGAATGTATTACTAGAGAATGTACAAAGATAAGTAGCCCATTAGGGCAATAGGCGTATATACAAGCCGGGGGAAAAAAACCTCCTAAAGAGGGGAAAAAGTGCCCTGGTGGTCCTAGTGTGTTCACACACATCACTACCTAAATATATAAACAAATCCCGCTAGGGAGTGATGCGGTGAACAAGGAGCTGGCACTCATGTATAAGTAAGTGCCAAGCTATGTGGAAATCACTCCACAAAAGGAAGTAAGCCCAAAGCTTTGCGGAAAGCTTCAAACTTCTCCCTAGGCAGAGCCTTCGTGAAAAGGTCTGCAATGTTCTCCTGCGTGGGCACATATGCCAAGTTGATCTCCCCAGCAGAGAACCTCTCCCTAACATAGTGATAATGCACCTCAATGTGCTTAGTGCGAGCATGGAACACAAGGTTTCTCACAAATTCCAATGCGCTCTCACTGCCAGTGAAGATGGTGGTGGCAGAAGTTCGACCAACACTCAAATCAGCCATAAGGCGTCTGAGCCACACATACTCAACAGTCACTGTGAAAGCTTCTCTATACTCAGCCTCACAACTGGAAGTGGCCACAGTAGTGTTGAGCCCATAAAAGTCAAGTTGGTCAAAGTCAATTGCAGTCATAGTCAAAGGTCAAAGTCAAGTGGTCAAAGTCAACAAGGTCAAGGTCAAAGTCAACAGGTGCAGAGTCAAAGTGCTAAAGTGCAGGGGTCAAAGTGCATAGGTGGTGCACAATTAATTGTCCACAAAGGGTAAATTGGAGAAAGTGGATTGCAGGTGGCAGAGGTATTTTCTCTAATTTCCCCAAGGTTCAAAGTGTGTTTTAAAGTGTTTTGAAGGTTCAGGTGAAACCCCCCCGTTATGTGCAAAAGTGAAGACTTAAAAGGAAATGTGAAGGCATGTGAATCGGCAGCAGCGTACGCACAGGTGAAAGTATAGCCCCCCCATTAAAATTTTGGTTTTATTCTAAAGTCACTACAAGACAAAACAGTGAGTCGTTGGCTGCCACTTGTGAGGACAATCTTGGGACATCAAAGTGAGCACCAAGATACCATTGCAGTTAGGAGCGTACGTGATCGACACACTCAAATCAAGGCAAGGTCTATTCTTGGACCAATCTTAGAGTAAGCAAGAGAAGCATATGCTAAGTGAAGCAAGAGGGAGAAGTGCAAGAGTCACCAGAGTGCGACGCAGAGAAGTGGAAGTGCAAGGTGCATGGAGAGTGACTAAGGGAATTGTGCAGAGAGTGCTAAGATAGTCCCCCCAAGGATCTCAAGCTCTCCTTGCTGTGTGCGCGTGCCGACAGAAGGTATTCACTCCTCCCCCTTTGTGGAAGCTTGGTGCAAGGTGTGCACAAGGATAAGCTTGAAGCAGGTGGAGGTCTGGTGCAGAGGAGGCCGGCGGCAAGAAGACTTTGGGTATTTGGTAATTGTATTTAAGCACTCTGTGGGATTCTGCACAGAAGTATTTCAGTGTCTGGGGCATCCCCATTGTAATTGTTTCATTATAATCAACCAGCAGAGGCTTCCAGTGTGTCTTCTCTCTTTTTGTTTCTTCCCTTTTCTCCTACAAACCCTCAAACTCCTTCTTGTCAAAGAATCCCCCAACAAAATTTGGCACGCCCGGTGGGACATCCAAGGAGATTTGGGCTTAGGAGAAACCAAGTGCAAAGCATAGAAGAGATCAAGTGTCGACAGAACCACAGTGCTACTTCATCAAACAAAAGGTAAATATTCTTATCAAGTGTCTCATATTCAGTGGGCTATGAGCTGCTCATGACCGCAACCCGGTCCCAAGTATTGAGGGTCACCTGCAAGCAGACAAGAAGGAAGGTTGTTAGAAGGTCCCCCAGTCCACTATCTTCAACATCATCAGTCAAGAGCATGGCGGGTCAGGTAGACTTGGAAACTTTACTCTCTAGATTAAATATAAAGTTTCCTTCTTTCAAAGGCCTAGCTCAGGAGGATCCGGATGAACACATTAGAAGGTTCTTGGCACTATGTAAGACTAGAGGCCTAATGGGTAGGGAGGATGCCTTTTTGATTCTCTTCCCTGCCACATTAGAGGGATTAGCTGATAAGTGGTTCAAGCAGTTTGCTGAAAACCATTTTACCACTTGGGATGTGATGAAAGATGCTTTTAAAAATCAGTTCCAGCATGGCAACACTGCGGAGATTATCATAGAAGAGCTAGGAAATTTAAGATTAGGTCCAGGAGAAAAGTTCCCAGAGTTTGTGACTCGGGCCAAAGCACTAATGGCTAAGTTGCCAGATCCATCACACGATTTTTTTGTTAAGAAATGGTTGGCTAAGCCCCTACCAGTGGCCACCCAATGCAAAATAAAGGAATTAGTGTTACCTACAGCCTCCATAGAGGAGTTCATCAGCACAGCCACACGCTTGGAGCAGATAAGGTACCAGTATGGAGCAACCTCTTCCCAACCAACATATGGTACAGAAATGGAGGATCCAGTGATACAGCTAAGGAAAGAGCTGGAAGGCTTAAAAAGAAATAAGCCCTACAAAGAGGAAGAGAATGATGTTGCTCAGTTGAGAAGGGAGATTGAAGCACTAAAGCTCCAAAAGGAGGAGGAGGCCCATGCAGAGGAATTGGCTCAGCTGCGACAAGAGTTGCAGGAGCTCAAAGGAGGTGGCATCAAGAGTGGACTTTGGTGTTCCATGTGCACCAAGCAAGGTCACATAGTAAGTGAATGTCCTCTGTTAAGTGTGACTTGTCAATTATGCAGGAAAGTTGGCCATGAGGCCCATGAATGCCAATCAAGAGGAATGCCTGCAACGACATACTGGACACAAGGAGGACCCCCAACACCAGCAAATGTGATGGCTGCTGCACCAAATCAAGGTAACAACTATAATCCTAGATAGAGGAATAACTTTGGAAATGGGCCTAGAAGGCCAATCATCTGTTTCAGATGTGGAGAATGTGGGCACTATCAAAGTAGGTGCACCCTACCAGAAAATGCCCCTCCTTGCAGGAACTGCCCTGATGCAAGAGACCATTATACAAATTGTTGTCCTAAGAATCAAGCCTCTTCATCCGGGCCTCATATTCAAATGATTTCGGTGCACAAAGAAGAAGTGCGTGATCTGGTCAATGAGCCATCACCATCTACCAGGGTGGTGCAATTAGAAGAAATAGAATCTTTGACTGTGCAGACAAGAAGCAAGGGGAAGGCTCAAGCAGACATAGGACAAGGGTCAAAGATTAAGGAATGGAATCAAAACAGAGAACCATCTGAAGATAAAGTCACCACAAGTGCAGATACAAGTCAAAAAGGAGATCTCATATGCACCAGTGATGCTATTGGGCATGCCTTCAATAGGGCTCATGAGGAGTTTGATAAGTCAACTGGAGCCCAGGCTCTCAAGGAATCAGAGGCTTCAAAACTACTCAAGTCCATGAAAAAGGAGGTTAGTATTTTTGAATTAATAAAGATGGATGGGAAATTCAGATCAGAGTTATTGCAGATAATTGATGAAACTTCCACTACAAGTTTGGTGGCAAAGACTACTGTTTTACATAAAGGAAAAATTGTAGGGGAAGCACCCCTTACAGATTATAAAAGTCCTCGGCTGACAGTATCTATCAAAGGTCATGAATTTCAAGGAGTTATTGTGGATGGTGGTTCTGGCATTAACTTGATGCCTGAACACACAATGGAAAAGATTGGACTTCACCCTTCAAGGCCTGCAAATTTCACTGTTACTTTGGTAGATCAGAGCAAAGTAAGGCCCTTGGGAGTGATCCCAAAAGTTCCACTTGAAGTACAAGGTAATCTATTCATTTTGGATTTTGTGGTTTTAAGATTGCCCCAGGTTGAAGGAGGATTTCCCCTCTTAATTGGACGACCATGGCTGAGGCATGCAAGTGTCATTCATGATTGGGGCAAGGACACTATGTGGGTACAAAAGAAAGGGCAAGAGCTGACACAGATTCATTTAGAAGAGGGCCCAGATAATCAAGGAAACACTAGCATGATGCAAACAGTTGGCATATGCATGGAAACAGAATCGGAGGATCAACCCCATATAGATTTCGAGGAAGAAGAGGATATTCTAAATTGGCTCCAAGCAGGCAACTCTTCCTCTTGTTTTGGAATTTTTCTTAATCATTCTTGCACAACTGAAGGTTATGATGAAGATAAGGAAAAAGTCCAGGTTGATGGATTGGGAGAGCCCATCATAGACCACAGAAGGGGCAGGAAGACACCCCTCAAATATAACTTGGAGGAGGATATGACAACCACAGATAAAGAGGTTACTAAAGCTAAAGGCAAGGTAAAAAATTCTAGTGAAGAATGTTCTTTCCCAATTCAAGAAATCCCTACAGGATGGATGCAGGACAAGGAGGAACACATTGAAGTCCAAAATACACTTGCTTATGAAGCAATGCACAAAAAGCTAGTAGAAGAAGACAACGAAGAAGATGAGCACGAAGATAATATGGTAGAGAGAAATCCTGTCCAAGAAATACAATTAGGCACTCAAGACAATAATCGGCCAGTTTTGGTGGCCACTTGGTTGTGGAACCACCCAGGGCTCCTTGAAAAGGTAAAATCATTCTTGACCCATTATACAGATGTTTTGCTTGGCATTATAAAGACTTAGAAGGGGTGCCTGCAACTTATGGAGAGCACAGAATCCCTCTGGTTGATGGAGCCAAACCCATAAGAGGGAAGAGTTATAGACTTAATCCAAAATATGATGAAGCTGTCTATGTGGAAATACAGAAGATGGAGGATGCAGGAATCATCATTCCTGTAGAACACTCAGAGTGGCTCTCACCTATGGTTATAGTACCAAAGAAGAATACTAATAAAATCAGAATTTGTGTTGACTTTAGAGCACTCAACAAGGTGACCATTCCAGATGGGTTCCCAATGCCTTTTGCAGAGCAGGTCATTGAAGAAGTGGCTGGGCATGCATTATATAGCTTTATGGATGGATTTAGTGGCTATAATCAAATATCAATACACCTAGAGGATCATGAAAAGACTGCTTTTATCACACCTTGGGAAACATATGTATATGTAAAAAATGCCATTTGGGCTCAGAAATGCTCCAGCCACCTTTAACAGAACGGTCAATCTCATTTTTGGCCCCCTATTGTTGGAATCACTTAGAATCTTCATGGATGACTTCTCTTCGTTTTCAGGTTCTCACAAAGAAACTCCTCTAGATTGTTTGGACCATCACTTGAGGCAGCTGCAAAATCTTTTCAAAAGATGCACGGAGACTAAGCTAAAGCTCAATCCAAATAAATGTCATTTCCTTGTGACAGAAGGAACTCTCTTAGGACATGTGGTGTCGGCTAAAGGTATGGCCCCAGATCCTGACAAAATCATTTCTATATTAAAGTTGCCTAAACCTAAATCCCCTAAAGAGATTCAGAGTTTCTTGGGGCATAATGGATACCATAGAAGATTTATAAAAATGTATGCAGAGATAGCCAGACCACTGGCTAGACTTACAGGTAAGGAAGTACCCTTTAAATGGGAAGAAGAGGAGGAAAAAGCATATCAAACATTACGGTCAAGGTTAGTGTCTGCTCCTATTTTGATCACACCTGAGTGGTCAAAAATCTTTCATATACATGTAGATGCTAGTGCCTATGAAGTGGGGGCAGTTTTGACCCAACCCAGTGAAGAATTTAAAGTGGACAGATCAATTCAATATGCCAGTAGAATCTTGAACAAGGCTGAAAGGAACTACAGTACTACAGAAAGGGAAGCCCTAGCAATGGTCTTTGCTGTCCAAAAATTCCATCATTACTTACTGGGAGTAAAATTTACTATTATAACAGATCACCAACCACTAAAATACCTACTCAACAAACCACAAGCCACTGGTAGAATATGGAGGTGGTTATTGTTGTTCCAAGAGTTTGATTTTTCTGTAGTCCATAAACCAGGTAAAGAAAATGTTATGGCGGATCACCTATCCAGAATCAATATGATGAATCAAACTAGTGGAATCAATGATGATTTTCCAGATGCTCATCTGTTTGCTGTACAAGCTCAAGGTTGGTATTATGATATCAAAAATTTCATTAAAACTGGGTTGTATCCAGAAAAGGCTAGTGCTGTGCAAAAGAAGAGACTGCTAATCAAGAGTAGACCATATACCTTCATTGAAGATAAATTGTATAGACAGGGCAAGGACGACAAGTTTAGGAAGTGTTTGGAAGAAGAAGAAGTGAGGGAAGTCCTTCACTCTGCACATGAAGGAACAGGTGGTGGGCACCTTCCAGGGCATATTATGAGTCAGAGGATACTGGATGCTGGTCTATGGTGGCCCACACTATTTAAGGATGCAGATGAATGGGGAAAGGCATGTGACATTTGCCAGAGGTGTGGACCTAAGCCAACAAAGCAGAGGCATAACCCCTTGATTGTTTCCACTTCCTGGCAACCATTTGAGAAGTGGGGGCTAAATAATTTTGTAGGGCCCATCTACCCTCCCGCAAGTCCAAAAAGAGAAAAATATCTCTTGATAGCTACAGATTATGCGACAAAGTGGGCTGAAGCTATTGCCTCCCCCGACTGCACTGCCCAAACTGTTGCTGATTTCATTTATAGTAGCATCATTTGCAGGTTTGGATGCCCACTTGAAATTTGTACAGATCAAGGTACCCATTTTGTCAATAAGGTCCTGCAGGAAATTTTCAACAGGTATAGAATTCTACATAGGACCTCTTGTGCTTACTATCCAAGAGCCAATGGACAGGCTGAGTCGACAAATAAGGTTTTAATCTCAATTTTAAGAAAGGAGTGTATGTTACAACCCACTTCCTGGGGCATTGCTTATCAAGGTACCCTATGGCCATACAGGTTAGCCTACAAAGAGGCCACAGGATATTCTCCATTCCAACTAGTTTATGGCATATTGCCCATTGAGCCCTTTGAATTTTTACATGGATCACCTAAGATAGCATTCATGCAGGGCAAGAAGGATTGTGATGTCTCTCAGAGGCTCGGAGCACTACATAAAGTGGAGGAGATTCGTCTACTAGCAACAAAACAATTGATAGAGACTCAGATGAAGAGGAAGGAGACACATGATCGACATCTGTGGAGCAACAACATTGAAGCAGGCATGTTAGTTCTTCTCCATAGACCTCATCTTCATACACAACTGAGAGGAAAATGGCTTCCACATTGGGAAGGACCTTACAGAGTCAAAACAATGCTAAATTGGGGTGCTGTGGAGTTAGAGACGCTGAAAGGAGAGGCCTTGCCACTGGTCAACATATCCAGGCTCAAGGCCTATCATCAACACACTTGAAGAAGTATGGATCACCTGGAACTACAAAATCTGTCCAGGTTGTACATAGCTTTCTCATCTCATTTTGCTCAGTTTTAGTAGTTTTCTTTAGCAATTTCATTCTCGTCCCTGGTGTTTTTAGCAAACCTAGAAGGCATTTCATAACCTCTGCAAACAAAAAACTTTTGGGTATTTTTTTGGAAATTTTTCTAGCAATTTTAGCATTTTTCTAGCATTTTTTATCCCTTTCCGATGTCATTTTCTTGCCAAATAGGAGGAATAAAGGAAGCTCTCTATGGTTTTGAGTGAAGAAACTGGCATAACACTCTAGGAAATTTTTTCAGAATTTTTTGAAGGTTTTTTGGATTTTTTTTGCAATTTATTTGGATTTTTCAGGTATTTTTCTTTGTTTTTTGGATAATTAAATTAAATAAAAAAAAGGCCCCCCAAGGCGTTTTCTTCTTTTTGACAAAAAAAAAAAACAAAAAAAACCCCTCCCCCCCACCGACCACCACCGACCAAACCCATCCCCCCCCCCCCCCCCCCCCGTTTTGACACCCCCCCCCCCCCCCCCGCCCCACCCCCCCCCTGCCCCCCCCCCTGCCCCTCCCCCCCCCCCCCCCGTTCTGACACCCCCCCCCCCCCCCCCAACCACCCAAGGCGTTTTCTTCTTTTTGACAAAAAAAAAAAAAAACAAAAGAAAAACCCTCCCCCCTACCGACCACCACCGACCAAACCCACCTCCCCCCCCCCCCTTCCCCCCTTTTTTTTTTATTTATTTTATTTTTATTTAATTCTTTTTATTTTAGTTTAGTTTATTTTTTTATTTTATTTTATTTTAGTTTCTTATTTATTTTATTTTCTTTTTTAATATTTCTGTTTGAGCGTTGAAAAAAAAAGAGACCATTTTTATTTTTATTTTATTTTACTTTATTTTTTTATTTTCATGGCTCAAAGCTTTTGGCTCTGGATTGTGCTTCGGTTGGCCGTTTTTTTCAAAAATGGAGTCATTTTCATGTTTTTTGGCACCTCTGGACTCAGTTTTTGACTTTACTTTTACAAATTCCCACTTTTTCTATGACTTTTGGTCCAAACCCACATGTTTTGAACACCTTTATCACATGTTTTTATTTCACAACATTGTCCAAATGGTCTATTCTCACCTTGTCTTACCTTATGTTTAATAATATCCCATATGTACCCTCTGTAGCCCTCCGGTTTGATCATTTTAGCCTCCTCCCGACCCTTGATTCCTACTCCCAATCCCTCCCTTTACCAATATGCCCAACCACATCCTTCCCCCTCCCTGCCCCATCCATCTTCGCACCCTCAGCCCTCCCTTTCCCTTCCTTTCTACCCTCCCATTGCCCCCCTTTTTGCTTTTCCATTCCAAAATCCCAATTTTGGTTCTTCTCTGGTGCTTGTTCTCTCCTGCTTTTGGTGGAATTGGTTGCTGCTCAGATGTCCTATTCAAGTTTTTGCGGCTCTATCTTCATGGTGATCAAAGTTTTAGCTATAGCTCTCCGAGACGGAGAGCACATTAGGTGGTGGGCAACTGTTGAGCCCATAAAAGTCAAGTTGGTCAAAGTCAATTGCAGTCACAGTCAAAGGTCAAAGTCAACTAGTCAAAGTCAACAAGGTCAAGGTCAAAGTCAACAAGGTCAAGGTCAAAGTCAACAGGTGCAGAGTCAAAGTGCTAAAGTGCAGGGGTCAAAGTGCACAGGTGGTGCACAATTAAGTCCACAAAGGGTAAATTGGAGAAAGTGGATTGCAGGTGGCAGAGGTATTTTCTCTAATTTCCCCAAGGTTCGAAGGTTCAGGTGAAACCCCCCCCCCCCTTATGTGCAAAAGTGAAGACTTAAAAGGAAATGTGAAGGCATGTGAATCGGCAGCAGCGTACGCACAGGTGAAAGTATAGCCCCCCCATTAAAATTTTGCTTTTATTCTAAAGTCACTACAGGACAAAATAGTGAGTCGTTGGCTGCCACTTGTGAGGACAATCTTGGGACATCAAATTGAGCACCAAGATACCATTGCAGTTAGGAGCATACGTGATCGACACACTCAAATCAAGGCAAGGTCTATTCTTGGACCAATCTTAGAGTAAGCAAGAGAAGCATAGGCTAAGTGAAGCAAGAGGGAGAAGTGCAAGAGTCACCAGAGTGCGACGCAGAGAAGTGGAAGTGCAAGGTGCATGGAGAGTGACTAAGGGAATTGTGCAGAGAGTGCTAAGATAGTCCCCCCAAGGATCTCAAGCTCTCCTTGCTGTGTGCGCGTGCCGACAGAAGGTATTCACTCCTCCCCCTTTGTGGAAGCTTGGTGCAAGGTGTGCACAAGGATAAGCTTGAAGCAGGTGGAGGTCTGGTGCAGAGGAGGCCGGCGGCAAGAAGACTTTGGGTATTTGGTAATTGTATTTAAGCACTCTGTGGGATTCTGCACAGAAGTATTTCAGTGTCTGGGGCATCCCCATTGTAATTGTTTCATTATAATCAACCAACAGAGGCTTCCAATGTGTCTTCTCTCTTTTTGTTTCTTCCCTTTTCTCCTACAAACCCTCAAACTCCTTCTTGTCAAAGAATCCCCCAACAAGTAGGTTGCTTCTTGCTCAACCAAGATATACATGAGCTACCAAGCATGAAGCAAAAGCCACTAGTGGACACACAAGTGTCATAGCAACCAACCCAATCAGAGTCAGAAAAAGCATGCAAATCTGGCGGTAGTGACCCCCCCCCCCCCCTTGGAATAAAACAACCCAAGTAGCTGAGTACCACCCAAATAGCAAAAGATGTGCTTAACTGCCTGCCAATGCTTGACTCCGGGGAAATGCATAAAATTGCTCATCTGTGAGACAACAAACTAAATATCTAGCCGAGTAATGCATAAGTAAATCAATCATCCAACAGCCTGCTGATAGAGAACATCATCAAATGCATCTCCAGCATCATGAAGACTCAATCGTAAACCTGTCTCCATAGGAGTGGCAATAGGCTTACAGTCTTCAAGGCCAAAACACTGCAATAATGTGTCAATATATTTTGTTTGACACAAAGCCATTCCACCATCAACTTGCATAAACTGAGTGCCCAAATAGTGATGCAAATGCCCCAAATCAGACATCTCAAATGAGGCATGCGAATCAGCCTTAAAATCAGCAATATGCTTCTCAATAGGACCAGTGAGCAGCATATCATCAACATAGACAACAATGATCAAAAGCACATCATTAGCACGCTTAACATATAAGGTGCTTTCAGTTGGATTGTTCTCAAAACCATGTGCAACCAGATAGGCATGTATCTTCTCATATGAAGCACATGGTGCTTGCTTTAAACCATATAATGCCGTCTTTAACCTGCACACCTGGTTTTCATGCCCTTTGTGCACAAATCCACAAGGCTAAAAAACATACACTTCTTCATGCAAGTCACCATTTAGAAATGATGTTTTAATGTCCAACTGATGTACATTTCAACCATGATGAGCTGCAAGTGCACAAATGCTCCAAATAGTACTCATATGGCATGTAGGTGCAAAGATCTCATCAAAATCAATGCCTCTTTCCTGTGCAT
Source organism: Ceratopteris richardii (assembly GCA_020310875.1). Taxonomy (NCBI): domain Eukaryota; kingdom Viridiplantae; phylum Streptophyta; class Polypodiopsida; order Polypodiales; family Pteridaceae; genus Ceratopteris; species Ceratopteris richardii. The sequence continues at coordinate 77,854,566 of CM035416.1, forward strand.
AACCCTTTGCAACAAGCCTAGCCTTATACCTATCAAATGTACCATCCGGTGTACGCTTCAACTTCTATACCCACTTAGTGCCAATGGCCTTCTTGGCAAGTCACATAAAGATCAAGTACCATTCTTCATTATAGCATCATATTCAGATTGCATAGCAGCCATCCAATTTTCTAAATTTTGTGCTTCATCAAACGAAATAGGGTCATTCTCATCACAGAGACTAGATGCAGCCATATCATAGCAATTTGATGCAAAAGAGGCAGCATGAGAGCCTGAATGAGTATGATATGACAGAGGTGCATCTAATTTGCTGTCACACAAAGTCTACACTAGCCATTTTGGCATAGTTTTTGCCTGCTCAATATCAGATCTCTAATCAACTAGTGCATCATGTAAATCTGCATCAGAAATGGAATGATCTACATCATCACATGAAACCTGCAAAGGTTGAGAAGTTGCCTCATTGGGACCAACACTAGACTATCCACCTGTAAAAAGAGGCAGCAAAGTATCATACATGTGTTTGGAGCTAACAAATGTCTTCTTAGTACATGAAAGCAATGGTTGAATAACATCTTCCACAAAAACAACATCATGGCTAACCAGAATGTGTTTAATCTATGGATGATACAGACGGTAGCCTTTACTTTTAGAATTGTACACAACAAAAATACATTTTACTGCTTTATCATCCAATTTTCTGCGATGTTGTTCAGGTTCTAATGCATATGCCAAACAACCAAAAACACGTAGATGAGCAGCAGATGGCTTGCGATCATGCCAAGCCTCATATGGAGTGATAGACTGCAGTGTTTTAGTGGGACACCTGTTTAGTACATATGCTGCACACATGACAACCTCAAGCCAGAAACTATGTGGTAAAGCCTGACTCTTGACCATACACCTCACCATCTCCATGAGTGACCTGTTCTTTCGTTCAGCGACTCCACTCTGTTGAGGTGTATACGGCATTGTACATTGGTGTTTTATCCCACGTTCAACCAGAAATGCATTAAAATTAGAAGACATATATTCCCCCCCTTGATCAGAATGGAGGGTGCCCATTTTACATGCTGAGAGATTTTCAGCCAAAAACAAAAATTGTTTGAAGCACATGAACACTTCGGACTTTGCCTTCAATGGATATACCCATGCATGCCTGGAAAAATCATCAATGAAAGTCAGGAAGTAAAGATAATTCCCAAAAGAAGGTGTCTGCATAGGACCACAGACATCACTATGTACAAGCTTCAATTTCTGAGTAGCCCGAACTGAACCATCTTTTGGAAAGGATGAATGTTGCATTTTGCCCAAAATATAGCCTTCACAAACATGTTTTCCAGGTGCCTCAAGTTTGGGCAAAGAGGACACCATTTCAGATTTCTATAGGCATAGCAAACTAGCAAAATTCAGATGACCAAAGCATGCATGCCAAAGCTTTGCATCTGACATAGTCTGAGAATCATTTACTACACATGCCAAATCATTTACAAATCTTTCATAGTCAATGAGCTTATACAGCCCACGACATAAAATGCCAGAAGCAATAATCACATTGCCATTTGACAAATCATGAATTGTACACCTGTCATCAACAAATTTCACAACCAAGCCAATCTTGGCTAATGCAGAAACTGATAACAGGTTCTTCTTGTTCCCTGACACAAATAAAGCATTTGACAAAGTGAAAGAACTACCATCAGCAGTAGTCAAAATGATCTTACCAACTCCCATAATAGGATAAGAGGAGTTGTTGGCGCATGTAACAGTATTCCCTGTAGGGGCAGGCTCGAGTGAAGAGAAGAAACTACGCTGCGAGGTAATATGTTTGGTTGCCCCACTGTCAAAATACCAAACATCTGAGTCTACTGTAGACATGCACTACTCATGAGAAGATGGGTCAAAACTACAGATAGTAGTAAATGCCCATTCTTCTTCCCGCACAAGATTAGCAGACTTTGTTTTTGGTGTAGAGGCCTCTACAACAACCATTCCAGCCTTGAAAAGGCTCTCACACTGACCATATGCCTTAGGAGCATCTCCTTTATTCTAAGAAAATAATTTTTCCTTTGGCAAATGTCACAACTTTTAACATATGTTTTCTCATCCACATGAAGTGTTGGCTAGGATATTCTTGACCACAAGATCATCTTTGCATGAACCATTTCTAAGATAGGGAGGCATCTCTTTTTGTATGCAAAGTCTTATTTGCTTCTTGTGTCCCCCCCTAAAGACTTGATTTCCTAATATCACATAATCCTTGCATTCTTCCTCCAAGTCTCTTTTTCTTAACACACTAGAACCAAGGGTTATTATTTGTTGGAGTTGGACGTTTGCGGAAGCACGGGAACAACACAAGGAAGAAGAAGAAGCTTGGAGCACAAACACACAAATACTGAATGTATTACTAGAGAATGTACAAAGATAAGTAGCCCATTAGGGCAATAGGCGTATATACAAGCCGGGGGAAAAAAACCTCCTAAAGAGGGAAAAAAGTACCCCAGCGGTCCTAGTGTGTTCACACACATCACTACCTAAATATATCAACAAATCTCCCCTGGGAGTGATGTGGTGAACAAGGATCTGGCACTCATGTATAAGGAAGTGTCAAGCTATGTGGAAATCACTCCACAAAAGGAAGTAAGCCCAAAGCTTTGCGAAAAGCTCAAACTTCTCCCTAGGCAGAGCCTTCGTGAAAAGGTCTGCAATGTTCTCCTGTGTGGGCACATATGCCAAGCTCATCTCCCCAACAGAGAACCTCTCCCTGACATAGTGATAATGCACCTCAATGTGCTTAGTGCGAGCATGGAACACAGGGTTCCTCACAACTGCCAATGCGCTCTGATTGTCAGTGAAGATGGTGGTGGCAGAAGATTGGCCAACACCCAAATTAGCCATAAGGCGTCTGAGCCACACACACTCAACAGTCGCTGTGAAAGCTGCCCTATACTCAGCCTCACAACTGGAAGTGGCCACAGTAGGCTGCTTCTTGCTCAACCAAGATATACATGAGGTACCAAGCATGAAGCAAAAACCATTGGTGGACACACGAGTGTCATAGCAACTAGCCCAATCTGAGTCAGAAAAAGCATGCAAATCTGGCGGTAGTGATCCCCCCTTGGGATAAAACAACCCAAGTAGCCGAGTACCACTCAAGTAGCAAAAAATGTGCTTAACCGCTTTCCAATGCATGACTCCTGGGCAATGCATAAACCTGCTCATTTGTGAGACAGCAAACTGAATATCTGGCCGAGTAATGCATAAGTAAATCAAGCATCCAATAGCCTGCTGATAGAGAAAAACATCAAATGCATCTCCAATATCATGAAGACTCAATCGTAAACCTGTCTCCATAGGAGTGGCAATAGGCTTACAGTCTTCAAGGTCAAAATGTTGCAATAATGTGTCAATATATTTCGTTTGACACAAAGCCATTCCACCATCAACTTGCATAAACTGAATGCCCAAATAGTGATGCAAATGCCCCAAATTAGACATCTCAAATGAGGCATGCAAATCAGCCTTGAAATCAGCAATATGCTTCTCAATAGGACCAGTGAGGAGCATGTCGTCAACATAGACAACAATGATCAGAAGCACATCATTAGCATGCTTAACATATAAGGTGCTTTCAGTTGGACTATTCTCAAAACCATGTGCAACCAGATAGGCATGTATCTTCTCATACGAAGCACGTGGTGCTTGCTTTAATCCATATAATGCCTTCTTTAACATGCACACCTGGTTTTCATGCCCTTTCTGCACAAAGCCATGGGGCTGAAAAACATACACTTCTTCATGCAAGTCACCATTTAGAAATGCTATTTTAACCTCCAACTGATGTACATTCCAACTATGAGGGGCTGCAAGTGCACAAATACTCCGAACAGTAGTCATACGACATGTAGGTGCAAAGGTCTCATCAAAATCAATGCCTCTTTCCTGCGCATAACCCTTTGCAACAAGCCCAGCCTTATACTTGTCATTTGTACCATCAGGTTTGCGCTTCAGCTTGTATACCCACTTAATGCCAATGGCCTTCTTGCTAGGAGGCAAGTCACATAAAGACCATGTACCATTCTTCATTATAGCATCATATTCAGATTGCATAGCAACCATCCAATTTCCTCAATTCTATGCTTCCTCAAAAGAAACAGGCTCATTCTCATCACAGAGACTAGACGCAGCCATAACATAGCAATCTGATGCAAAGGAGGCACTATGAGAGCCTGAACGAGTACGATATGACAAAGGTGCATCTAATTTGCTGTCATGCAAAGTCTGCACCAGCCATTTTGGCATAATTTTTGCCTGCTCAATATTATCTCTCTCATCAACAAGTGCATCATGTAAATCTGCATCAGAAATGGAATGATCTGCATCATCATATGAAACCTGCAAAGGTTGACAAGTTGCCTCATTAGGACCAGCACTAGACTGTCCACCTGTAAAAAGAGGCATCAAAGTATCATACATGTCTTTGGAGCTAACAAATGTCTCCTTAGTACATGAAAGCAATGGCTGAATAGCATCTTCCACAAAGACAACATCATGGCTAACGAGAATGCGTTTAGTCTGTGGATAATAGAGACGATAGCCTTTACTTTCAGAACTGTACCCAACAAAAATACATTTTACTGCCTTATCATCCAATTTTCTACGATGTTGTTCAGGCATTAGTGCATATGCCAAACAACCAAAAACACGCAGATGAGAAACAGATGGCTTGCGGTCATGCTAAGCCTCATATGGAGTGATAGACTGCAGCGCTTTAGTGGGACACCTGTTCAATACATATGCTGCACACATGACAGCCTCAAGCCAGAAACTATGAGGTAAAGCCTGACCCTTGACCATACACCTCGCCATCTCCATGAGAGACCTGTTCTTCCGTTCAACAAATCCATTCTATTGAGGTGTATACGACACTGTACACTGGTGTTTTATCCCACGTTCAGCTAGAAATGCATTAAAATCAGAAGACATATATCCCCCCCTCTCCCCCTCGATCAGAACGGAGGGTGCCCATTTTACATGCTGATAGATTTTCAGCCAAAACCAAAAATTGTTTGAAGCACATGAACACTTCGGACTTTGCTTTGAGTGGATATACCCATGCACGCCTGGAAAAATCATCAATGAAAGTCACGAAGTAAAGGTAATTTCCAAAAGAGGGTGTCTGCATAGGACCACAGACATCACTATGTATAAGCTGCAATTTATGTGTAGCCCGAACTGAACCATCTTTTGGAAAGGAGGAACGCTGCATTTTGCCCAAAATACAGCCTTCACAAACATGTTTTCCAGGTGTCTCAAGTTTGGGCAAAGAGGACACCATTTCAGATTTCTGTAGGCGGAGCAAACTAGCAAAATTCAGATGACCAAAGCGTGCATGCCAAAGCTTTGCATCTGACATAGCCTGAGAATCATTTACTGCACATGCCAAATCATTTTCAAATCTTTTATAGTCTATGAGCTTATAAAACCCACGACATAAAAAAGCCAGAAGCAATAATCACACTGCCATTTGACAGATCATGAACTGTACACGTGTCATCAACAAATTTCACAACCAAGCCAATCTTGGCCAATGCAGACACTGATAACAGGTTCTTTTTGATCCCTGACACAAATAAAGCATCTGACAAAGTGAAAGAACTACCATCAGAAGTAGTCAAAATGATCTTAACAACTCCCATAACAGGATAAGAGGAGTTGTTGGCGCATGTAACAATATTCCTTGTAGGGGCAGGCTCGAGTGAAGAGAGGAAATTGCGCTGCGAGGTAAGATGTTTGGTCGCCCCACTGTCAAAATACCAAACATCTGAGTCTACTGCAGACATGCACTGCTCATGAGAAGATGGGTCAAAACTACAGACAGTAGTAAACGCCCATTCTTCTTCCTACACAAGATTTGCAGACTCTGTTTTTGGTGTAGAGGCCTCTGCAACAACCATTCCAGCCTCTTTCTTCTTTGCCTCTTTAGCAGCCAGTTTTGGACAGTTCTTTATGATATGATCATTCCCTTTACAGTACTTACAAAACAATTTCTGCTTTTTTGATTTCTTCTCATCTTTATCTTCCTTCTTCGAATATGCAGAATTAGCAGATTTTTGCTTACTAGTTGAAGAGCTCCATTTTCCTTTGCCCTTCTGACTAGGCAGGAAAGCTTGATCTGCAACTTGCATAATGGACCTGTTTTGCCTGGATTGATCTTCCTGCAACAGAACAGAGACTAACTCCTCAAATGATAAGGCATTTGGATTTCCTTTCATCATCAACCAAAGAGTAGAAGCAAAACTCTGATATGAATTAGGAAGACCATTCAGAATGGTCTGCACAAGTGAGCTATCTGGTATAACCTCATCAGTAGAAATCAACTATTCCTTCAAGTCTTTGATCTTCGTTAGGAAACTGTCCATAGAATCACCTTCATTCATGTGCTCACTCTCCAACTATTTTCGGAGGTAAGCAACATGAGCCTCATTCTTAGCTTAATACAATGTGGTAAGTGTATCCCAAACATCCTTAGCTGTTCTACAAGAGCGAATGTGAGGAATAATGGCACGTTTGACAGACAAAGCTATCAATGCATGTGCCTGGGCATCTTCACCATCCCAGGGAATCTGCTCTACAGTAGGTGTAGTAGAAACAGCAGCACGAACAGGAATCTACGGAATATCATCTTCGACACCATCTTCATCAGCTCCAGCACCTGTATTTGCAGTACCTATAGTCAGAGGTGTAACCGGACGTCTTTCAACACCCTGCACAGTGTTCCACAATCCGTTTGCAACCAATACATGTCGCATCATATAAGCCCATAATGGGTAGTTGGTACCATCCAACCTATCCTCAACAACCAACATTCGGAATACATTACTGCTTTTAGCCATGGCCGGTGACTAAAATACCTTGATGCAAAAAATTGACTGTATCTCTAAAAGTTGAACAGAACTGCCTAGACGAGTTCTACTAGACTTGTAGCAGACTTTGAGACGCTTAAACTGGCAAACAAAAATTGGTATATACCTTTGGCACAGAAAGATGAAATAACCTGCACAAGCACTACAATAGTGCGTTTGGAGGCCTAAACGAGCTCATATCGCAATTTCGGCACCACAGAGCGAAGCAGTTTTGATCTCTGAAACACGCTGAGTATGCTCACCAAATTTCGTGCGAATCTGAGACTGCAAACGGAGGAGTGTCGACGGCGCCCTAGATGAAGCGACGACCTGCTCTGATACCAATTGTTGGAGTTAGACGTCTGCGAAAGCACGCGAACAACACAAGGAAGAAGAAGAAGCTTGGAGCACAAACACACAAATACTGAATGTATTACTAGAGAATGTACAAAGATAAGTAGCCCATTAGGGCAATAGGCGTATATACAAGCCGGGGGAAAAAAACCTCCTAAAGAGGGGAAAAAGTGCCCCGGTGGTCCTAGTGTGTTCACACACATCACTACCTAAATATATCAACATTATTTGGCCTTCAAAAAACCTACTATTGGTTTGATCAATGCAAGTGATAGTGTAGGGTCATTTATACAATAATGCTTGGTTGGTTTCATTTCTTGATAGTTATAATAGTGTGATATGTACTTTTGTACTTCTTGCTAGATATTGGGCTAGTACACTCTGAGTTGATAAAAATTTTTAATATTTTAGACTTATGTTCATGTTTTCTCAAATCATCCTCACGGGCTTGTTGGATTAGAGTCACCCTCTAATCATCTTCTATGCATCTTAGCAAGATACCATTTGAGTCCTTGAAGTACAAACTACTTTAAAAATTTTGGTAACTTTTTGGTATTTGCAAATCTTGTTCACTCTTGCATTAATTTGGTGATTGGGCTTGTGAGTCAATGTGTATTATCTTTTCAACCCAAGATGAAAATACTTCTAAGTTAAAAATCTAGGTGTTTAGAAGTTCATCCACCACTCCAATAGGTTGTTCACCATGTCCCATTCTTGACACATGGTCATCACGTACATGAATGTTGATCTTTTTTACTCCATTAGTTGTAAACGCATTCTATCCAATCTCCCAATGTTACATGGTTTTTTTTACCACATATAGAAATGCTCAGTGGTCCACAAAAACTTGAAATTATTTTCTGGGAGATAACTTCTAATATTTTTCATAGCAAAATTCATCCCTAGCCCCTCTGTTTTAGAAGTTGTATTGTTTCTTTCTGCATTGTTTAGCTACCAACTCACATAAGCAATTGGATGATCAAGTTTTCCTTCATCTTTTGGATGTGCAAGAATGCATTCAATTGCAAAGTTTGAAGCATCCAGATGAGTATGGAAGCTACTCCATCTAGTTCCTCTTTGTTAGGCATATGAAAAGATATATCCACTCTTACGGTTCATATCTTTTCAAGTACTCTAGAGGCTCAAAACACCCTATTGTAAGCCCTCCATACTCCACTTCTTTTGATTTAGGAGTCTGGTGCGTGTTATGCTCACTTACAAGGAATGCTCCTATTAAATCTAACTATGATTTTTTGGATTCAAATACAAGTTCCATGATAATACTTTATTATTTTCATTCTAGGTAAGCTTGCTCGTGGTCGAGTTCTTCCTCCTAGATCATGACCATGAAGACGCTTATCTCAAATAATTCATCATCTATGCATTCTATCATTATTATCACTTGTTCATTCATACACACACCATCTTTCTCTTCATGTTGTACTTTACTAGCCTTGAGCTTGTCTTCTATTATTGCGTTAGCTTCACAAATGATCCTCACTTGATCAACATGTTGAATGCATTGCTCTTTTGCACTACCTCTTTCCACTTGAGTTCTAGTGTTTTGGTGTCCACTGTATATTTTTCTTCTAACTCAGCCTGTTTCCTTTGATCTTATATTAGTTGGTCTTCCATTTCTAACAACTTTGCCTTTAGCTCTTGGATTCCTTCACCTTCTGTGATTGTGCTATCAAATGGTTGATTTAACAAGATGGAGTTCATCAATTCTTTGTTCCTGGTATGTAGGTTTTCTGCTTTGTCCATATATACTTTGATTTGATTTTCTAATATCTTGCTGTGGTTTGTCATTCTGACTTTCTCCACTTCATACATTTCCTGTTGCTTATTCAATGCCTTTACTTCAATTTGAATTTCTAAAACAAATATAGTTACCTCTTTTAGTTTTTCTTTGAGCAACAAGTTCTCCTCCTGTATATGATTGAATTCTTCAGTCTTTGTCGCCAATTCAACTGTTTTTTGTGCAAGTTCCTACTGAGTACTTATATTCTTGGGTGAGAGCTCTTCACTCATGATTTGGAATCAACGTTTGGCTTCAAATAATTTTGCTTTTGATTTATCTTCTTCCATCAATATGTTTTGGGCAGTCATACCAATGCCAATCATATTTTTGACTCTTGGCTTTAATTGATGCACATCCACATTAAGCCATGTCTGTGATATAATGGGTTCTTCACCCATTTGCACATCTTTACCTTGCACAACATGTAGTGTTTCTTGATTTTGTTGTCTGTTATGTAGTTGCACTCTTGGCTCAGCCCTTTTGGTAGTGGTTGTGTCATCTTGTGCCTCTAATTCCTTATATTGTACTTTCTAAGAGTCAACTACCACATCCAAGGGTGATGGTTCAACAACCACTCGGATTGGTATGGTAGGTTCTTGCTCGTCCTATACTCCCTCAATATCTCTTGCCTGCTTGGGATGTATGACTATTCTTGACCTGGGAGGTGACATTTCCTTGAGCATTATCCTTGTTTTTTCATTCAATTGGATGGTGTGCACTCTGTTCGGTTGTTCTTTAGCCATCAGATGGGGTTGTTCCCTCTACACACTTTCCTTTTCCACTTGATGTTGTACTTGATTCAACTCATCCCATTCCTCTCCCTCATGCTCATCCATGTGTATATGAGTATTGAGTGTATCATTATCTTGGTGTGATTCCTCTTCTGAGCTTGAATTATTTAAACCCAACTCTTTGTATCTGTCTACTTGTGATACACTTTTGCCTGCTTGTGAGAGTCTTTGTTGCTTACTTGACTCGTAGTATTGGTGGCCTTGTGTTGTAAGGTTTACCTGACCTCTCGTATAAGCATGTGTTGCTTCTAATGCTGTAGAGAGATCCCTTTTCATAATGACTGGTGCTGTTGTTAATGGTACCTTTGGAAGTGCATGCAATCTCTTTGATTGCGGATTTTTGGATGCCTCCTCTGCTCGAGCCCATTTTGTGCCTCTCATGGTGGTTTTGAGCTAGTGCCAACCTCATCCACTATGGTAATACCTTTATTTTTCTTGGGTATAGTGGTGGTCTTTACATATTTTGACATTTCAGCCATTGAAATCATAGGTTGCAAGCATTCTTTCATGTCTAAGGCCTGATAGATAAGTAGGGTTAAAGCAGAGCTGCTATTTAAAAACTTCTTATTTCCCCATTTATTTTTGGCTTTGAATATCCGCTCTTGGACATAGGGGGTCAAATTGATTTGGTTATCAATTTGCTTGACTGCATGGGACAACAGTTGCGCTACCACTTTCTATGGGGCAGTGTATCGGTGCATATTTGGAAAACAAAAATCTTGATGCAGAAGCCATAACTCATCTTGAATGTCGATTCTATCAATGTCCAAGAAGGTTTGTGAGACCATCTTTGATCCAACCGAATGCTATCTTGATCAGCTCATGTGTGAATCTAGTGGTTTGTGATTCTCCATTTCTATCCAATACCATAGCTTCTAGGACAGATGGCTTATCCAATGTTGGATGTAGAGTATTCATTACTTGTGTACACCTTTGAAAGTCTAGTTTTTAGATTGGAAGTTTTAAGTAAGCTTCTATTCTGGCTTGTGTCCATACTTCCATTGTCCTTGGCAGATCATGAACGATTCTAAAGTCTTGAGTCATTACTAGAAATTGATGATCTCTATCCATGATTTTGATGGTGAGGAGAAACAAATGTTCGCTCGTTGGTTGATCATCCCGAAACTAGTTTCCACGAGCCTTAGTTGCAAATTTTGGGGGAAACTCAAGTATTTCAGCATCCTGAGTGGCTTCAAAATTAAAGGAAGCCTCCTACGTAGCTTCAGAGTTAGAGGAAGCCATCTGCATTTGAATGATTAAAATGATTAGTGTCAAGCTTGGATTGATTCATCTGGGTGTTGTGATCATTCACTCCATGTGTCGTGTCCCCACTCAAAGAGTGTACAAGGAACATAGTACCTGATCTTTTTATAAAAAATATTTTGTTTGTTTGAAATGAAAACAAAAAACATCAGTGACATAGCCGAAGGTTCCCTCAGCTTCCCTCAGTTTCTTTGGTATCCACACTTGCACCATCTGTGTGGACCAATCTTTGAATGGTTGGTTAGATTGTGGTTACCTTTGATTGAACTCCCTTTGGTTCTCTGTCATCCGATTTTTGTAGTTGTCTAATTGATCCTTTTGAATCCATGTTTGTTGCATTCTTTTTCTCGCTAGTGGATGAATTGATGGTAATTCTGCATTTGAGTGTGGGACTCCTTGTCTCTTGCCAGTAATAAGAACCTTACTTTGTCCCTCAAGTTGGCTAGACTAAGATCAAGGGCTTAGTTGAGTATCATGTATAAGAAGATTATGGGTTTTTGTGTTTGGGTTAGAATCGGAAGCTAGTTGATTAGGTCTAGACAATGGTATAGATTCACATGTAGGCATACATTGGCTATCATTAAACTTCAGGCAGACCATCTTTAGGTTTCTCATCTAGTAGGCTAAAGACTTCTCTTTGTCCAATCTTAGCGGATATGTAGCCTAAGGCTAATTGGATTGTCACGTCAAATTCATATATCTAGTCTTGTCCTAGCACTAATTCCTCAAGCGGGTCCTCATCCCCACATACTAGAAGCTTTTGTTGCATTGAATTGTTACCCAGATGCAAGGATAGGAAGACTTCTCCTAAACATTCAATGGTGTTTCCTCCTATGCCCATCATATATGCCTTAGTTGGGTTAAGTGATGCATTTAATTGCCATGCTAATGAAAAGCATATGGAACTTAATGCTACCCCTATATCAATCAATGTATCCACTAAGTGATATTCCTCCATTCCCACTCCTAGATTTAAGTAGGGTTGCCTGACTTGTCATCCTACAACTTTTTTCTGATGCCCTATAGTTGGCCATGGGTATTGGTTCCTCTCCTTGTCGATATCTTTCATCTCTCTCTCTCTCTCTCGTCCATTCTTTTCACTTTCGTATTTGTTCTAATGCTTCAAATCTTGCTTCTTCTCTAATTCTCTCATCCTCTTCCCTTCAGTCCTTTGCATTTAGAAGTCTACTCATCATCTCATCTGTCAAGGGTTCTAAATATTTCTTCACACGATAGTCACTTATATAATTAGGAAGAATTTCTCTGTCTAGGGTGTCTAGGTTCACTGCTCCATTGGTACAAATACGGTTGATTACCAACGGTCCATGTTACACTTCTGTGTTCCTTGAGTAGCTTTGATGTGAACCTTTTCCCTATACATGGGCACTTTTTACTCTAGTGCTGGCTAGAGGTATTTTCCCCTTGTTACCACATACTTGATACTCTTATATGTGGTGGTACTTTGTACTTAGGGACATTATTCAGCTCTTACTTCAGTTCAGCTCATCATCAATAGAGAGAGCTATTCCAGCCATCATCTTCTCTGTGTGTCTTGCTGTGTTTATGCTCCTTGTGTGTGCTTCTTGTGTGTCTCTCGCACTTCTACACACACCCAATAGTGGTATCAGAGCATGTTCAACTCCTTCTCAAGTTTTGATATTTCGTGTCATGGTGAAGACACACTTTTAATAGTGCAAATTGACTTTAGAGCATAGAAAAATGAATTTCAGCAGCCAAGAAAACTTTCCAGCAGCTGCACTGGAGTTTTACCCCCATTTCAAAGCCATTCGTGCAGTCAGAATTGCCATCAGAGTGATGGTTTGTGAGCTGAAATTTCAGCATTCAATTCAGCTTTCATCGAAGTAAAGATTTTGTCACATTCTTGTTCTTTTGTGAAATGGCGGGGCAGCAATGACTTGTTTGGCATACTTCAAGCTGAAGATAAGCTTGATGGGACCAACTATCCAATGTGGTCTTACATGATGAAGCATGTTCTTGTTGCTAAACATCTTTGGAACATAGTGGTAGATGTAGATCGAAAACCCGCAGGTTCTTCTACTTCACAGTGTACTGTCACATATGGAGCTTCTTCTTCGAGTAAATTAGTTTCTCCTTTTCCACCTACACAGGAGCAGCTTATATGGGATGGAAAAGATGCTCAAGCTCATGCTTTGATTGCGCTTTTTGTGAAGCATCATATAGTTCCGCACATTCGGTCATGTACATCGAGACAGGCATGGGACACTCTTGCTTCTTTGTATGCTGTGCATAATGAAGCACATGTTGGATACTTGAGGAAGCAACTTGAGGATGTATGTATGGATGAAAATGAGTCGGTGGATGTGTATGTGACACACATCAAGGACTTGAAAGAGCAATTGGCAAACATAGATGAGGTTTGCTACTACACTCCGTTTGGTTGCAAAAGGAAATCCTAATATGTATGCATTTGATGAGGTTGTGTCTCTTCTTTTGCAAGAAGAGCAATCTAGAGTGAATAGGAGTGGCTTGATTGAGGGAACTCAAGCACTTGCTACCTCACAAAAAGGGAAAAGCAAGTATGGTTCAGCTTTGGGTTCATGAAAACCAAAGCCTCAACCTTCCTCTTCCACTCATTCCTCTAATGATGGTGATTTGCAAAAGAAGAAGAGATGCAAATATTGTCAAAAGGCTGGTCATACTATTGATGAGTGTAGAAAGCTTGTCAAATGCAATGAAAAGAAGGAGTTCGACATGTCTATTGCTGAAAATTCAGCAAATGCAAAGAATGATGAAGCTAACAAGATTTTTTGGGCATGTGTTGTTACATGTCATTATGATGCTTCTTTGCATTCTAAATGTATGGTTGTGAGTGAGGCTGTATGGTTCTTTGGTAGTGGTGCTTCAAAGCATATAACATCATGCAAAATATTTTTTGCCTCTTTGAAAGATGCACCCAAAGGAGGAAATGTGGTGTGTGCAAACAATGCCTCTTATCCTATCTTTGGAGTAGGAGAAATTGAGCTTATGGTTGCAAATGGAGGCATGATTCTCTTGAAAAATGCATTGTATGTGCCCGGTATAAAGAAGAACTTAATTTCAGTTCCGTTAATTGCCAAAGCTAGACTTCATGTACACTTTGTTGATGATAAGTGTACGGTTCATGATTTTAGCAATGGTGATGTTATCGTGATGTTTGGAACATTATGTAATGGCTTGTATCGCATGGATACATATAAGAGGGCTACCTCGAATGCCTTAGTTGCTCATACTTCTTCCATGGTTGAAATGGAGCTTTGGCATGCTCGTTTTGGTCACTTGAACTTCAATAGTTTGCTTTACTTGCAAAAGAAGGACATGGTTATTGGTTTGGCTACACTTGAGTCCATTGAAAAGCATGCATGTGAAGTTTGCATTCTTGGAAAAATGCATCGTACTTCTTTTACAAAAGATAGTCATACACACACTACAAGAAAATTGCAGCTTGTTCATAGTGATGTATGTGGTTCTGTCAAGACTCCATCTTTTGGAAATCATGTATATTTTGTTACCTTCATTGATGATGCTACTCGCCATACATGGGTGTATCCTATGAAAGCAAAGAATGAGGTATTTTCTTGCTTCAAAGCATTTTTAGCTATGGCTGAAAATTTTTCTTCACAAAAGTTTTTGACTCTACGCACGAATCGTGGTGGTGAATACATGTCACATGAGTTTAATGCTTTTCTTCGTGAAAGAGGTATTTCACATCAATGTACAGTGCCATATACACCTCACCAAAATGGTGTTGCTGAGCGTACAAATAGAACTCTACTTGAAATGGCATGATGTATGGTTAAAGGAAAGCATCCTCCTGATAAGTTTTGGATGGAAGCGGTCATGTGTGCAAACTATGTGTTGAATCGCTACCCTACAAAAGCATTGAGAGTCATCACTCCTTATGAGGCTTGGAATGGTCATAAGGCTATGGTTAGTCATATGCGTGTTTTTGGTTGTTTGGTATATGCTGTTGTGCCATCACAACAACGTCACAAACTTGATGACAAGGCAAAGAAATGCATATTTGTTGGTTATAGTGTTGAAAGTAAGGGATATCGTTTGTACCATCGATTGACGAACACAATTATTGTGAGTCGAGATGTGGTATTTGCTGAAAATTCAGTTTTATCTCTACTTGAATGCAAAAAACAGCCAACAGTTAGCTAACAAGATGTGGTCGATACACTCATGCCTTTGTTCCAAAATGGTGCACTTGACGATGGCAATGTAGACCAGCCAACTGAGGCTCAAAGGCCTGAAAGATTCTAGCAAAATAGCGCTGAAAATGCAGAGAATTTCCAGCCAAACATGGCTAAAATTTTTCAGTAAAAAATTATCAAAACTGCTAGAAATTTTCAGCCACATATGGCTGACCATTTGCATCAAGATATGGCAAAAAATGAGCATGAAATTCAGCTCACACGATGTACATATTGAAGGTGTTTTACATAATGAACACATGTCTATCAAGAGTGCACAAACTATGCCAAAGTGGTTGAAACATGTTGGAAACAATGTCCATTGGACAAATTTTGCTGAGAGGATACAACATTAGTAGCTATCCTTTTAGTAGTCTCTAGAAGACAGCAGCGCGGGCGACGTGAGAGCATGCTTAGCTGTTCACTTAACCCCTTGTACAAGCAAAAGCCTACGATCGCATAAAGAAAGCATGATCGTAATAAAGCAAGATCGCGTCGCTCATCCGTTAGTGTTTTTTTAGTTTTTTAGCCTACGATCGCTACCGACGGGATTTGAACCCGGACCACTGGGATGGGAGGATGACCACGTAGCCAAGTTGCCCCACGCTTTTGCTTGTACAAGGGGTTAAGTGAACAGCTAAACATGCTCTCACGTCGCCCGCGCTGCTGTCTTCTAGAGACTACTAAAAGGATAGCTACTAATGTTGTATCCTCTGAGCAAAATTTGTCCAATGGACATTGTTTCCAACAATCCCCCCTGCAATGTCATATTGGTACAATCTGAACTGAATCTGCAAACTTTATAATCTGCAAATTATCACAAGCTTCAAGTTTGTACTTCCGATACTTCAGAAAAAGTCTTCTTCAAAACTGAAATTGACTTTCCTTCAAAAAACCTGAACTTGCTGAATATGAACCATAATACTTGAGAAAATATGCAAACTAGATATCCAATAGTGTACTCATCAAGCAATCACTGCTTGACAACAAATATAGCATGAACTGTCTCTGCACCTGCTATCTCCTGTCTTCAAAAACCTGAAAACTTACACTAGGATCCATATATTTGCATTTACCTTCCAAAAAAGGTTTCTCAACGTACTTCTGCTGCGTCATGTAAATACACTAAACAAAATCAGGAACTGAATCCTGGAACCTGTGACTGTCAACTCACAACTTAGTGCATTATGAACACTGCTGGTTCATCTTTGACTGTACTCAAGTCATGTCAACTCATCTCAATTGCAATCAACTGAAATATGAGTAAAAATCTATGATGTCATCATGTCTTCATCCTTTAAATCCTTCATACCTCTTTCCTTCAGAACTTGGTATAAACATATATGTGCGCACGTCTGAAATATACCTTTCTGAAATATCAAGCTTCTCTTCAATAGAACTTTGGAACCTTCTCCTGAACAGGAACTTTCTCCAAACATTCTTCTTCTTCCTTCTTCTTTCAAAGCTGGATCATAAAGAGAACCTGACAAAGGAAATATAGGAATACCTGAAATAGGAATACCTGTAGGTATGACTCTGCATTCTTTTACATATGGCTTGAAAATAAGTCTTCATGTTTCATCACCCCCCTGGATGACTTAACACTAGTATCCAGTATTCTTCAAATATATCAGACTTTGTGAAATGTGGAACGTCTTCCTTCATAAATCTGATGTTCAGTTATCAATACCTGTATCTGAAACAAAATCTCTGAACCCTTTTTATTAGCATTGATCAGATGCCAATAGCTTTCCATGTCATTCCTCAGCTTTCCAAAATCTAGAATAAGGTTAGCTGATCCTAACAAAACCTTGCTGAAAGCTTTATAGGATTCATAACCTTCTGTAACATAACAAGTATCTTCTATCTCTCTGTAACACAAATTTGATAGAATCTGAATCTTTGACTGACTTCTTCCAATGTTAAGAATCTTCATAAACAAAGGATAGACAACCGACTCATAAATGCTCAAGATCATACAAGATCAATGATCTCTCCTGTGTAGAATCTGCTGCCATCAAACCTTCATGACTGAATGTTTCATTTACTTCCTGAATGTCTCCAAGTGTCCATGCTTCTCAAAAAGTTGTAAAACTTTTCTTCAAACAAATCCTTCAAGGAATCTGCAATTCCTACTTGAAACATAAGTGGACAAACTTCTCACCTTGAGAACTCCAAAAGCTGCAAGTTGATACTTCATAACTTTCATATTTTACCCGGGTGAAATGTGATAGTACCTGCTTGATTTTCTTTTGGCTAACTCCACTTTTCAATCAAGTGATAGGATCTGATGGAACACATTTTTGAATACAAAGCATGTATCCAAAAATCTAGACAATCATAGAAAGTAGATTCTCCATTGACTTGTACATCAACAAGATTCTGAATTTTTTGAAGTCTTCTGAAAATACTGAATATGAGGTAACCTTTTCCAAACATAAAACCTCAACCCAAGTCTTCAACATCTGCTACAAAAAGCTCTTTTACCTTAAGAGTTAGATTAAGAAGAAATATACTTCTCTGCAACTTGTCATATATCAAGTAGCTCTGTATTGACATACCAAGAATTCTTTGAGGGAACATATAAGCTGCCTGCTTAAATAGCTTCAACATAACTCATATATATATGAGTCAAAAGTTACATCTGCTGCTTTTTCTTTCTGTCAATGCAATTCTTTGTCAAATCTACTAAATCATGACCAAGTGTAATGCAAAACAAGAAACTGCTTCTTCTTTAAACAAGATGTTCTCGTAGACTTGTCTTTGGGTGTAGAGGATAAAATAGGAAAAGTATATGGAAAATATATGAGAAAAGGAAGCCTTACTTTTCTTTTGGAAATGATGGACTTTCTTTTTCTGCATCTTTCTTCCACCTGATGATGTCAACATTTTCAAACTTCTCTTCCATACCTTTTGTTCTCTTCATCTTGAAGTAGCAAACACTCTTGACTTCTTTAACTGAACTTTTCTCTTCCTCTAGTGCTAAGAGTAAGAGATAAAACAAACATGGTATATAAACGGAAGTTGAATATAGAAACATGTTTTACCATCTCCTCATATCTCTGAATCAAAATTCTGCTTCAAATGTCTGAATGACTAAATTCACCAATCGTTGTCTGAATGATGAATTACCCTTCTAGAGATACCTCTCTAGATACATTTGTACCTTGATATCCAACCAACTTACAACAGAAAATTGGCTGAAAAAACTCATCTCATCTCTGCACTTGTCTTCTTGGATGAACTTTCTTGCCATGAAAGAGATCTTCTCAAAACTCTCTAGAAAAACCTCTAGATACCTGTTTTGATGTAGCTAATGCTTTAACTTTCAAATGATGAAAGCGTATAAAAGCACTCCTTGAAACCTTCAAAATCTCTTCATAACTGCTCTTCTAAGATATGACTTGCAAATGATAATCTGATAGTAGCAACTGATACCTGTGATTTGATGTTGATCTGATTTCTTCATTTTCTCTAAACCATTGTTCTTCCTTGAATTTGAAGTAGTCTTCTCTTCATCAATTCTGGGTCTTCAAACAATACTTTTGTAAAGTATTTGCATACTCTTCCAAAAATATTCGGCTGCTAACAGATCATCAACTTCATACTCCACACTGATGAATACACATGTAACTGAAGTTTCTAATTCTCAAATCTCTACTCATCTAGATTAAGTGTGTATGTCAAATGTCAAATATTAGAAGATGCTTTCAAATCATATGTTGTAAAACTGGAAGTCTAGGAACCTGGGATTATGAATGAGCCTTAATGCATTGATGCCAAAGATCTAAAGTTCTGTAACCAAAACCTTAGTGCTCTGATACCAAATGTTGGAAGTGAGGTAGGCCCTTAGGCTCATGTCACAAGTCCATGGTTCCATAGTTCCAGTCATGTACAACATTAATTCCAGCAATCTTCCATATTGACAAAACATGAACATACCACAACTTAATCATACAAATGATGAGACAAAGGTAGAGAAAGAATAGACGTCATGTGTAATGTGTTACGTAAGCCATCACTTACTCATAGTATCATATATACCAATGTTCAATGTACAATGTGGGAGCAAAACTCTCAACCACTCTATGTGATGAGAAATAGATGAGTGAGTGAATGTACAATGTAACAAACATATTCAGATGTATGGGCAGTAATCTGAATATACATGAGATGTGTGACCTAATAGGTTTTAGAAGAGTGAATATGAGTGACTGAAAGAGGAAGGATCAGTGTGAACGGAAATCCTCAAACTCATGTGAACACACCTTCTTAAACACCTTACGTAAGCCATCGCTTACTCATAGTATCATATATACCAATGTTCAATGTACAATGTGGGAGCAAAACTCTCAACCACTCTATGTGATGAGAAATAGATGAGTGAGTGAATGTACAATGTAACAAACATATTCAGATGTATGGGCAGTAATCTGAATATACATGAGATGTGTGACCTAATAGGTTATAGAAGAGTGAATATGAGTGACTGAAAGAGGAAGGATCAGTGTGAACGGAAATCCTCAAACTCATGTGAACACACCTTTGTCTCATCATTTGTATGATTAAGTTGTGGTATGTTCATGTTTTGTCAATATGGAAGATTGCTGGAATTAATGTTGTACATGACTGGAACTATGGAACCATGGACCTGTGACATGAGCCTAAGGGCCTACCTCACTTCCAACAAAACAAACTTTGCAGGACAGCAAGTTGAGTGCACCTTTACTTGGTAGAACAAGATCAAGCTCTCACAATGCATCAAGTACTTTTGTGGATTATTGTCTTATTGCTACAACATGTGATGAAGAGCCACTTTCTTTTGAAGATGCATGTGACGAACCACAATGGATGAGTGCTATGCAATCGGAAATGGATTCCACACATAGGAATGGTACTTGGGAGTTATGTGAATTGCCAAAAGGAAAAAATGCCATTGGTACAAAGTGAGTTTATAAGATTAAGAGAAAATTTGATGGTAGCATTAATCGCTACAAAGCTA
The DNA here is from genome assembly GCA_020310875.1 of Ceratopteris richardii. Classification (NCBI taxonomy): domain Eukaryota; kingdom Viridiplantae; phylum Streptophyta; class Polypodiopsida; order Polypodiales; family Pteridaceae; genus Ceratopteris; species Ceratopteris richardii. The sequence continues at coordinate 77,874,899 of CM035416.1, forward strand.
GATTGGTTGCCAAAGAATATGCACAACAATATGGCATTGATTATGAGGAAACATTTGCACCTACTTCAAGCATGACTACCATTCATACCGTGGTTGCATTGGCTACCCATCGAGGTTGGAAAGTGCATCAGTTGGACATAAAAACAACCTTCTTGAATGATGATTTGCAAGAAGAGGTTTATGTGAATCAACCTCCTAGATTTGCTATGAAAGGGAAAGAGCATATGGTTTTTTGCTTGCATAAAGCCTTGTATGGTCTCAAGCAAGCTTCACGTGCATGATATGACAAAATCCATAAGCACTTGATTGCTCTTGGCTTCACACGTAGTACGATTGAAAGCACACTCTATGTACACAAAAATGGGGCTAATCTTATAGTGCTTGTTCTTTATGTCGATGACATACTCTTGACTGGGTCATGTGATGCAAAACTTGACATTCTTATGGCTAATTTGCAGCATACTTTTTATGTCACTTATCTTGGTTTTTTGAGCTACTATATTGGCATCCAATTTGTATCCGTTGAGGGGGGAGTTGTTATGCATCAAGCAAAGTATGCTGAAAAACTACTTCAACGTTTTGACTTTGAGGATTGCAAGCTAGTTTCCACACCAGTTGAGACAGAATTCAGGTTCTCAGTTGAGGATTCTAGTGATGCATTTGACACTTCTCTTTATCAACAAGATGTGGGATGTCTTATATATGCATGCAACACAAGGTCGGATATACAATATGGAGTTTCCCAGTTGAGTCGATTAATGCATAGCCTTGGCACTAAGCATTGGCAAGTGGTAAAACATGTGTTTAGATATCTCCGAGGCACTTTGAGCTTAGGTATCTTTTATGGCAGAGATGTTCAGCCATGCTTGCATGCTTTTACAGATAGTGATTGGGCTGGTTGTTATGATACTCGCATGTCCACTAGTGGTAATTGCTTTTTCCTTGGAGACTCATGCATATCTTGGTTGAGTAAGAAGCAACCTACAATGGCGACATCGATTTGTGAAGCTGAGTATAGGGAAATTTTCACAGCTATAGTGGAGTGCATATGGGTGAGATGCCTATTGCTGGATCTTTGCATGGAGATTGATGCTGCTACACATATTCTCACTAATAGTCAGAGTGCTTTGGCTGTTGCACGAAACCCAGTGTTTCATGCATGGACCAAACATATTGAGGTGCATTATCACTATGTGAGAGAGTGCCTTCATGCAGGAGATATTGATTTGGTATATGTGCCTACACAAGATAATGTGGCAGACATATTCACCAGAGATTTTCCATGGGAAAAGTGAACCTTTGATGTGAACCTTTTCCCTATACATGGGAACTTTTTACTCTAGTGCTAGCTAGAGGTTTTTTCCCCTTGTTACCACATACTTGACACTCTCATATGTGGTGGTACTTTGTACTTAGGGACATTATTCAGCTCTTACTTCAGTTTAGTTCATCATCAATAGAGAGAGCTATTCCAACCATCATCTTCTTAGTGTGTCTTGCTGCGTTTGTGCTCCTTATGTGTGCTTCTTGTGTGTCTCTCGCACTTCTACACACATCCAACAATCCATGTCCTCACTTTTGCAATTTTTTTGCGTGTTGCATTAAAGTGTATACCAGGACTAAATCACCTTCCTTGAGCCCCTTATCTTTAATATGGGCATCATAATATGCTTTTTGTAGCCTCTTGGATGCATACATACCTGCTACTGCCTTTAATCTAATCTCATGCAATCTTTCAATTTGATCCAATTGTTGGGACAAATCGTGTCCAATCCACTCATATTTCTCAGCTACTTGAAGATCAGGAATTAAGAAATCAATTGGTAAGATTGCATTTTGGCCATACACTAGATTGAATGGTGTGGTGCCAATAGCGGTCTTGTAGGCAACTCGAAAAGCCGATAAGGCATGATGTAATTGTTTATCCCAATCCGATCGTCTATTATTCACAATCTTAGTTAAAATTTTACATAACACCTTATTGGGACTTTCTGCAATTCCATTGGCTTGTGGGTGGTATGGGGCCGATTTCTTATGAATTACTAGGAATTCATTCATCAAAGTTTCTATTACTTTGTTAATGAAGTGTGTGCCTCAATCACTCACAATTTCAATGGGTAACACGAATTTGGTAAATATGTTCTCGAATAGAAACTTGGCAGAGGTTTTGGCATTGTTCTTCTTGTTTGCCTTTGCTTCTATCCATTTGGTCGAATAGTCCATGGCTACTATTATGTACTCAGCATGAGAACCTTTACCATGTGGGCTAATCGGTCCGACAAAATCTATACCCCACTTAGTGAAGGCTCTAACACTAATCATAGGTCATAGTGGCATTTCGTCTCTTTGGATCAGGTATTTTGTTCTTTGGTCTGCTTTTCAACTCATTGAGGGCTCTCTCCCAATCTTCAATCCAATTGAACGGAGTCAGTAAGCCATATAGAGGTCTAAAATTATGGCATACATGTGGATAAATCTACGATAGTATCCATAATGTCCCATAAATGCATGCACTTATTTTGTATTGTTTTGGTCGTGATAATTCCAAAATAACTTTAATCTTGTCTTCATCTATGGATATTCCATTCTTAGACACTATATGTCCATTCTTAGACACTATATATTCCATTCTTAGACACTATATGTCCATTCTTAGACACTATATGTCCATCCATAATGTCCCATAAATGCATGCACTTATTTTGTATTGTTTTGGTCGGGATAATTCCAATATAACTTTAATATTGTCTTCATCTGTGGATATTCCATCCTTAGGCCCTTTTTGTACCATGAAGACACATTTTTCAAGGTTTAAACAGACTCTGTATTGTCTACACTTTTCAAAAATTCTTATCAACTCGGGTATGTGATCCACTCTTTGAGAGGAATAGGCACATAAATCATCCATATATACTTCCATGCTTTTCCTAAGGAATTCCTTAAAGACATGATAAATTAATCTCTAAAAAGTGGTTGGAGCATTGGTTAGGCCAAATGGCATAACACCTAAAAGCAAATACACCCCATTCTGTGGCAAATGCGGTTTTGTGTTGATCCTGCGGAGCAATTGCAACCTGATTGTAACCAGAGAATCCATCGAGGAATAGACTTCTTTGCTTGCCACTCTCTTCAAGAGGTGATCCGCAATGGGTAAGGGGTAACTATCACAAATAGTGGCTACGTTAACCTTTTTGAGGTTAATGCAAACCCTTAATTTACCATTTTTCTTGGGTACAAATACCAAGGGTACACCCATTCTGTATGTTTGATTTCATATATGAATCCTGCTGCCAATAATTTATCTAATTTTTCCTTGATATTTGTAGAGTATACATCATTGTAAGTGTATGGTCATTGTTTCGAAGGTTTAACTTCAGGTGTCATGGGAATATGGTGTGCACAAATAGAGGGATCCACTCCTTTTAAGTCTTTGTATGTCCAAGCAAATACATCCCTATAGTTTTGAATCAACTCTATTAGTTCTCGTTCTTCATTTTTTGACATATCCTTCCCAATGTAGGTGCATCTCTCCTCTTCCCGTTCTATGGTCACAATGAATTTCTTGGTATGTTCCTTATTATCGTATGCTATTCCTTCTTGTGCTTGTCGTTTAGGCATTTGGATGGCAAATATTTTTCCTTTACTTCATATTTTTAAAAATTGTTCGGAACCTCAAACTATTCTTGTGGTGTATTCTCTTCCCTGCTAGTATCTTCTTGAATTTATGTTCTCTTGTCTTCCCTTTTGTTTGAGGGTGGAAGTGCTTGTAGTAATAGTTTCTTTATGGTCTCCCTCTAAGTGATGTCCTTCCACCTAGTTCTCAGTCTCCATTTCTATACGTTCATAATCTTCTTTCCATTCTTTCTCTATCTGTTCTCCTTCCTTCGTATCTTGTAGTACAATCATGTATAGATTCACATCATATCCATCCTTGTCTATGCACTCGTTCAGGGTTAGTATTTCCTCATTGACACACACATCCAATGTGGCCAATATCTCCATCCATCCATGGGACTCGAACTCTTCATCTGGGAACACTTGTGGCATATGTTGGATCATCTACTAGTCTAGAGATTCCACAACCTAGTTGCCACATTCGTCTTCTTTCTTCTTCTCATTTGGCTTCCTTACACATCCATAGTTGGGTGTCTTCATGCATCCATGATTGGTCTTCAGATCCCGCACTATGGATTGATAGGTCATCGTCTTCTTTATGTACTGTGTTCCATTGTAGGGATGGAACATCTCAGTAAGCATATGTATGGAGATTTATCCTCGTGGTTGTGCCCCTATGTTGCAAGTATACTATGTCTCTTCCCCAATCTTGCACAACCCTTAGTTCTCTCATAAAAGGTCTTCCCAAGATCATCTCATAGTTACTTGCTCTCTCGAATTGGAAAATGGCTAATGTGTACTCAAAGTCTACTCCACATGTTGTAAGTACGACATTCTTTAACAATTCCAGAGGTTTTTTGGTGTGACCATCAGCTAATTTTAATTTCATTCTTGTGGGTGGTAAAGCCCGTTTCCCCCACTTTTCCCATATTTCTTTTGTGTCTATTCCTACTTCAGCTCCTGTGTCTAGGATTGCTTTCATGTTGTAACCTCATAATGTAATGGTTAGACATGTGTTACCTTCATCTCCTTCACTGAAATTTCCTACTTTGTCTATTGAGATTTGGACTGTACGCACATTTCCATTGGCCTCATTATTGATAGTCTTTGCTTCCTTTTGCCCCATTTGCGTAACCAATTTAGTCCATACTTGTGGTTTGATTTTCAGAGTAGTTCCTCCAAAGTTATGGAGCATTGCACTTTTGTCTCCTTCAACTTTCATGCTATTTTCGATGTTTTGCTTGAGGTTTCTCTTCCTTTTGTTATTATTTTTGGGGCATGATAAAGTTGGGAATTTTACTCATAATCTCCCACATAGTTAGGTAGAGTGTTTATGCTTTCCAATTCATCTTTATCAAGTTCCAAACATTCCTCATGGTTTATCTCTTGGTTCATCATTCCTGGGTTCTTGGATGCAGCTAATTGCTTTCACACGAAACGATGATCTTGCAGGACTCAAGTCTCATGATTGGCACAAGTTTTTACAGTTTGTGCTCCTTGTAGCCCTAAAATATTGTCATGTACGAAAAACCATTTATAAAATTAGCTCTTTAGTACGGTGGATATCTTCTAAAGAGATAAATAGAGATAGCATAGAGAGTGCAAAACTCAATGCTATCGAGGCTATTTGTATGGTAGAGAAATACTTTCCCACAAGTATTCTCACTGTTCAACTTCATTTACTGGTTCATATGGTAGATGAAGTTGCAATAGCAGGAACTGTCCATAGTCGATGGATGTTCTTCTTAGAGCCCTTTATGAAGACATTAAAAGGGTTTGTTCGACAGAGAGCACGTCCAGAGGGTAGCATGGCAGAGGGATGGCTTGTACAAGAATATCTTGTATTCATAATTGAGTTTCTACGTATATTGGATCCCGAAATGCCTCGCTTATGGAGCGATGATGAAGATGTTCGTCTCGTAGGCGATGAACCACAAGGTAAAGGATCGCAAAGAAAAATGGATGCAGCTTTCAGAGAGAAGGCAATGAAGTTTTGCATAGTTAACTCTGAGCCTATGCAAAAGTGGTTAGAAAGGTATGAACTTGCCAAGGAAACTAACGCAAAGGAAAGAGCTCAGTTTCGAAGAAATCGTTCCACTCGATTTTTGCCTTTTCCAGAAAATCTTCGACCTCTCCCACCTTTTCGAACGAGCAGATGGCTAGATATAGCGGTTTCACAAGCAAAGGCAGCAGGTGAAGATATCTCTAAAGAAGAAGAAGAGCTCGCAAAAGGATGTGATTGGGAGTATATTAAATACGGTGCACTATGGTCTCATGGGCGACACTTTCGAATCGCACGAATCAATCAAAATAGGTCTACTTTTGATAGTGGAGTGATGGTGAATGTTTTGCAAAAAAGTAGAGCGAGTGCAAGAGATGATAATGCTCTAGAAGGCGAGTTAGATTATTGTGGTGTGATTCAAGACATCTTGAAACTATCTTTCAGAAAGTTTGATTACTTTCTTTTTGATGTGAAATGGTTCAAAGTAGTCACCTCTGGAAGAAACACAACAATGAGACGGGATAAGAGCGATTTGGTTCAAATCGACTCCACAAGATTATGGACAGATGAAAGGGATACATTTGTACTTCTCAAACACTGTGAGCAAGTTGTTTTTATACCAGATTCAAAAGATCTAGAGTGGCTATTTGTTTTACAAGTCGCTCCACGTAGTAGACAAATTTTTGAAAACATAGATGTAGAAGAGAGTCCATCTCTAGTGGACTCAAAGATTCATTCGATAGTTGAGGAGGAAGAGATCATTATTCGAGAAGAAGAGGTCATTGAAGAAGAGGTCATTGTTCGAGAAGACGAAGCAATAGACGATGATCAGGAGGAAACCAGCATAGTAAGCGATTTAGAAGCCATCCATATGGAGATAGATATTCTCGGTGCATCGGATCTTCAAGAGGATGCTAGAATAGAGGACTTTTGAATAAAACACTTGTACGTACTAATTTTTGTTTTTTTTTTGTTTATTCTCTAAATTACTTTTCTTATCGCATGCTAATTATTTCAGTTCTTTTATTACAGAGCACGATGGGAGACAGTCCTCCAGTCACTCCACATTCCATGACAGAGGAGCAGTTTTTGGAGTTCATCTCTCAGGTTCCTCCTGCGTATATGGCCGCTGCATCATAGTATTGGATCGCTCATGGTAGCACTCCTCCCGGCCTCACTCCTGGCGGCCTTACTCCTGCCGGCCTCACTCCCGCTGGCCTCACTCCCGCCGGTGTCACTCCTGCCGGTGTCACTCCTGCGGGTGGTGCTACTCCCGTAGGAGGTATGTCTCCTAGCTTTGTGACTCCACCATGACCATCTTTGAAGCCATCTCCTACTGGGTCTACTAGTAGACATGTGCATTCGACACCTCAGCGCGATACAGGTTCTGGCCCGTCTCGTAGATCGAGGTCACGCTCTGGAGCAGGAGGTTCTAGGAGTGGATCTACAGGTAGGTCTGGAGGCGGAGGAGGCGGTTGTTGTGGAGGCAGTGCGACGGACGTTGTGTTGCCCGCTTCTACTCCTAGGACGAGTACCTCAGATGTAGGTATGCCACGCAGTACACCACGTGGAACACCACGTACACCTTCGGGTGCTCATGACCATGATGACTCCAAGGTGTATAGTATCGGAGATGGAGCTCCGGTGATGGATGCGGCTGGCAAAGCAATGCGTGCACGCATATGACAACTTTGCTCCATCCAGTTTGGACACTCCATCATGCTGAAATGGAGTGAACAGGATAAAGATTGGAAGAATTATATCACACAGATGATTTACCAGGAGTTCCGACCAGCCGATGGATAGTCTATTGTCAGTTCAAAGTGGATTCTGCACACCGCACGTGAGGTCATGTCCCATCGACGATCCGAGGCACGTGATGCATTCAGAGAAGGCTTACCAAAGCCTATATGGTCAGATGCTGAGGAGTGGGACATGATTCGTGACGAGCAGCAGTAGACTCCTGATTGATATCGTCAGCAGCAAAATGCCACAGACACACATTTAGATACGATTGGATCGTCACGTTTGGGCAGCGGTGGATATGACACGATGCGTCATGAGTTTGTAAGTACCATTTCATTTATTGAATTTATTTGTGTTAAATTTCTCGTGTATGTTTCTCTAATCTTTTTATATTTGTTTCAGGAGCTGGCAATGGGTCGTCCTCCAACACGAACGGAGGAGTCTTATGGATATAGTCATGGGTTGACTGCACTATTGCAGGACGGAGGGACGCGGTGCGGTAGTTTCATGGGAGCATTTGCGATGAGGTAATTAATTTATAAACTTGGTTTTTACTTGTTTGTAATTTTCATGTGAATTTATCTTATTCCATTAATGTTCTTTGTTGTAGGACTGTTGATATGGAACGTTCTTTGCATGTGTATGGTAGTGGAAGACCAATATTTTGTATTTGATTTTCATATGGCAATACATTGCTTTGCCACATTTTGTAAAAGCGTCATATATGACAGTGGTTTGCCACACTCTTGTACATGCTTCATTATTGAAATATATAACTTCTTTTGTACATGGTTCATAGTTCATTCTGATTATCTCTTTTGTGTCCAATAATAGTCTCTTTCATGAAATCATATTTCAGTTGTCATTAGAGTACACATCACATGTACTCGGTTTTTCTTGGGCAGAGTGTATTGTCTTTTGTTGAGCAACATCATGGTAATGTTGCTGTAGCAAAAGACGAAACACTCTGCCCAAAAACAGTTGTCATCGGTATACGTGACGGTACTCCCAGTAGTTTCATCGGAATAACTGTCGGTGCACCCAGCAGGCGACGGTATCTCCAGCAGAAGCCTCGGTATTTGCACCGGTATTATCGATGCATATACCGACACATATACTGACGCATATACCGACGCATATACCGATGCATATATCGACGCTTTGGTACCAACGCGCAAACCGACCTTTACACCGGCGTCGCGACATTTTAAGCCGTGTTCATTTTCCTCGGTAAAAACCTCGGTATACCATCGATCTGTTGTAGTGAAGAGTGGCCGGAAAGGAAGTATACAACTTCCTTGATGGATTTTCTAGCTACAATCAAGTGGCCATAGCTTCAAAAGATCAACATAAGATTGCTTTTGCCATAGAGTGGGGCATATTTTAATTTTGAGTAATGCCGTTTGGGCTAACCGCTGCACCCGGTACTTTTCAATGACTGATGTGCCATGTGTTCAAAGAGTTCTTGAGGAAAAACTTGGAAGTTTATGTTGATGATCTTTGTGCTCATTACAACATTAGACAAACACATATACCTAAACTTAGACATATCTAAATTGGAAAGGGACCTGATCTACACGGCCACTCTATCATCATGGGTTTGACGGATTTGCTCGACTCTCTTGAGTCACTTCGGGACTTTGATGTCAAATGTGTCTCATCCCTCTTCTATGACACGTCCACTAGGTATCGGCATTGGGTTATAAGACTCTCCAAAAATCTCTTCAATCAGGATCTGCACCACGGTTTCAAGCTCCGATTCTTCAATAGGAGAGGGTGCCCTCTCATATGGTAGGAGTCTGGCTTTTAATTCTTTGACCTGCTTTCTTAAGGCCTCTAGTTCTTTAGTGGAATATTGAGGGATGGTAGACTCGGGTTGAGATGTGCTAACATTGGCCAACTGCTTTCAAAGATCTACACATTCTAATTCCATCTTTACATAGGACTCTAGAAAGTTGGCATGCTCCTCAGGGTAAGATTCGTATGTCTTCTGAGGGGACCGCTCTATACTTTGTAGGGCTAATTTCTACTCTCGAGGTCCCTTCCATAGCCACTTCAAAATTGTCTTGGTTTTGTTGCTGAAGCCGCTTGTTCTCTTCCAAGGCTGCAACCATGTACTTTCATAGTAGCCCTGGATTGCATCTTAGCATTGATGAGCATCTATGCTTGGAGCACGTTTTCCAAATCTTTGACTGCTTTATCATCCACAATAGACATCTTGGATTCCAATTTGATATAAGCCTATTGTAAGGTGGTATACTCTACCATAAGTGTTTGATGGCCAGCTTCCAGTGTAGTGACTCTGACTTGTAGCCTTTGTGACTCTACCTGGAAGGAAGCACTACGCTCTTCCAATCATTGATATTCTTGTTGTAATTGATATGCACACCGAATTAACATATTGAATGAATTATTTACATTATGAGATGTGAGAGGAGGAGTTTGGAATGTAGATGCTGTGTCTACCAACGAGCTGGTGAGTGGTGATGTGGGGGGTAGGGGAGTGGGTGATGGTGGAATTATAGGGAGAGGAGGGGGTGCTGTGGGTGGTGAAATGTCCATGGGGTTGGACAATGCGGTGGGTGCAGGGGCTACCATGTATGTGGGTATGGTAGGTGACGTGAGTGTAGTGTCTGTGTAGAGTGATGTGGTTGTGAGTGTCTGTGAACCTAGTGTTTGAGGACCAGGAGCACAAATGAAGTGTTCCATGAAGGATATGTAATGTGGTGGGGTGATTGTGGCGAGTGAGGTATGGGGAAACATGGATGAGGCAGATGGGAAGTATGGATCCCTGGAATGGGGAAGGTGTGAATATGGGTAAGCAGGAAAGCCTAAACTACCTTCAGTGGGGGGGGGGTGTCCTTCTATACTAGGTATGAGTGGGTGTCCAAGGATGGGTTCGAAAGGCAAAAATGGTGAAGTGATAAAAGGGTTGGTAACAAAAGAAAAAAGCGTGGCCTGCCATGTTGGTTCACGAAAAGAAAAGGATGTTGATGAAAGTGAGGTTTGGGTAATGTTCATGATTACTACTTCAACTTCCTTAGTGGTCGGTGGTAGAGGTGGGGGTGATGGAAGAGATGAAGCGGGTTTGGCGGTGTCTGTACAAATATTTCGGTTGTAATGTCTATGGTGGTGGTTGGGGTAGTTGTCAGCTCGATGGTAGCTTCAAGTTTAGTTACTGGTATTCATATATTCTTGCCTACTCGTGGTCGTCTACCCACTCTGTTGAGATATCAAGCTCAACATGTGATGATCTAGGATGACATGTATCACTTTTTCATTTCTCTGACATGTATAGTGGTCACGCCGGTATATGTCAGGGGCACTTCATTGATCTTTATTAGATTTATCTACCACGAGTGATGGCACATTTGTTTCTTGCCAACTCACTCATTCGGGGACATTAGGTTTTTCCTTATGTACTGGTCTTCATATATTGTAGTAGTTATATTCTTGTTTTTAGGTCATTCTTGTACATTCCTTTTTATGTAATAGAAGTAGAAGAAGAAGGACATAATTCTTCCTTGCCTCAACCTGAGTGTGTGCTTCTCTTTGATTGTGAGAGTGTGTGTGAGCTCTCTTCCTTATCTCTTTCCTTGTGACATGGGATCAGAGCCAATGTGGTTGTAGAGATCTTGTGGAGAAGGCCGACGGTAAAGAGTACGTGAGAAGGCATGGAGAAAGCGTGATTCAATAATGACCTTAGATTGCTACAAAAATTGGTGTGAAGGTAGAAGACCTCAAAATATTTTCAATAGTTATCCCTTTAGGTAGGGTCACTTATTTTTGTTAGATCAACATTTCGGAGCCATCTCAACCTCTATTTTGAGCTCGCAAGGTGGGGCCCACAAAAAAACCAGGTCAATTTGCAAAACTATAACTTGTGTCCTATTTGACAACACTCATACATTCTAGATCCAAATTTTCAAGCGATTCTATGTACTATTTATACACGAAAATTGTGTTTTTCTGAGATCGAATTGTCACGTCATAGTGGGATCGTGTTCAAGCAGAAGTGTTGCTTGTAGTATTTTGCAGTGTTGTGAATTGTTGCACAAATGGCAAACGCAGATGGAATGAGTCAACTTATGAGTGATAAGCTGGACAAGAATAACTTCCATGCTTGGAGATTCAGAATGGCGAATTTCCAGATGGGAAAGGCTACTAGAAGTACATCGAAGGAGAGAACGAAAATGCCCACAGTTACCAAAGAGGAATCCGACTGCGTATCAATTAAGATCATATGAGGAATGGAATCAAGGAGCATGAAAGGTAATGTATTGGCTATTTGTTAGCATACATGATAGCATGATTGGGCACATACAGGATGCCAAGACTTCGAAAGAGGCTTGGAACAGTTTGGTCACACTGTATGAGACCAATACAAAGGCACAAAAATTGCAACTCAAGAACGAGCTGCATACATTGGAGAAGAAGGGCATCTCCATAAGTGACTACAACCTAAAAATCAAAAGCATATGTAAGTCACTTGCATCTATTGGCATGAATGTAGATGATTATGATAAGGTGGAAGTGTGCGTGTGTGGTTTAGGAGCTGCATATAAGCAGTTCAAAACTTCTATACAGACCAAAGAATTCCGAATTTTGCTAATTTGGTATCCATGCTGATTATTGAAGAAAAGAATCTTGGTGAAGATTCAAACTCCCAAGGAAAGCCTAGTTCTGAGCATGCATTCTACTATGGCAGAGGAAGAGGTAGAGGTAGAGGTTTCGGAAGTGGAAGAGGAAACAGTAACCAAGACCAAGGTCGACAACAGAATCATGCAAGAGGAAGAGAACAATTTCGAGGCAGGGGAGCCAAAGAGGTCGCATAAATTTCCCAAAAAATGATCCAAGTAATGATAGTAAAGGATGCTGGAATTGTGGTAAACCTGGACACTTTGAACGTGATTACAGGTTGAAGGATCAAAATAACAGACGGCAACAAAACAACTATGCATCCACAAGTGGAGATGATTTTGAGAAGTTGTTCATGGTTCAACATCACATGATGAATATGATGTCTGTTGATGTTTCAAAATCGAATGATAATGTCTGGTATGTTGATTCAAGTGCTTCAAATCACATGACCAATCATGGAGAATGGTTTAGTACTTTGCATAAATTGCCAGTTCTTGGATATGTTGAAACAGGTGATAACACATCACACCCTATCGAGCATACAGGAAACATAACATTGTCTATGGAGGACGGGAAGGTAAAACATCTTGTTGATGTGCTGCATGTTCCAAATATAACAAAGAATCTGGTTTTTGTTGGACAAATGGTTGACGAGGGATTACAAGTCAGGTTCAATGTTGACGAGTTATATGTAGAAGAATACAACCGGGATGGAAGATTGATTGTCAAAGGAAACAAAGTGGGTAGGATGTTCACCTTAAATGTGAAAATTCCTAAAATGAATGCAACCATGTTTGCAAAGGTTTAGGAATCATTGCTGATATAGAGATCTAGCATAAACAGATTGGACATGCAAACTTGCAAAGGCTGAAATTGATGCAATCAAAGGAGATCGTCCATGGACTACCAAATTTCAAGCTTGTAGAGATGCAAAAGGTATGTGCAACATGTCAATTTGGAAAACAGTCAAGAGCATCATTTCCACATGATAAGCATGTTAGTGAGAACATACTAGAAATAGTACATACAGATGTTTGGGATCATGCAAATACCATATCTTTGGGTGATTGCAAGTTTTATGTTACTTTCATTGATGACCATAGAGGAAAAGTGTGGGTATATTTCATGAAAGAGAAGAGTGAGGTGTTCACTCACTTCCAGATTTTTAAAGCTATGGTGGAAAAGCAGACAAGGAAGTATATTCAGGCATTAAGATCTGATGGAGGAGGTGAATACATGTCAAATGAGTTCAACAATTTTCTAAAAAATCATGGAATTTGGCGTCAGTTTTCATGGAGGTACACACCAAAACAGAATGGCATTGCTGAATGCAAAAATAGGCATATTGCAAAAATTGCAAGAGCCTTGATGACTGAGAAGAATATGCCTCATTGTTATTGGGCAGAAGATGTTCATACAACTATACACATCATGAACAGAACTCCAACTCTTGTTGTACATCAAGTAACACTTGAAGAGAAGTTTACAGGTAAAAAGCCGGACTTATCACATCTAAAAGTTTTTGGTTGTATTACATATGTACATGTTCCAAATGAATTGAGGATGAAGCTTGATCCAAAAGCAGAACAATGTATCTTCATTGGATACTCCCTTGAGCAAAAGGGATATAAATATTATAACCCACTCACACGACATGTGAAGGTGCATAGAGATGTGGTATTTGATGAAATGTCAAGCTTCTATGCAGATGCCAAAGAAGGACTGGATCTTGAACCAAATGAAAAAGAAAATGCTGAAAAATCAAGTGTAGAATCTCAAGCTTTGAGTGGACCGGATGCACCACCAAGCAATAGTTCCAACTCAAATCCATGGAGTGGAAGATTGCATGGAAATTTCAGTCCAGCAAATTCATCAAATACATTCAACAAAGGTGAAGAAAAGCATTTTGTTGGTCATAAAACATGTGCAGGTTCTGAAGACATTGATGGAGATTCAAGCGGTTCAGAAAAGAGTCTTGATGAGGAACTTGGATTGCCCTCTGTGAAGACTCCAAGAGTAAGAAAGGCACATGAAGATGATACAAGGAGAAGTGACCCAGGACCAAGAAGATCTGGGAGGATATGGAATTCAGTGCAACAATTGACATATGATAGTTACATGGCTCATCATTGTGCCTACATGATAAAGGTAATACAAGATGTTGAACCTTCTTTTTGAAGATGCAATTGGAAATGCAGATTGGAAAAAAGCTATGGATGAGGATATGGCTGCACTTTATGTAAATGCTACATGGACGCTGGTTCCATTGCCACAATGAAAGAAACCCATAGGTTGCAAGTGGGTTTACAAGGTAAAGAACAATGTTGATGGTAGCATAAGCAAGTATAAAGCATGTTTGGTAGCAAAAGGATATGCACAAACTTATGGCATTGATTATGAGTAAACATTCAACCCTGTAGCTCAAATGTCTACTATCAGAACACTTGTTGCATTAACTACAAAAAAAGGATGGACATTGCATCAGATGGATGTTAAGAATGCTTTTCTACATCGTGAGTTACAGAAAGAAGTATACATGGACTAGCCACAAGGATATGAAGATTCAAAGCATCCAGAACATGTTTGCAAGTTGCAAAAAGCGTTGTATGGGCTGAAGCAAGCACCTCATGCATGGCATGCAAGGATTGTTGATTACTTGACCACCATTGGATTTTCTATGTGTGATGAAGATCATTCACTATATGCAAGGAAGGGTGATGATGGCATCACAATTGTGGTTGTCTATGTTGATGACTTGATTGTAGGTGGTGATAATGAAGAAAGCATCAAAGAGGTAAAGCAACTTCTCGTGTAGGAATTTGACATGAAAGATCTTGGTGTGCTGTGCTATTTCTTGGGCATTGAGTTTATACATACAAAAACAGGTATATGGATGTCGCAAAGGCAATATGCCTTGAATATGTTGCAAAAGTATGGTATGGATGATCGTAAGTCGATTTCTATGCCATTAGATCATAATTTGAAGTTAGATACTACATCAGGTGAAGCATTGGAAAATGCTACTATGTGGACTTAAAAGTCAATTTATGGAGGTTCCCAAGAAGCCACATTTGGATACTCTAAGGTGCACTCTACGTTATGTGAGTGTTACTTTGGATTATGCATTGTTTTATGAAGCTGGTGTAGATTTGCAGGTTCATGGATACACCGATGCAGATTGGGCTAGTAGTACTCTAGATAGAAGATCTACTAGTGGCTTTCTATTCTCACTTGGAGCTGCAACCATTACATGGAGCAGCAAGAAGCAACCCACTATTGCTTTGTCGAGTATAGAGGCTAAGTATAGAGGTGATGCAATGGAAACATGTGATGCATCATGGCTGGAGATGCCACTTGCATATTTAGGTGTGGAAGTGCAAAAGGCTATCACAATCTAATGTGATAATCTTAGTAGCATATAGTTAGCACGAAACCCTGTTTTTCATGTTAGAACAAAGCATATTGAGGTACATTCTCACTTCATCAAAGAGAAGGTATTAGCAGGTGATATTGATCTTGTTTATGTGAGAACAGATGAGCAGGTTGCTGATATTTTCACAAAGTAGTTGGAGCAAAGAAGCTAAAGAAGTTTTGGAAGATGCTTGGATTAGAGGACATGGCATTGAGCTTTAGGGGGAGTGTTGAGATATCAAGCTCAACATGTGATGATCTAGGATGATAGATATCACTTTTTCATTTCTCTGACATGTATAGTGGTCACACCGGTATATGCCAAGGACACTTCATTGAGCTTTATTAGATTATATAGTGGCACATTTGTTTCTTGCTAGCTGACTCATTCGGGGACATTAGTTTTTTCCTTATGTATTGGTCTTTATATATTGGAGTAGTTATATTCTTGTTTTTAGGTCATTCTTGTACATTCCTTTTTATGTAATAGAAGAAGAAGAGGATCATTCTTCCTTGCCTCATCTGAGTGTGTGCTTCTCTTTGATTTTGAGAGTGTGTGTGTGAGCTCCCTTCCTTATCTCCTTCCTCATGACACACTCTACGCTAGTCTTATCGGACAGATTGTCGAACTGCTGTGTAGAAAACCTCCTAAACTCCTAAGGATTTGGATAGTAGCTAGAGGCTAGTGATGAATGGTGGGACCACTCCTTCATCTGCTAACATCTATTCTATTAGGGCTTGGCTTGATGCAAATGAAAGTCTGTGCCTCTGTTGCATTGCTCTGATCATGTCATATAACCTTTGCAACTAGGCTGTGTACACAGGAGCACCTATGATTTTTGGTACTCCTTATTGCTCATCTTGATATCTTTCTTTGTGTCCTTCCTTGCCTTCTTCGAATTCCTCGTCTTCTACGTCATCTTCATCCTCTTCTTCATCCACAACAATAGTGGTAATGGGTACTTCTGATGTTGTTTCGTGCAGTTGAGCTCCTTCCAATTGTTGTTCTTCTTCAGCTTCAAGATTCACTTCCTTATCTACTCAAAGTATTCATTGGTGAGTTCTTCCAAGGGTGCTCCTCCAGGGAATTCCAAGTCCATGGGAACGGGTGGAAATATCAAATTGGGACCGTCGAAGCTTTTTCATGGTAGTCGTAATGTGAATGGCACGATCCTTTGAGGGGGGGTGACATTGAGGGTTAGCATTGCTCCACGGGTTTGAGCACAAGGTACTTGTACAGTTCCTTGTTGGAACAAATCCATTACAAGCCTAAGTATTGGCTTGAGTTTCTAAGAGAAGACAATGTATGGAAATCTAAGAGTTCACTTGTGAACTCACCCTTGTAATTGTTTGATCATTTACTTGATGTAAACGTTAAAGGAATGAAAAGTGGTTGAGTCCACTTGATAAAAATAGAGAGAAAAGCCACGAATTCTTGATTTGGAGGTTGGAGAATCAATCAATATCTAAAAATTAGGAAACTACTTTTAGGTGAGGAAGATTCAAATTCAAATCTTGGCTCCAAAACTCTCTCTACATACATGGCATTTTAGTCGCACTATTAGAGGCGTCCATAAGCTGAGCTATATGCTATATCAAGTGTGGATATAAGGCACACACATGTATTTGTAAGTTCATTGTATTCTACAATCAATATACATTCATATTTATGATCATACAAGTTCATATCTTCATGGTTGTGTGAGTCTACTCTTCACTGTTATGCTTCTCAGATTTTGTAGTCAGATTGTAGAGATCATTTCTCTCAGTGTGGTGGATCATTTTCAATGATTTAACTTGCTAAAGTTTTCTTTTAGAGTCTAATATATCCTCAAAAAATGTAATTTTATTGGAGTTCCCAGTATTGAGTTATGTTTAGTTGAAGTCAACCCTATCTATTCATATTCACTTCTTTGCAGATTTTTGATTTTTTTCAGTCAGCTTGTCAGAGCTGGTTCTCCGCGTATACTTCATCAAATTGCATGATTCAAAGCTTGTTGGATTCAATATACTGTCTCTTATCAGCATACAAAATTTCATAATCATTGAAAATTTGAATCTTGAGTTATGATCATTTGTTTGCTCACTAGTCTAAGTACTATTACAGCCCGTGAAAATCGGGATGATGTCATAAATTGT
Source organism: Ceratopteris richardii (assembly GCA_020310875.1). Classification (NCBI taxonomy): domain Eukaryota; kingdom Viridiplantae; phylum Streptophyta; class Polypodiopsida; order Polypodiales; family Pteridaceae; genus Ceratopteris; species Ceratopteris richardii. The sequence continues at coordinate 77,892,453 of CM035416.1, forward strand.
TAAACTTCATTCTCATTGTATGATTCACTATTTCGGATGGGATTACTCTTTAAAGTTAGCCCTCTAAGTTAACTAGAGTTCCCCAAAAGCAATTAAGCTAATTGCTGCTGTGCTCAGAGAATTATTCAAAACACTAGACAGATGTATGAATCAAAATAGCAAGTTTTTCACCTCTGAATTAATTCCAGCTCATCTGTTTTGATCTATCTTTTTGAGATTGATCTTGCAAGGTACATAGGGTGTCTAAAACATCCATTGACAAGCTAAAAGGGCCCACCACATACTCCTGGAGTTCATTTGGGTGGTGTAGATCAAGGATTTTGCAGCACCACTTCATCTTCAAGCACATATCTATCCATCTCTTCACAGTGGTATCAGAGCAAAGATGGCAGATGGATTTCGTTCATCAATTGACAAATTGGATAGAGGTAATTACTCAGCTTGGTCATTAAGGATGGAAGCTTATCTCCAAGGTAGAATTTTATATGGTTATGTGGCTGGAGATGAAGTTATGCCAAGTTTTAGGAACAAAAGTCAACCAACACAAGAAGAGAAAGAAAGATTGAGCACATGGTGCTCCAAGGATGCACTTGCAAGGTCTTATCTCCTCAACTCTATCTCAGATTTTTTTTTTCCTCACATTAGAAGTTGTAAGACATCTCAGGAAGTGTGGGATGCACTTGAAGCCTTCTTCTCTTCAAGTACCAAAGCTAGGAAGCATCAACTATAGCTGGATTTCACAACTCTCAAAAAAGCTCCCAAACAAAATGTGACTGATTTTGTCACAAAGCTCAAGGACATAGCAGATCAGTTGGGAAGCATTGGAGAGGTAACAGATGAAGAGCAAATTATAAGGCAGGTCATCAATGGATTTAAAGCAGATGACAAGTGGGAAGCATTCACCACAGCTATGGATTTGTACATGGACATGCATGTACCTGATTTCATATACTCATTGGACAATTACTCACTCAAGAGGCAAAACTTATCAAGAATGGAGAAAGCTGTAAAGGCAATCAATCTTCAGCTTTATATATTGATAAAAGCAAGTCCAAAGAAAACAAAGGGAAGTCAAAGAAAGTGGATGATGAAGCAGGAACATATCAAGCTAACTATGCAGGTAGAGGAAGACATGGCAGAGCTAGAGGAAGACATGGCAGAGGTAGAGGAAGAGGAGGTAGACAAGGCAGGGGGAGATCCAAGACTCCAACCCATGTTCTATTTGTGGATTAACTAATCATACAACTGAGAATTGCTTTAGGAATTCCAGGAATCAAAGAGGCAGAGGATACAATAGAGGAAGTTATGGCTACTCAAGAGGAAGGTTCAACAATTATCATGGCAACTACAACAACTACAATCATTCAAAATATCAAGGAGGCTACAAAGGAAGGAGAGACTTCAATAACTACACAGAAGACTCAAACAAAGAGGATTCATTATTAATCATGAACATGGCTATGCCACAATAAATCTGATGAACATGTTTTCTACATAGATTCAGGTTGTTCAAATCATGTGGCAGGAAATGTGGCCCTCCTATCAGATTTAGAAGATCCAAGGAACAAGCATGAGGTACAAACAGGAGATGACACAAGACATCCTATGGAGAAAATATGAAATGTCAAAGCACCTGATGGAAACATCAACTTACTCAGTAAGGTACTCTATGTCCCTACCATTACAAAGAATTTGATAAGTGTTGGGCAGATAGTAGAAAAAGGATTGCAAGTTAGGTTCACAAGAGGAGGAGCATATGTGGAAGACCCTAGCCAAGGGTTCAGAAGAATAGCAAAGGGAGAAAAAACAGGTAGATTATTCACTTTTGAGTTGCAAGACACAAGAAACATAGCTCTCTTCAACTATGGTAATCAAACACTCACAAAACTATAGGTATGGCACAAGAGATTGACACATATTGGTGAAAGATCATTAAAGCAAATTTGTAGGGACCAAAGTGTACTTGGACTCCCTAACTTGTCAAAACAACACATGATTTATAAGTGCAGTGCATGTCAATTTGGAAATTCTCATAGGTTACCATTCATGAAAAAAAGTTATATGCATGGAGATCTCTTGGAGTTGGTTCATACTGATGTATGGGGACCTAGCAAGGATGCTTCAATATCTAGATCAAGGTACTATGTCTCCTTTATTAATGATTGCAGCAAATGGACTATCCTATTCTTTATGAAACACAAAGATGAAGTTTTTTCATGCTTCAAAAGATATGTGGCTCTTGTGGAGAATCAAACAAGTAAATCACAAAAAAGGCTAAGGTCAGATGGAGGGGGAGAATACTGCTCCCATGAATTTGATTCTTTTCTTCAAGAAAGAGGAATCAAAAGGTTATACAACCCTACCAACAAAGGATCCTTGGTAAACAGAGATGTAGTTTTTGATGAGAACAATTCATGGTATGAAGATTCATGCATGAAGGTCAAATTGCCATATGACCTTGAAGAAGATTTTCCAAAGCTCGGCAGAGAACATCAACCAAAGATTGAAGAACAAGATACTTCAAAAGATGATGAAGAAACTCAGATGGAAAAAATCAAAGCATAGAAGTCTAAAGGTAAAGCAAAATTGCAAGAACTTGGACATGAGGCAAAATCGTCACAACATGGAGTAAGAAGATCTATAAGGGAAAGAAAAAAACCAGAAAGGTATGGGTTTGACACCTCATTAGTAACTAAACATTCTATTTACATAGCACAAGACATAAATCAAGAGGAGCCATCATCCTTTGAAGAGGCCAAAGCAAAATCAGAATGGAAGCATGCAATGAAGGAAGAGATTGAAGCACTTGAGGAAAAAAACACTTGGGGTTTGGTGCCCAAGACTTCATCTATGAAGGTAATAGGCTCAAGATGGGTCTATAAACTCAAGAACAATTCTGATGGTTCCATAAACATGTATAAGGCAAGGCTTGTAGCAAAAGGCTTTGCACAAACTCAAGGAATTGATTATGAGGAGACCTTATCTCCTGTGGCAAAGATGCCTACTATTAGGGTTTTTCTTAGTATTGCCTCTTCCAAGAATTGAAAGACCCTTCAACTAGATGTAAAGAATGCATTCTTGAATGGTTGGATAACAGAAGAGGTATATATGGCACAACCTCCTGGTTTTGAGAGTCAAGTTTATCCTGATTATGTGTGTAAACTTAACAAAGCATTGTATGGTCTCAAACAAGCCCCAAGAACTTGGAATTTCAAACTTGTTTCATTCTTGCAGGACAAAGGTTTTCAACCAAGCAAGGTAGATCCTTCACTCTTTATTAAAAAGAGTAATTATGAGGTCATCTACCTATGTGTATATGTAGATGATATTATATTGACAGGAAATGATGCAGATGGTATGAAAAAGATCAAAGATCAGATGAGAGAAGAATTCAAGATAAGTGATTTAAGTTCACTTACCTATTTCCTAGGTTTGGAAGTTGTCTACAAAGATCATGGTTTATTTCTCACTCAAAGGAAGTATATCAAGGATATGTTAGCAAAGTTCAAGATGGAGGATTGTAAAATTGCAGGTACTCCAATGGAGGTCAACCATGAATTGAGCTCACATGAAGGTAACTCATAGAGGACATCACATCATATCAAAGTCTTGTGGGTAATCTCAACTATGCCACATTGACAAGGGTAGATATATGCTATAGTGTGAGTGTGCTAAGTCAATTCATGCACACACCAAGGAAACCACACATGGATGCTACTAAGAGGATACTCAAATATCTCCAAGGAACCATAAATGAAGGACTTTATTATCCTTATGTATCTGATTTAGGGTTGAAGCTATTTTCTGATGCAGATTGGGCTGGCTCCAAAGAAGATAGAAGGAGCACTTCAGGTTATCTTACCTTTGCAAGTTCAAAGCTTATTTCATGGTCATCCAACAAGCAACCCATAGTTGCTCTCTCTTCTACTGAAGCTGAATATAGAGGTCTTGCCATATCTACACAAGAAGCTATGTGGATGAAGACATTATTCAAAGATCTTGGATTGGAGTTTGGAACTCCAACTATTTTTGGTGACAACATGAGTTCTCAAGACTATGATTGGATTGCACATTATTCTTGAAAATTGAAGACCTCAAGCATACTTGGCCTGATGGGGAGCTGTTGGAACAAATCCATTACAAGACTAAGTATTAATCATAGAGAAGACAATGTATGGAAATCTAAGAGTTCACTTGTGAACTCACCCTTGTAATTGTTTGATCATTTACTTGATGTAAAAGTTAAAGGAATCAAAAGTGGTTGAGTCCACTTGATAAAAATAGAGAGAGAAGCCATGAATTCTTGATTTGGAGGTTGGAGAATCAATCAATCTCTAAAAATTAGGAAACTACTTTTAGGTGAGCAAGATTCAAATTCAAATCTTGGCTCCAAAACTCTCTATATATACATGGCGATTTAGTCGCACTTTTAGAGGCGTCCATAAGCTGAGCTATATGCTATATCAAGTGTGGATACAAGTCACACGCATGTATCTGTAAGTTCATTGTATTCTACAATCAATATACATTCATATTTATGATCATACAAGTTCATATCTTCATGGTTGTGTGAGTCTACTCTTCATTGTTATGCTTCTCAGATTTTTCAGTCAGATTGTAGAGTGGTCAATCATTTTCAATGATTTAACTTGCTAAAGTTTTCTTTTAGAGTCTACCATATGCTCGCAAAATTTCATTGCTATTGGAGTTCTCAATCTTGAGTTATGTTCAATTGAAGTTAACCCTATCTGTTCGTATTCACATCTCTGTAGATTTTTGATTTTTTTAGTCAACTTGTCAGAGCTGGTTCTCTACGTATACTTCATCAAATTGCATGATTCAAAGCTTATTGGATTCAATATACTATCTATTATCAGCATACAAAATTTCATAATCATTGAATATCTGCTCACTAGTCTAAGTACTGTTGCAGCCTGTGAAAAGCGGGATCATGTCATAACTTGTTAAACTTCATTCTCATTGTGTGATTCACTATTTCTAATGAGATTACTCTTGAAAGTTAGCTCTCTAAGTTAACTAGAGTTCCCCAAAAGGAATTAAACTAATTGCTTCTGTGCTCAGAGAATTATTCAAAACATTGGACAGGTGTATGAATCAAAATCGCAAGTTTTCACCTCTGAATTAATTCCAGCTCATCTGTTTTGATCTATCTTTTTGAGATTGATCTTCCAAGGTACATAGGGTGTCTAAAACATCCATTGGCAAGCTAAAAGGTCCCACCATGTACTCTTGGATTTCATTTGGCTAGTGTAGATCAAGGATTTTGCAGCACCACTTCATCTTCAAGCACATATCTATCCATCTCTTCACATTCCTCTCATCCTCTTGGAAGGGGGTCCAGTTGATGTTCGGCCTTTGAACTGCTGCACTCTATTCCACATTAAGGCTCTTTAAATTGGGATGTCATAAGCTAAACATCTATAAATAATCCTCACCAATGTGCAACATCCATACAAGACTGATTTTCGGGGCCATCTCTTGTGAGCAAAGTGTATCAGATCGATGATCTAGTGGGGTAGGTTGATGGTGAGGTTTTGTGTCTCAACAAGGCATAAGCTAAACCAAAGTTTCTTTGGTGGCATAGTGAACCTATCTTGTGTTGGGAATGCAAAATGTTGCATGCACATTCTCAAGTGAACTGCGATGTTTGGCATCATGGCCACCATGTCCTTGAGCTTGGTGAGGCTTCGATTCTTCATGTTATTGGGAAGCAAGACCTCCTTCTCTGTTGGTATATGCATTCCTCACATATCCAAGGCCTCTCGCACTAAGTTTTTGGTTAACTTAAACCTCTTTAGCTCATTTCCCTTTGTTAGAGATGGGAGCACAAATGTGCTTGTACCTTTAGGGTGCTTTCTCGGAGTCAAGGCATTGATAAGGTAGTAGCATCTCATGAAGTCGGGCTTTGGGAGCTGAGCACCAAAGTATGCGTCCAATCCTACTTTCTCCCATATGAGGTGTAGTGCTTTTGCATTTTGTAACTTTTCAAATTCCCGTGTAAAGAAGTGATATTTGCCCTGCTTTCCATTGAATTCCACCTCTGACTCCCAGAGGTATGATCCTTCTCTCAAGGGCCCTGGGACTTCACTAAACCAATGGGAAGCTTTGCCGATACACATGGTATGGCCACTTGGGGGGTCCTATATAGGTATAATCTGAATAGCTTGTAATTCCTCTAGACTTTTAGTTCTTTCAAGCATGATTGGTAAGCTCTCGAGATCAAGCACGTGCTGACTGGTCCCTGCTCGAGAGCTAGTCCCTGCTACATCAACCATGATATTGCTTGAAGTATGTGATGCTATCTGCTAGAAGAAGACAATCATATTAGCATTGCATCAGAAACATGATAGTAGTGTGTTCCCTCTACAATACCAACATGATATTGAAGTGGTGGATAAGGTCTTACACCCGGAGAACATGCCAATAATTGCACCTATATCTAGCTATTTCTGCTTTGTTTCTCGTAACTTGCCAAGTTTATTTTACCCTCAAGCCACAACTATGCCTGATTTGGTTCACCTTTCCGACCCCTAGTAGGATCTCTCTATTTTCCTTAGCCCAAGTCTTCTCACTTACTTCTTTCCGTTCTCTAAACCCTTCTCTTCTTTCTTCTATTGAACACAATCTTTCACATACTTCACACCATGCTCACTCTCTCACACTCTCCCACTTACTCTTTCTATCCCTTTTGCCTTTTCTCACTCACTTGCACACACTCTCACTTTCTCTTGTTCTCTGATTTCCAGCTCTTCCTACATACCCCCTCTTCCTCTCCTTACCTCCTTCTCACACATGCATAGTCTTTTCCTTCTTCACTTTCTAACACTTCAGACTATCAAACACATTCTCCTATTCTCTCATTGCTTCCCAATTGCTCACCATGACACTATTCTCCACTCACTTTATCAATCACTTACTCACTAATTAGCTCTCAACAATACAATCACATAATCCTATGCACACCGTTACAAGCAGATTTCTCACTCGATCACACATTGGACTGAGCACACAAATTCACTCACTCACCAGGGCACCTTTAAACACACACACTTTCACACGAACACTTAGCCACCATTTATCCAAGCACTTCCACACTCATGCACTTGTGCATTTACCCCTTCAAAATTTCATCGACACACTTGTACATAATTGCACACTCTTGACATAAGGACATTCTCAGACGCACACACTCAGACCATCCGACACAGAACAACACACAAGCAACCAATCGAACATTTGCAATCAAACCATCAAACAATCAAACATACTCATTTCAACCACACAGCATTTTACCCACACACACAAACCTAGACACACCACGTCAAACACATTGACTCAATTAGTAAAATATCCAAACCCTGAGAGACACACACACTCATACTATCTCATTTATTCACTAACACATTCAAACAACCACAATTTCTCTCACTTACGTGGCCTTACCCGAACCCACGAAAAAACACTCACCATCAAACATGTCCCCACTCCGACAAAGGTGTAGAGATTCAGATTTTCACACACTTTTCGATCACACGCTTCCTCATTTACCAACTTACATAACCAACCCTTGAATACCCAAACACATCAAACACATGCACTCATCCTCAATACAACATTTACCTAAACTAAGGATATGAAAGAAATTGTAGTTTAGTTCTACGGGTCATTCGTACCTTTTTGCTCAGTTGGCAGCATCGAATCTAGAGAGTTCAATACCTCATTTTTTATAAGCTCGAGGTCTTCATACCATCCTCCCGTCTTCCCGGATTGACATTAAAGGAGGTGCTACTCATCACTGAGCTACACCAAATTTTGGCGCCGTTGCCGGGGATCGAGCTTTGAGGACGAGCGTGTGATGGTAAGACGTAGATTGGAGACGTTGGCGTTGTAGGTAATCTCTTTATTTTTCCTATTTTTCTCTTTCTTACCTTACCACCATCATCACCATCATCATCATCACCATCTCCCACCTCCATTTCCATCATCGCAAAAATTTCAGTTTTTTGATCATATCACCTTCTCCACCTCATTTCCCTCATTTCACTTGTGAGAAAGAGCGAGAGAGCGAAATTGTGTGTGCTGTTTTTGCATGTTTTTTGAGCTGTCTTGCAGGTACAGGCCGCATCATCGTCCCCAGCACTCTGCACAGGTACGGAATTCGAAGTAACTGTCTGTGTGTTGCCGAGCTCTGTCAATCGCGACCGACAGAAAAAATGCACAAATTGCCAAACAAAGTGCAAAACCATGATCTATAGGCCTAGAGCTTCCCAAAAATGTGCTTAGAATTTTGAAACTCCTCAGATTTCTGTCAATCGCGATCGCTCTATCAATCGCGATCGACAAACCACGACGGACAGACCTGTCAATCGCGATCGACACGTCAATCGCGACCGACAGCCCACGACGGCTCTGTCAATCGCGATCGACAGAGTCAACGACCGATTGACCACGACCGACAGCCCACGACGGCTCTGTCAATCGCGACTGACACAGTCAATGATTGTTTGACCACGATGGACAGACCCTCGCGACTGACCTGTCAATCGCGATCGACGCATCAATCGCGATCGACAGAGTCAACGACTGTTTGACCACGATTGACTGAATTTTTGGCCACGTGTCAATCGCGACTGACCTGTCAATCGCGACTGACAGCCACGACGGACCTGTCAATCACGATCGACACGTCGATCGTGACTGACCTGTCAATCGCGACCGACAGACTTTGCGAACACGTTAGAAGGGCAAATTAGGTCCAATTTTCAAGGCAAAAATGATGGTCTAAATTTTTGCCAAGTGTGGGACAAACACTAGGGGGTAGTATTGCATTACGAGGGCATGACCCAAGTAACCCGAGAATTCCTATTTGCCTGTTAACCTAGTTTAATCCTGTTTTAGCCCCAAAACCTTGAACTGGCATAACTTTCTCATACGAAATCCGTTTGCCGTGATTTTTGTTTTGTTGGAAAGCTCGCAGGGAGTACAACAAAAACATCGACTGGTTACGGTTGAATTAAGATCAGGAATATTAGATAGGGTATTTTGAAGTTGACCATACCCAGGGGGAACAAAAATTCAGGGATCTCTAGAGTTGTGTCCAAAAAGTCATAGTGCAAATTGGTGAAGTGTTACATGAATGAAAGTGATTGGTTCTGTCTTTTGAATTTAAGTCTTGAGTTAACGGTGGGCCTTTTACAGGTCCTTTGAGAGCAGCGAAGGGTACGCAAGGTAAGAGTAAGTGCAGGCTTGGGAACACGCGTCCTGGGCACGCCAGGGCAACAACACAAGGAAAGGAACTCAAGGTTGGAAAACCCGTAACACCCTCTGTCAATTCTTAGTTTAGGCTAAGTGCGGGTAGTGTTAGAAGTAATTCCAGGCAACGATAGGCACAAGATAAATCAAAGACTATTTAAGAAATCAAGTGCAAGTCAAGAGATAACCTGTGTGTGTGTGAACGACAACCTTAAAGGAAAAGGACCTAACGTGAAACGACCAAACTAAAGTGCGAAATTAAACTCAAGTATTCCTAACGACGTGATATCAGACAAGAGTATAAACATGATAATCAACATAAAAAGGAAATTAAGTAATTGATACAAAGGACTCAGAAACGTGGTTGTACCTGGGACAAATTGGGTTAATCAGTTAGGCATATGAACCTTAGATCAGGACGACACCTAGTAAGAGAGAGACAAAGCCTTAGGTCTTCAGAGGCTAGTATCAATCATACTGCGAGGTCTTGGGCCCAGCAGTTGAGTCACCACTCGCATTACCCTAGCTCTGATACCAGTGAATCAGAGATGTCTCAAGGCATGGACAGACCTACAGGAAGTTCAGGAGTGCCATACTTGCACAGAGTAGAAGGCCCGTACAAGACACAGCTGGAATACCTTAGGACCAACCGATTAGGTGCCAGCATCTATGAGGACGGTCTAGGAAGATCTGTGGTACAGATTAAGAATCCTGATCAATCCATTGGATTAGAGCACCCAGCTGTCAAGTTTGAAAATGGAGCATACTTGGACAAAGAAGGAACCATATACGTAGTCACCAGTCACCCAGATAGGACGGACGAATTTGGGAATGTGATCTCAGAAGCGGACTTAGGGGACCTAGAGCAAGGAAACATGGGTACAAAACCTAGAACCCCTCGAGGCAAATCGGTTCTCACTAGGATCATCACACCAGAGTGGATTCCTCAGGATAATAAGAGCATAGATTTGCTCCTCAATCGAGAGACTGACGAAGCCTTTTGGAGGTACAAACCTGATCGGCCAATTGACATAGGAACAATCATGATCTATGAGTTTAAGGATCCTGATAGCCCAGGTAGAGTGACCTACTTAGATCACGCTTCGGAGAGGATCTTTGTGGTGACAGAAAATGATAGGCATGCTTACACTTGGAAGGGTGAATTCGTTTTCCCCCAACCAAGATCGAATGTATCCTATGGTCACCCTGGAGCTGGAACATCCCAAGCTCATGGAATGCAAAGAGACAGAAGTAGAGATAGACCAGAAGTCAGCTTTGCCAACCCAGTGGGCAGAGAAAGAACGAGGACAGAAACAAATAGAGTAGAACCTGAGATACTTAGAGCTCACAGGAATCAAAGAAATGCGGATGAGTTCCCTCTACCACGACCTAGAGAGCACACGAGAACCTTGAGACCGACTCAGCTAGTTAAGTCCATGAAGAACTACTTCGATGGCACCGGAGATCCATACGATCATGTGGCTGAGTTTAGGCAAGTCCTGAGAGCTGAACAAGTGGAGGATCTATTCACGCAATACAATGCCTTTGGTCTGACCCTTAGGAACACTGCCCTGACATGGTTTCAGCCACTAAATGAGAGGCAGTTCAGGAGCATAGACCAACTCCTAGAAGCTTTCATTATTGAATTCTCTAAGAGTGGCATAAGGCATAATACCTCCTCGCTGATTCACAGCTTCAAGCAAACCCCGCAAGAGACCGTGAGACTTGCAGGAAGGAGATTTAGGCAATATCTTGAAAGATGCCCTGTTTCGGAGCTACCCACACCAGCTAAGCAAGTGGCTTTATTCCTGGATGGATTGCTAAGTACTAAATTGAGATCTTATGTGTACTTGAAGGACCCTAGGACCATAGAAGAGTGTGTACACATGTGTTGGGGATTCGGGGACAAGAAGGAGTTTGAGGGTTTGTAGGAGAAAAAAAAGAGATGATGAAAATGGAATAACAGTGAGAACTTCTGCAAAGAAATACTCTTGTAAACCTTGAATATTAATTATCCTTCAACAATTACAATGACTGCGCACAGTCTAATCAATGACTAAATACCACTTCAGAGAGCATCAATTACTGAAGACCAATTATCTCAAGTCTTCCAGCGGCCGTGCACCAATCCTTCACTTGCTTCCCGCTTCCCTTGTGCACACCTTGCACTAAGCTTCCGCCAAGCTAAGGAATTGGTATCACTGCACACGCACGCAATAGCCCTTGGAACTCTTGGAATCCAGCCCGCCTTCTCTCTTCTCTGCACACTTCCCTCTTGGCACCTCTTGCACTCTTGAATGTCGTCAGCACACTGGAGGCTCTTCTTGCTTCCCTTCTTGCTCCTCCGAAGCTCTCTCTTGCTCCCAACTCTCCATGTCTCAGAATAGCCTTTGTCCTTCCTTTTGTTTGAGAGTCCGCCGGTTCGCGCACTCTAACTGCAATACAATCTTGGTGTCTTTTCAATGTCCCAAGATTGTCTTTTTGACTGGTCCTCAACGATTCGCTACTTTGTCTTTTAGTGTCTTTAGAACAAGAGTGACTTTTAAAATAAAATTTTGATTGGGCGGCCTATTTCCACCTTTTCGTACGCGGCCTTCCTTTTTCACTTTTCCTTTTAATTCTTTTACTTTTGCACCTTAAGATTTAGATTCAACCTTTGAACCTTAAGAGGAAAAATACTTTGTACCTTTAGTTTCAACCTGTTGGGGCTCTACAGATGCCCACCACCTAAAGATCTCTCCGTCCCGGAGAGACAACAGCGATACCAACTGAGAAATTGCAAAGACACAGAGATGAGGATGACGTAGGCACGAAAAATAAAGGATGTGTATCTTATGGAGAAGAAAAAGTATAATGCACCCGACAAGAATGAGAGAAATCAAAATTATGAGGTAATTATTGGCAGAGGGATAGTGGGACCTAAGAGCAATATTTTATGACTGGGATGAGCAATTTATTTAGACTGAGGAATGTAATTTATTGTGGAGGGTGATTGAGGTTGTCAGCCGAGGATGATGGAGAAGGGGGCAAAGGAGCAGAAGCTTGTTCGATCGTAAGCTGTAGCGAACTAAGGCATTGTCTAAGGTGATCCCTTTCCCTGCGGATACGTCGGCATGCAGCATTAGCACAAAGCCCTAAGTTGGAGCGATTCTGAAGATCTTCTAAGGCTTTCATCGCAGAGTCGGCCCTATCGCGATAATGATCTCGCTCTTCTTTGAGCAATCGGGCCGATTCGTTGAGGGAGTGCCATTGAGAGGTTGCCATGCGATTGATGTTTTCTATTGTTGAGATATACTGTTGATGAACCGAAGCTGCTGCGGAAACCGAATCCAAGGAAATCTGAGAGGCCTGAGCATTGCCGATAGCGACTACACTCGCGTCCTGGAGTAATTGCAAAAATGAAGGTGTTGATGGTAGGTCAAAAGGCGGAGTGGGATTGGCCGGTGGAGCAGGAGGGGGAGGGGGAATATACGGCGGAGGAGAATGAAGGGTTGGAGTGGTCGATGGAGTGGGAAGTGAAAGATTGGTGGAAGGGAGATGTTGACTGACAGGAAGGTTACTGGTAGAGGGGGATGTGAAATTCGGGTGAATGGGTGGCATACAGGTGGGGTTTTGAGGGTTGAGCTGGGTTTGAATAAGTGGGGTGAAATCGGAAGAGAGGGGAGGTCTGGGGATAATAGGAGGGGTAGGCATGGATGGAGAATTTGTAGATACAGGAGGGAAAGGGGAAGAAGATTGGGTAGTGAAGGAGTGGACGTGAGGGGTGGAAGTCATGAATGGAGAGGAGGTGACTGTAGGCGGGATAGGTGAAGAAGGTTGGGGAGGGAAGGAGGGCACATCAGGGGGAGGAGTTAAGAACGGAGAAGTGGTAGATGCAGGAGGGATAGTGGGAGAAGAATGGGGAGGGATGGAGGTTACATCAGGGGGGTTAGGTATGAATGGAGAGGTGGTAGATGCAGGAGGGAGGAGTGAAGAAGATTGGGGAGGGCAGGAAGTTACATCAGGTGGCGCGGAGGTGGGTGTCGAGGCGGAAGCCGAGTCAATAGAGATTAGAGGGGGGGAGGGAGATGGGGCAATGGAAGGGCCAGGTTGGGAGGGGAGATAAGCCGCATTGTGTGCAGAATGTGCTGGAATCTGATATAGCCAAGATAAGAAGGGTGCAGAATAGATGGAAAATGCATGAGAGCCTCTAGAGATAGCCTGGCGTAGGCGACGTGAGCGCAACATCAAGGAACTATAAATGAGGTGGGCGTAGGGGTAGGGGCGGCTATGGAGAAAGCAAAAGAGCGGATCAGCGATGCGAATATCAGACCACGGAAGGGAAGAGGTTTGGCTGCGGAGTAAGAAGAAAAAGATGAACGCATTGAGAAGGGTGGTCATGCGGAGCGAAAACCTAGCATTACTTTGAAAATGTGTGTTACAAAAGGCAATAGTGGCGGAGGCGGACAGTCCAGAGTATAGGAAAGGGGGAGCACGAAAATCTATTAGGGAAGACCCAATACTTGCGGCAATGTCGGGGATGAAGAGAGTGCCCGTTCGAAAATGAGGGAAGAGGCGGATGGCTTCATAAACCTGGGTAAAATTGGCGGGGTTGAAGAAAACATTAGCCAAGCCCCACAAGCCCGCCTGTTGAAGATCCTCAATAGAAAACATTTGACGAAGGGCAATGGTAGGAATGGAGAGATACATTCGGATTTGCAGGTTTATGTCAGGTGGTAGAAACAGGCGCATATAATCCCCTGTTGGCGAAGATGGGTGGGATGAATGAGATATAGATGGGGAAGGAGAAGGAGGTTGCGGGAGGGGAGGTGGGGAATACAGGTAGCTGGAATCTGAGTCTATGGAATAAAGGGGAAGATCCAGGGTTGGTGCGGTTTGAGTCGCTTGAACAGATGGGTCTGCCGATGAAGGAGGAGGGGGATTGGGATGTGCAGAAGCAATTGTTGAGGCAGGAGCAGAACTATCACCCGGAGCGGGGTCCGCCATGGATGAAACTGGGGAAGGGGGGGCGTGGGTTTGATAGGGGGGGTGTGGAGAGAGGATATTGGAGAGGGGGGGGCTGGGGGGTGCTGCGCCGAGCGGAGGTGGGAGGGGGGGCGTGGGTTTGATAGGGGGGGTGTGGAGAGAGGATATTGGAGAGGGGGGGGGGCTGGGGGGTGCTGCGCCGAGCGGAGGTGGGAGGGGGGGCGTGGGTTTGATAGGGGGGGTGTGGAGAGAGGATATTGGAGAGGGGGGGGCTGGGGGGTGCTGCGCCGAGCGGAAGTGGGAGGGGGGGCGTGGGTTTGATAGGGGGGGTGTGGAGAGAGGATATTGGAGAGGGGGGGGGGCTGGGGGGTGCTGCGCCGAGCGGAGGTGGGAGGGGGGGCGTGGGTCGATAGGGGGGTGTGGAGAGAGGATATTGGAGAGGGGGGGGGGCTGGGGGGTGCTGCGCCGAGCGGAGGTAGGAGGGGGGGCGTGGGTTTGATAGGGGGGTGTGGAGAGAGGATATTGGAGAGGGGGGGGGGCTGGGGGGTGCTGCGCCGAGCGGAGGTGGGAGGGGGGGCGTGGGTTTGATAGGGGGGGTGTGGAGAGAGGATATTGGAGAGGGGGGGGGCTGGGGGGTGCTGCGCCGAGCGGAGGTGGGAGGGGGGGCGTGGGTTTGATAGGGGGGGTGTGGAGAGAGGATATTGGAGAGGGGGGGGGCTGGGGGGTGCTGCGCCGAGCGGAGGTGGGAGGGGGGGGCGTGGGTTTGATAGGGGGGGTGTGGAGAGAGGATATTGGAGAGGGGGGGGCTGGGGGGTGCTGCGCCGAGCGGAGGTGGGAGGGGGGGCGTGGGTTTGATAGGGGGGGTGTGGAGAGAGGAGATTGGAGAGGGGGGGGGCTGGGGGGTGCTGCGCCGAGGGGGGTTGGGAGGGGGTGAGGCGTGGGTTTGAGAGGGGGGGTGTGGAGAGAGTAGTGGAGAGGGGGGGGCTGGGGGTGCAGCGCCGAGGGGGGTTGGGAGGGGGTGGGGCGTGGGTTTGAGAGGGGGGGATGTAGAGGAGTGGAGAGGGGGTTTGGGGGTGCTGCGCCGAGGGGGGTTGGGAGGGGGGGGGCGTGGGTTTGAGAGGGGGGGGGTGGAGAGAGTAGTGGAGAGGGGGGCTGGGGGGTGCTGCGCCGAGGGGGGTTGGGAGGGGGTGAGGCGTGGGTTTGAGAGGGGGGGTTGTGGAGAGAGTAGTGGAGAGGGGGGGGCTGGGGGGTGCTGCGCCGAGCGGAGGTGGGAGGGGGGGGCGTGGGTTTGATAGGGGGGGTGTGGAGAGAGGATATTGGAGAGGGGGGGCTGGGGGGTGCTGCGCCGAGCGGAGGTGGGAGGGGGGGGGCGTGGGTTTGATAGGGGGGGTGTGGAGAGAGGATATTGGAGAGGGGGGGGGCTGGGGGGTGCTGCGCCGAGCGGAGGTGGGAGGGGGGGCGTGGGTTTGATAGGGGGGGTGTGGAGAGAGGAGATTGGAGAGGGGGGGGCTGGGGGGTGCTGCGCCGAGGGGGGTTGGGAGGGGGTGAGGCGTGGGTTTGAGAGGGGGGGTGTGGAGAGAGTAGTGGAGAGGGGGGGGCTGGGGGTGCTGCGCCGAGCGGAGGTGGGAGGGGGGGGCGTGGGTTTGATAGGGGGGGTGTGGAGAGAGGATATTGGAGAGGGGGGGGGCTGGGGGGTGCTGCGCCGAGCGGAGGTGGGAGGGGGGGCGTGGGTTTGATAGGGGGGGTGTGGAGAGAGGAGATTGGAGAGGGGGGGGCTGGGGGGTGCTGCGCCGAGGGGGGTTGGGAGGGGGTGAGGCGTGGGTTTGAGAGGGGGGGTGTGGAGAGAGTAGTGGAGAGGGGGGGGGCTGGGGGTGCTGCACCGAGGGGGGTTGGGAGGGGGTGGGGCGTGGGTTTGAGAGGGGGGGATGTAGAGGAGGATATTGGAGAGGGGGGGGGCTGGGGGGTGCTGCGCTGAGCGGAGGTGGGAGGGGGGGCGTGGGTTTGATAGGGGGGGTGTGGAGAGAGGATATTGGAGAGGGGGGGGGCTGGGGGGTGCTGCGCCGAGCGGAGGTGGGAGGGGGCGTGGGTTTGATAGGGGGGGTGTGGAGAGAGGAGATTGGAGAGGGGGGGGCTGGGGGGTGCTGCGCCGAGGGGGGTTGGGAGGGGGTGAGGCGTGGGTTTGAGAGGGGGGGTGTGGAGAGAGTAGTGGAGAGGGGGGGGCTGGGGGTGCTGCGCCGAGGGGGGTTGGGAGGGGGTGGGGCGTGGGTTTGAGAGGGGGGGATGTAGAGGAGTGGAGAGGGGGTCTGGGGGTGCTGCGCCGAGGGGGGTTGGGAGGGGGGGGCGTGGGTTTGAGAGGGGGGGGGTGGAGAGAGTAGTGGAGAGGGGGGCTGGGGGGTGCTGCGCCGAGGGGGGTTGGGAGGGGGTGAGGCGTGGGTTTGAGAGGGGGGGTTGTGGAGAGAGTAGTGGAGAGGGGGGGGCTGGGGGGTGCTGCGCCGAGCGGACGTGGGAGGGGGGGGCGTGGGTTTGATAGGGGGGGTGTGGAGAGAGGATATTGGAGAGGGGGGGGGCTGGGGGGTGCTGCGCCGAGCGGAGGTGGGAGGGGGGGGCGTGGGTTTGATAGGGGGGGTGTGGAGAGAGGATATTGGAGAGGGGGGGGGCTGGGGGGTGCTGCGCCGAGGGGGGTTGGGAGGGGGGGGGGCGTGGGTTTGAGAGGGGGGGATGTAGAGGATTGGTTGTTTCCGCCGGGGGTTTGGGTTGTGGAGATTGTTGAGGGGGATTGAGGGTGAGGGGGTGTGAAATGCTCTCCTCTTTCTTCCTTAGCACAACTTGACACTGAAAATAAGACGGATTCCTGAGGATGGTGAAGCAAGAATGAAAAAAAAGAGGCCATATTATATAGCTGGTTCGAATGAGGGAGCACCTCTCAAGAAGGAGCGGACTAGCATAAAAAGGTGATCAAAAAGAGAGGAGATGACAATGTTAATCTCATCCATCCGAGAGACAAACAAAGGAAAGGGCAAAAATGAAAGTTACTTAGCAAAACTATGAGCCATTCAAGTGATGAATTTCTTTTTTTTTTTTTTTTTGAATTGATGAATTTCTTGAATTTTTGATGGAGAAGAAAACTTGCGCCAAAGTTTTTCATTTTCAATGATAAAGAAAAGAAAAGAATTTTTTGATTTTCATAAAATAAAAAAAAAAAAAAAAAACTACGCCCAAAATTTGATTATTGCTACTTATTAAAACAATGCAAAACCAACAAAATAAAGGAAAATGCAATGTTTATGATGCTTGATAATAAGCCTTGAGTCTGGAAATGTTAACTAAAGGTAGGGTGTTGCCATCGAGTGTTTCCAATTGCACTGCCCCCCATTGCAGCATCTTCGTAATGCGAAAAGGGCCTTCCCAGTGAGGGATCCATTTCCCTTTGGTTTGATTAGAAATTTGTGGTCTGTGCAGCAGTGCTAAATCTCCAGGCTTCAATTTGTTTTGCCATAGATTTTTGTCATGAGTCTCCTTCCTGTGTAATTGCTGCTTCTCTAACCGTTTGGATGCTAGAATTCTCGATTCTTCTAGTTTATGCAAAGCAGTAAGTCTTGCTGAAACTTCCATCCCATTTTTCTCTAGTCTTTCCGTTCTTATAGAGCCTCTGATAAATTCAAATGGTTCAATAGGAACCAAGCCATAAACTAATTGAAAGGGGGAATACCCAGTCTCTTTATAGGCCAGTCTGTATGCCCATAATGTACCCAGATAGGCCCGTCCCCAAGAGGTCGGCTGCAACATGCATTCTTTTCGTAACATTGAAATTAATAGTTTGTTTGTTGACTCGGCTTGTCCATTAGCTCGTGGGTAGTATGCACAAGAAGTTCTGTGTAAAATGCGATACCTGTTGGAAATTTCCTGCAATATTTTGTTAACAAAATGAGTACCCTGATCGGTACAGATTTCCAGCGGGCATCCAAATCTACAAATGATGTTACAATACACAAAGTCAGCCACTGTTTGTGCAGAGCAATCCGTTGATGCAATGGCTTCAGCCCATTTTGTTGCGTAGTCCGTGGCTATCAGTAAGTACTTTTCCCTCTTTGGAAGTGCCGGAGGGTATATAGGCCCAACAAAGTCTAATCCCCACTTCTCAAAGGGCTGCCAAGAAGTGGAAACTACCAAAGGGTGATGTCTTTGCTTGGTGGGTTTAGGTCCACACCTCTGGCACACATCACATGTTTTTCTCCAATTATCTGCATCCCTAAAGAGTGTAGGCCACCATAGACCAGCATCTAGTATTCTCTGGCTCATGATATGCCCTGGAAGGTGCCCACCACCTGTTCCTTCATGTGCAAATTGCAGTATTTCCCTCACTTCATCTTCCTCTAAGCATTTCCTCATCCTGTCATCCTTGCCCTGTCTGTAGAGTTTGCCCTCAATGAAAGTATATGGTCTACTTTTGATAAGTAGCCTCTTTCTTAGTACAGCATTAGCACTTTCTGGATACAATCCCGTATTAATGAACTGCTTGATATCATCATACCATCCTTTAGGTTGTATAGCAAACAAGTGTGCATCAGGGAAATCATCATTGATACCACTGGTTTGATCCCTCCTATTTATTCTGGATAAGTGATCTGCCATCACATTTTCTCTTCCTGGCTTATGGATTACCGAGAAATCGAACTCTTGGAATAACAATAACCACCTCCATATTCTACCAGTAGCATGTGGTTTGTTGAGTAAGTACTTGAGAGGTTGGTGATCTGATATAATAATAAATTTTACCCCCAATAAGTAGTGGCGGAATTTTTGAACTGCAAAGACCATTGCTAGTGCTTCCCTTTCGGTAGTACTGTAATTTCTTTCAGCTTTGGTCAAGATTCTACTGGCATATTGAATTGGCCTGTCCATTTTAAATTCTTCACTGGGTTGAGTTAGAACTGCTCCCACTGCATATGCACTGGCATCGACATGTATATGAAAGATTTTTGACCACTCCGGGGTGACCAAGATAGGAGCACACACGAGCCGTGACCTTAATGTCTGATATGCTTTTTCCTCTTCTTCTTCCCATTTGAAAGGTACTTCTTTACCTGTGAGTCTAGTCAGAGGTTTAGCTATCTCTGCATACATTTTTATAAACCTTCTATGATAACCGGTATGCCCCAAAAAACTCTGGATCTCTTTAGGAGTTTTGGGTTTAGGTAACTTTAGTATAGAGAGAATTTTGTCAGGATCTGGGGCCATACCTTTAGCGGATACCACATGTCCTAAGAGGGTTCCTTCTGTCACAAGGAAATGACATTTATTTGGATTGAGCTTTAACTTGGTTTCTCTGCATCTTTGGAAGATATTCTGCAGCTGTCTCAGGTGCTGGTCCAAACAATCTAGATGGGTTTCTTTGTGAGATCCTGAAAATGAAGAGAAATCATCCATGAAGATTCTAAGTGATTCCAGCAATAAGGGTCCAAAAATGAGATTGACCGTTCTGTTGAATGTGGCTGGAGCATTTCTTAGCCCAAATGGCATTTTTACATACACATACGTTCCCCACGGTGTGATAAAAGCAGTCTTTTCACGATCCTCTGGGTGTATTGATATTTGATTATAGCCACTGAAGCCATCCATAAAACTATATAGTGCATGCCCCGCCACTTCTTCAATGACCTGTTCTGCAAAAGGCATAGGGAACCCGTCTGGAATGGTCACCTTGTTGAGAGCTCTAAAGTCCACACAAATCCTGATTTTATTAGTGTTCTTCTTTGGTACTATAACCATAGGTGAGAGCCACTCTGAGTGTTCCACAGGAATGATGATTCCTGCATCTTCCATCTTTTGGATTTCCCCATAGACAGCTTCGGCATACTTTGGATTGAGTCTATAACTCCTTCCTCTGATGGGTCTGGCTCCCTCCACCAGAGGAATTCTGTGCTCTCCATAGGATGCAGGCACTCCTTCTAAGTCTTTATAATGCCAGGCAAAAACATCTGCATACTGGGTTAAGAATGATTTTACCTTTTCTAGAAGCTTTGGGTGGCTCCACAACCAAGTGGCCACTAGAACTGGTTGATTATTGTTTTGGTTGCATAAATGTACTTCTTGAACCGGGTTTCTTGTTACCAGATTATCTTCTTGTGCATCTGCTTCTTTGTCTTCTTCTACTAGCTTTTCTTGCATTGCTTCATAAGCAGGTGTATTTTGAACTTCGATGTTTTCCTCCTTGTCCTGCATCCATCCTGCAGGGATTTCTTGAATTGGGAAAGAACATTCAACCTCAGAGTTTTTTACCTTGCTTTTAGCTTGGGAAACTTCGTTATCTAATGTTGACACATCCTCCTCCAATTTGTATTTGAGGGGTATCTTCCTGCCCCTTCTGTGGTCAGTGATGGGCTCTCCCAATCCATCAACCTGGACCTTTCCTTTGTCTTCATCATAGCCTCCAAATGTATCAGAATTATCAAGAAAAATTCCAAAGCAAGAAGAAGAGTTGCCGGCATGAAGCCAAATTAAAATATCCTCTTCTTCCTCAAAATCTATTTGGGGTTGATCCTCCGCTTCTGTTTCCATGCAAATGCTCACTGTTTGCATCATACTAGTATTTCCTTGATTGTCTGGGCCTTCTTCTAAATGAATTTGTGTCAGCTCGTGCCCTTTCTTTTGTACCCACATGGTGTCCTTACCCCAATCATGAATGACACTGGCATGCCTCAACCAAGGTCTTCCAATTAAGAGGGGAAATCCTCCTTCAACTTGGGGCAATCTTAAAACCACAAAATCCAGGATAAATAGATTACCTTGTACTTCAAGTGGAACCTTTGGGATTACCCCTAAGGGCCTTACTTTGCTCTGATCTGCCAAAGTGACCGTGAAGTTTGCAGGTCTTGAAGGGTGGAGTCCAATCCTTTTCATGGTATGTTCAGGCATCAAATTAATGCCAGAACCACCATCTACAATAACACCTTGAAATTCATGGCCCTTGATTGATATTGTGAGCCGAGGGCTTTTATAATCTGTAAGGGGTGCTTCCCCCCTGATTATCCCTTGATGTGAGATAGCAGTCTTAGCTACTAAGCTTGTCGTAGAAGCTTCATCAATTATCTGTAATAATTCTGACCTGAATTTCCCATCCATCTTTATTAAATCAAGAATACTAACCTCCTTTTTCATGGACTTGAGCAGTCTGGAGGCTTCTGATTCCTTAAGAGCTTGGGCTCCATTTGACTTATCCAACTCCTCATGAGCCCTGCTGAATGCCTGTCCAATGGCATCACTGGTACCTGTGCAATTTTCCTTTTTCCTTGTGTCTGCAATTGTGGTGGCTAGGTCTTCGGACACACCTTTGTCTCTGTTTACTCCATTAATCAATGATTCTTGACCCACGTCCACTGGAGCCTTCCCCTTGCTTCTTGTCTGCACAGTAAAAGAGTCAATTTCCTCTAACTGCACCACCCTGGTAGATGGTGACGGCACCTTAACTTGATTTGCCATTTCTTCTTCCTGCACTGAAATCATTTGGATATGGGGCCCTGATGAAGATGCTTGATTCTTAGGACAACAATTTGTATAATGGTCTCTGGCCTCAGGGCAGTTCCTGCAAGGAGGTGCATTCTCTGGTAGGGTGCACCTACTTTGGTAGTGCCCACATTCTCCACACCTGAAGCAAATAATTGGCCTTCTAGGCCCATTTGCAAGGTTAGTTCTTGGTCTAGGATTATAGTTATTACCTTGGTTTGTTGCTGCTGCCATTACATTTGCTGGTGGCAAGAGCCCGCCTTGTGTCCAGTATGTCGTTGTCGGTATTCCCCTTGATTGGCATTCATGGGCCTCATGCCCAATCTTTCTGCATAATTGGCAAGTCACATTTAGCAAAGGACATTCACTTACTATATGTCCTTGCTTACTGCACATGGAGCACCATAGTCCGTTCTTAATGCCGCCTCCTTTTAGTTCTTGCAACTCCTGCCTCAGCTGAGCTAGTTCCTCTGCTTGGGCTTCCTCTTCCTTTTGGAGCTTGAGGGCTTCAATCTCTCTTCTCAGCTGGGCTACAGTAGTCTCCTCCTCTGTATAGGGCTTATTCCTCTTCAAGCCTTCCAGTTCCCTTCTTAACTGGCTCACTGGGTCCTCCTCTGTATAGGGCTTATTCCTCTTCAAGCCTTCCAGTTCCCTTCTTAACTGGCTCACTGGGTCCTCCAGTTCTGTACCATATGATAGTTGGGAAGACGTTGTACCATACTGGTGCCTTATTTGTTCCAAGCGGGTGGCCGTATTGATGAATTCCTCAACAGAGGCAGTAGGTAGCACCAACTCTTTTATTTTGCATTGGGTGACCACAGGTAAAGGTTTGGCCAACCACTTCTTGACAAAGAAGTCGTGTGGTGGATCCGGTAATTTAGCCATTAATGCTTTTGCCCTGGTCACGAATTCGGGGAACTTCTCTCCTGGACCCAACTTCAAGTTTTCCAATTCTTCTATAATGATCTCAGCCGTGTTGCCCTGCTGAAATTGATTCTTAAAGGCCTCTTTCATCAAATCCCAAGAGGTAAAGTGGTTTTCGGCAAACTGACTAAACCACTTGTCTGCCAGACCTTCCAATGTGGCGGGGAAGAGTATCAAGAAAGCATCTTCCCTACCCATTAGTCCCCTAGTCTTACATAATGAAAGAAATCGTCGAATGTGCTCATCTGGGTCCTCATGGGCTAAACCTCTGAAGGAGGGGAATTTTATGTTTAACCTGGAGAGCAAGATTTCTAGGTCCACCTGTCCTGCCATGCTTCCTACCGACGAAGTCGATGAAAGTGGACTCGATGATCTTCTGTTTGTCTTTCTTCTTGTCTGCTTGCACTTGATTCTCAAGGTTTGTGACCGGGTCGCGGTCATGAGCTATTCATAGTGTACTTAAAATGAGATCTTGATAGAAGGATGTACCTTTTGGCCCACTGGAGTAATGTTGTCGACGCTGGAATGTTGTCCTCCAATGGCAATATATATTCTCCTATGCTCAAAGCTCCTTGGAAATCCCACCGGGTGTGCCAAATTTGTTGGGGATTCGGGGACAAGAAGGAGTTTGAGGGTTTGTAGGAGAAAAAAAAGAGATGATGAAAATGGAATAACAGTGAGAACTTCTGCAAAGAAATACTCTTGTAAACCTTGAATATTAATTATCCTTCAACAATTACAATGACTGCGCACAGTCTAATCAATGACTAAATACCACTTCAGAGAGCATCAATTACTGAAGACCAATTATCTCAAGTCTTCCAGCGGCCGTGCACCAATCCTTCACTTGCTTCCCGCTTCCCTTGTGCACACCTTGCACTAAGCTTCCGCCAAGCTAAGGAATTGGTATCACTGCACACGCACGCAATAGCCCTTGGAACTCTTGGAATCCAGCCCGCCTTCTCTCTTCTCTGCACACTTCCCTCTTGGCACCTCTTGCACTCTTGAATGTCGTCAGCACACTGGAGGCTCTTCTTGCTTCCCTTCTTGCTCCTCCGAAGCTCTCTCTTGCTCCCAACTCTCCATGTCTCAGAATAGCCTTTGTCCTTCCTTTTGTTTGAGAGTCCGCCGGTTCGCGCACTCTAACTGCAATACAATCTTGGTGTCTTTTCAATGTCCCAAGATTGTCTTTTTGACTGGTCCTCAACGATTCACTACTTTGTCTTGTAGTGTCTTTAGAACAAGAGTGACTTTTAAAATAAAATTTTGATTGGGCGGCCTATTTCCACCTTTTCGTACGCGGCCTTCCTTTTTCACTTTTCCTTTTAATTCTTTTACTTTTGCACCTTAAGATTTAGATTCAACCTTTGAACCTTAAGAGGAAAAATACTTTGTACCTTTAGTTTCAACCTGTTGGGGCTCTACAGCATGTGTATTGACATTGAGGATAACCTAGGGGAGGAGTTAGAGCTTTCCAAGATATACAAAGATTCGGATAGTGCCTCTAACATCTCTTCCACGCAATCCACATCAATCGAGGAACTCGCGGAAAAAGTAGCTCAAAAATTAGGCGTCTCTAGTAAACAAATTCCTAGATTTGCCCCAGTGAAAAGATGTTATACTTGTGGTGGCGACCACATGGCGAATGTCTGTCCCATTATGGCTCAACCCCAAGTTAATCCTAGTAGCCAGTACTGCACTATAGAACGAAGGTACACCAATCACACCGCGCAAGATTGCCCCTACAATAAGCAGGCTGTTAGGCAACCCCACCCTCAGCCATACCCTCAGCAGGGAAGATACCAGAACCCGTACCCTCCACAACCATATGGCAAGCCACAACAACATTATCAGCAACCATACCAAAACCTCCAAAGGCCTCAGCCTGTGTTAGCGCAACAACCCCCTGCCCCAGCTAATGCGATCCCAGTAAAATATGCAGCAGCAGAAGAGAACCTGAATAGAGCTATAGTCCCCGTAACACCTTTGCTCTCTGAAAGTGACCCCAGTGACCATAGCTTTGATTCTACACATGTCGATAGTCCCCAGGCCTACTACATGCAGTCTCCTGAACATGGTGAGTCCTACTATAGTGAAGAACCGAGTGAACCTAGTTGGGAGTCAGATCACACAAACGTCATGTATACGAACCCCAATCCTAGGCCTCAACCTAGGCAGGTAAGACCCCCATTCCCTAGAGGACCATGCTACAGATGTCAGGGAGATCACCTCATTCGTGATTGTCCCTTGCCTCCACCAACACAACCCCAGTCAGTAACAATTTAGGGCTTCTGCCAAGAATGTGGAAAGGAGCATCTCTTACGAGACTGCCCTAAGAATCCTAATAATATGCCAAAAATCACTCCCATTAATGTTATTGGGTTGGTGGTAGACTCCACAGGAAGTGTGACATCCACCGCACCAGTACAGGTAGTGACTAGAGCTCAGGCATTGCAGCAGAACCAAGGGGTAGACTAGGATAAGAACCCAGAGGCTAGTGAAATCGAGAGCATAACAAAGAAAAGGACTAGAGCGTGGAAAGATAGTCGGGAAAGAATGAAAAGACAATGGGCTAAAAAGATGAGTGAACTTGAGGAAAGTATAAGAGAAACCAAAGCCAGGATAACTGAACTCACATCTCAAACTCCCTCTCACACTATCCCACCACCACCATTCCCATCGCCATCCGACCCGCCACCTTCCAACCCACCTCATACGATTCCACCACCCCCTAGAGTAGGATCAGTATTAGCTGACCCCACTCCTGAAGACATAGACATGATGCTTAAAGCATATCAGGCCAGAATCCAAGAAGGGCCAAATGTCACAGATCATGACAAGTGTTACCCTAGAGCTGACCTAGAGATAGAAAGAACCAAGCTTTGCGCGAAAATGGTCGCATTGGCTCAGACTATGTTTGAAGCCAGTCGCCTTTTCAATTACTCGGGCTCAGCCAAGACGCAATTACACTTGGATGGACTTCTAGAGAAGTTAGAGGGCATAATTGCAAGATCTGCCAAGGAAGAAGAAAATCAAGAAAGAGATAACGCAAGCAAAAATATGACCCATCCCCCACCGAAAGCTTATGTGCCTAATGCCACTGAACCAGACAACCCCCCCTCCCTAGAAAGAATAGAGAAGCTGATTGCACAATCAGAAAAGGAACCAGCCTCTCAACACAAGGATAAGGCAAGTGAAAGAGTAAGCATTCCTTCTCAGGAAGCCTATGTGCCTGAAGCCTATGTGCCTAACTCTACGGAGCCAGACACATCATCTTCTATGAATCGGTTCACACCAGAATTCCTACGCGAGATTCAAGAAGACAAATGGGCTAAAGAAAGTGAAGTCCCTCCTCCCATTGAACTTGTGGATGAGGCTCATGACCAATTCCCACAAGACATCCCATCCATTTATGGAGAGCAGGAGAGTACCCAATCTCAAGAAAGATTAGACTTCGAGTCTAATTCTTTACAAGAACTACCCCATTTCACAGGCCCATGGGAAGCAAGGTCCACCTGTATGAGAGCGCCTACAGTCATGGTAAGAAACGAAGATTCAGTCATACCTAGGAACACAGAGGTAGTGAAGAACACCAAAGTGCAGTGCAATCTCACTTTGGAAGAGCTACTTAAGGTTAGACCAGAAGTGTGGAAACATGTAGCCAAACAAGTACCAGAGATAACAGAACCTCGTTCCCAGGTAGGATCACATAGGACAGTCCTAGAGATACCCTTGGATAAGATAGGAGATATGTGTGAAGGTGAAGAAGGGAACACCTATCTTCCCATTACCTACCAGGAGTATACCACCAAGGCGATTTTGGACTCAGGTGCAGGAGTTGCAATTGCCACCACTTCCCTATGGAAGCGTTGGGGCAAGCCAGCACTCAGGCCAACGAGAATGAAATTGCAGATGGCCGATGGTCATATTGAGAGACCCTTAGGATTGCTAGAAGGAATAACTCTCACCACTTGTGGTGTCGAGTTTGAGCATACATTTGCTATATGTGACTTCAGCAAAAATCATGCCTACGAGATGATTTTGGGAAGACCATTTATGCGACAGTTGCAAGTGGTACAGGACTGGGGAACCAATTCTTTGTACTTGCAACACTTAGGTGTTACAACCAAAGTCAATCTTAAGGATTACTCCCATAGAGATGTACCTCCTATCCAATGGAATCCCATCCATAGAGCCAAAGATGATACAGAATCGGTGCACTCCATAGGGTCAGGATCCTCTTGGATGCATGAAGACACCCACTTATGGATGTGCAAAGTAGCAGTGGACGAAGAGAAGAGAGAAAAAGCCAGAGAAGTAGGTGCAAAAGAAACCCATAGATCAATCCAAGACCCAGCCTATGCACCTGTAGTTTTTCCAGACGAAGAATTTGAACCTCACGGCTGGGCAGAAATTTTAGCAACCATGGATGTAGCCATCAATGAGGAACAATGGACACCTCACTGTGATGAGGATGGCTATGACATTTCAGTCTTCTCCATAGAGCCAATCATGGGAGAGGCAGTTCTAGAAGAATGCGAACCTAGCCCTGATGCATTTGAGGATGCAAGTGACTCCGATCTAGAGTCAATCATTATGGACCCACCATTTGCATCAGATGAAGAATACTTCCATGAAGTAGAATTTCAACCCCAGAGGCATGGAGAGCTTACAAATGATGTAAGATTAGCAACACGTGTGACCCCTAAGGAAGAAGGAAAGAAACGAAAGAAGAAAGAAGTCTCACCAGAAGAGGAAGAATCTTTGTTTGAGGTCCCGAAAAATTTTAAGAAGTATGAGATAGACGACAGGAGAGTCATGATAAGAATGCCTAAACGAGAGGCAGAATCAGGAGAGGCCTATGATAACAAAGAAACCACCAAGAAAATAGTAGTGGCCCTAGAAGAAGGAGAGGAGAGATGCACGTACATAGGCCATGACCTAACAGAGGAAGAAGAGCATGCATTAATAGCCTTGCTAAGAGAATACAGAGATGTATTCGCTTGGCGTTACAAGGATTTGAAAGGTGTTGACCCTGATATATGCTCACACACCATCCCCATGACTTCAGATGCCAAACCCTCTAAGCAAAAGCCCTACACATATAACGATAATTACGCTGCTAAGATCAAAGAGGAGATAGATAGACTAGTCGAAGCTGGATTTATCTATGAAATTGAGCACACTGAGTGGGTATCCCCCATCGTGGTGGTGCCCAAGAAGAATGGCAAGCTGCGTGTATGCATTAACTTGAAGAAGGTCAATGCAGCCACAATTCGAGATAACTATCCGC
Source organism: Ceratopteris richardii (assembly GCA_020310875.1). Taxonomy (NCBI): domain Eukaryota; kingdom Viridiplantae; phylum Streptophyta; class Polypodiopsida; order Polypodiales; family Pteridaceae; genus Ceratopteris; species Ceratopteris richardii. The sequence goes on from CM035416.1 coordinate 77,920,411, forward strand.
TTCCCATCACATAACATCTCTTAGAAAGAGTAGCAGGTAAGGAAGTGTACAGCTTCCTCGATGGATTTTCGGGCTACAATCAAGTAGCCATAGCGCCAGAAGATCAGCATAAGACAGCTTTTGCCACAGAGTGGGGTATATTTGCCTTTCGTGTAATGCCATTTGGGCTTACCAATGCACCAGCCACCTTCCAGAGACTAATGTGCCATGTATTTAAAGAGTTCCTGAGGAAGAATTTGGAAGTCTATGTTGATGATCTTTGTGCTCATTCCAACATTAGACAAACCCATATTCCTGAACTCAAACAAATCTTTGACAAATGTAGAGAATATCAAGTCTGCCTAAACCCCGAAAAATGTGTTTTCATGGTCAGGCAAGGCAAGATTTTAGGGCACATAGTGTCAAAGAATGGCATATCCACTGATGAAGAGAAAGTGAGAGCCATAGCAGAGCTACCTAGGCCAAAGAATGTCAAGGAAGTACAAGCTTTCATGGGGCATTGTGGTTATTACCGACGATTTATACACATGTATGCTGTCATTGCAAAGCCCATGTACGGACTTCTGACTAACTTTGAGTGGACTGATGAATGTGAGAATTCCTTCCAGGAGCTTAAACGAAGATTATGTTCAGCACCAATCTTGACCACACCAGATTGGAACAAGCCATTCCATGTTCACGTGGATGCATCCAATTATGCTATTGGATGTGTACTCGCACAACCTACCGGTGAAGGTAATATGGATCTTCCAATTGCCTATGCCAGTAGACAATTGAATGCAGCTGAACGAAATTACACCACTACTGAGAGAGAAGGCTTAGGCATGGTATATGCAGTTAAGAAATTTAGACACTATTTGCTTGCAAAAAAGTTTAAATTTTTACTGACCACCAAGCATTGTTATACCTCGTGAACAAGCCATGCAATACCGGTAGATTAGTAAGATGGTTTCTATTACTAATGGAATATGACTTTGAGGTAGTGGTGAGAAAAGGGAGGACTCATTTGAGAGCAGATCATCTCTCTAGGCTCACATCTGGAGAAGCCCCACAAGGAGTATCAGATGACCTTCCTGATGCTTACTTGTTTAATTTGGAAGTTGTACCGCAGTGGGCTAAGCCATTGGTACTAGTATTGACATACGGGCCTAACCATCCTGTAGTAAACACACAGAACAAAGAGGTTGTGAAAGCCCAAAAGTACCACATCATGGAAGGAAGCATGTACAAGCACATAGATCAAGGGATCTTGGCTTGTTGTGTGGAAGAGGACGAGTACAATAAATGGTTGCATTTAGCACATGTAGGTGCGTTAGAGCAACACTACTCAAAACAACGAACCCTACAGACACTAAGGAGACTCGGAGTGCATTGGCCAACTATGGAAGCTGATGTCCAAAAGTTGTGCAAGGAATGCCCAATCTGTTGCACTAAACCACCTGTGGAACACGCCACTCTTTATCAAGTGTCCATAGTGCCAGAATGGAGTGAACCACTAGTATCCTTCCTGAGGACGAAAACATTCCCTCCAGACATGACTCTGGCGAGGAAAAGGAGTTTAGAACAAGAAGCCCAGGATTACTCACTCATTGGTGATAATCTATACAAGCGTGGTAAAGATGGTTACCTGAGGCTATGTGTCCATGAAAGTGAATATCTTAAGATCTTGGAAACTGCTCACCAAGGTGTAGCAGGAGGACACTTTGGACCAGATCGGGTGATCAAGGCAATACTATTTGCGGGCTTCTGGTGGCCGACCCTTCACATGGATGCACATACCTATGTGAAACGGTGTGATGTCTGTCAGCGAACTCAGTATCCCATACGCAAAGATGAGATGCCACTGAAACCTATGATGGGTGGACGTGCATTCTCTAAGTGGGGAATAGACTTCGTAGGTCCTATTAATCCCCCAGCTAAGGGTTCTCATGCAGAATATATCATTGTTGCAACAGATTATCTAACTAAGTGGGTAGAGGTAAAAGCCACAACGAAGAACGACGCTCAAACAACAGCTAAGTTTCTATTTGAGAGTGTGTTCACTAGATACGGGCTACCTATAGAGCTAGTTAGTGATAGAGGCACTCACTTCTTGAATGAAGTTATTGAAAATCTGCTCCAAGAATTCTTGGTAATACATAAGAAGTCTGCCCCCTATCACCCTCAAGCTAATGGCCAGGCTGAGAGCACCAACAAGATCTTATGCAATGTACTGACAAAATTAGTGAACAATAAACGCTCTGATTGGGACAAACAACTACACCATGCTGTTTGGGCATATTGAGTTGCCTACAAAACGGTACTCCAAGCCACTCCCTTTCAAATGGTGTTTGGTCAAAATGTTGTGCTACCTTTAGACTTCTTAATACCTACATTGAAAGTAGCACAAGAGCACGAATGGATGGGTCATGAACTCTCCTCTAGGCTTTTTGACCTTGAACGATTAGGAGAAACAAGACTGAGAGCAGCTGCAGGGATATATGCAGCAAAGAAACGACAGAAGGCATACTTTGATGCCCACGTTAAGGATAAAGGTTTAAAGGCAGGCGACTTAGTTCTAGTCTACACATTAAAGCAACATGCAAGGAAGCTAGAAAAGAGAGGCTACGGACCTATGATCATCAATAGGATCTCCACGAGTGGAGCAGTACAACTAGCCACTTTAGAGGGTGATGTTCTCCCAAACTATATTAGCGGATGCAGAGTCAAGTTGTATCAGGAACCCCTCACGGAGGAAATGCTAAGTCGACTCAATACTGCTAAGAAACGCAAAGAGGAAGAAAAGCGAATTCGAGAGGAAGCTCAAGCAGAAGCCCTAGAGCGCATACGGAGAATGAAATTAAGAAGACAAGGTAGAGAGCACCCTAGGCAAGATGCATATGCAGATCAAGGATATGACGTGGCTATGTGTGAAGTTTCCGGTGTTAGCTCACATAGGATAACTGATCGACGTCCTTTCATAACTTTAGATTAGGACAAGGAAAGAGTGCAAGGACTGTAAGAGCCTTGATTGACTCAGGTGCAGCCACTAGTGCTGTTAAATTGTCTTACTGTCAAGAGTTGCAATTAAATGTCAATCCTGTGGAAGCATATCTCATAGGATTGGGAGGCGTGGAAACCCCTTGCATGGGCGAGGTGGAACTTCCCCTCTATATTCATGATGAGGCAATGACAGTTAAAGTACTAGTATGTCAAGATGAGGACCTCACGGAACCCCTTGTCTTGGGTCAAGACTGGATCTATGACCAAGCAGTCAACTTAAACCTAAGAAGTGGACTTCTTCAGGTATGGGTGAATCAGACTAGAATTACAATTGAGTTAAATAATGGAGCACTCAAGGAACTAGAAAAGACACGGACTCCTGGTCCCTCCAGGGGTACACATGAAGTTGACCATGCTGTTCTTGTCCAAGGCTATGTGATGCAGAAGAATGAAGATCTCAAAAAAGGAGTCAGAACCACAATGGAGCTCCCTTCTTTTCCAAAGACCAGAAGGAGGCAGCAACTAAGGGCAGATCAATCACTGAAGACTCTCCAAGCGAGAGACCAAAGGAACGCGCGAAGCAGAACAACTCAGCTGACGAAACAAGTGTGGGTGCGGAAAGACAAGCTGCCGACCGTAACGAAGTCGCAACAACGGTCCCAACTTCCTATTAGTAATCAACGACTTGATGCTAATAAGAGGACTCCTAAAACCTCTATTGAGAAAGTGAAATCCATTTGGGTACCCAAGAAGTCGATGAAGGCTGACCCACAATCAAGACAAATTTGGGTGCCTACGGCTTGCTTGCGGGCTCAACTAGTCCCACACAATTCACATCTTACACGACATGGTTCACTTGCTCAAGCAGCCGCCACCCACTCTTGTCTGATACACTCGAACACACTGCCGCCTAGAAGCACGCACAAACTCACTTGTAAATGGGTCCCGATGACACAACAACTCCCAGTAGAATTACTCATGCAACCCTTCCGAATCTCCACAAAACCAAGAGCAAAAGCCATTCATGGTGTTTGGCAACCTAAGACTTGTAATAAACCCCCCGACCCCAATCTGTGAATTCATCTCCACTTACTAACTGCATTAGTCAGACAGCTCACCTTTCCGTCTAGCTCCTAGGACTAACCAGGCATTAACTACACACACTGTCATCGTGCACTTACTAACCACTGACTCATCATCTACCTCATGTTAATGTTGTAACGGGGACAACAACGGGTTTATTCTGTCCATTACAATGTTAACACCTGGTTCTATATTCTCACAGAACCAACAAGCAAGCAGGCCATGGCAGAAGCCGGAGGTGCCAGTTCTCAAGCCGGATCCAGTACACAGATTGTGGACATAGAAACACTCCTACTCGAACCACATCTCACCGAAAGACCGCAAGAACTTCAAGCTGTGCATGTCCTCCCAATTCAGGATCCTCCTCAGGGACACACCTCTCAGGTGGGCAAACACGCTCATTGGTTCAATGATGTTGCTGGACCATTGGGTGATGGAACCTATTTCTGGGAAGCTGAATTGGAGTTTAATGGTAAATGGGGACGCTACCATTTTTTCACGCGCGAGTTTGAGAGCTATCAAAATGCCAAAGTCATGCGTTCAGTATGGACCAAAGCCGGCTTGGACAGTTATTTCAGGGCCCACTTACCAAAGCCGGATTTCTTACGTTGTTCTTATCTTATCAGCACCATCACTCCGAGCAGGGCCAAGGGAGGCGACAGCACATTTGTGTTACCCTCACTGTTGCCGGGCCATGAACTTAAAAGATTCAAGCTGACTCTCAATCTGGTACGAGAAGCATTGGGCATGTATGGTATGCACATCCCCACTGAAAAGGAAACAATGGTTGCGGGCAGAATGAAACATAAAGATCTCAATAAGCTGAAGGATATGGTAGCGATGACACCGACCATCGCTCTTCACCTACGGACTGTCATGCAGCATTTTGCTTTCCCCGCCCAGGAAAGATTCACCATGCCCCCAAAGAAAATATGGTTTAGCTTGTATCTGGCAGAGACAGAAAGCCTCCCCATCAATGTACCACATTGGATCATAGATCAGATTCACCTAGCCCATCAAAGGTGGAACAAGAAGCAGAAGAATGTGCTTCACGGATGTTGTGCTCTAACCAAGATAATCTACCGATGTCTTGCCTATGACGTGCCTATTCAGCGGGCACTCATATGGCCCCGGGCCCAGGAATTCCAGAGAAGGCTATCAGCGGCAGGTCCCCCATCAAAGAAGATGAGAGGGGGAGTCCAATTACCCTGCGCTCAACCAAGGGGAGCCACCACTACACCAGAAATTACCCCTCCCCAGACACGACGCATTAGGCCATTCACCATCCGGCTACCAAGACCAAGTACAGAGGGACCCAATCTGGTGTTTCCACCCGTCCCATCAGATCTAGAATTTCCACAGGGCTTTACTCTCAATGATCTCACTGATGAAGAAGTGGCTAGACTAATCTACGACTCTAATCTCGAAATGGAGGCAGAGCGAGCTCAGGAACCACAAACCCATACAACAACGTCAGCCCCCACCCAACCACAAGTTGTAGAAGTCGACGTCGAGGAACAAGAGACCGAACAAGAGGAAGAAGCCTACGAGGAACAAGAGTATGACGAACTTTCAGAGTTAGCAAGTGCCCCTGCGTATTCGGCACAAATAAAAAGACTATATCGAACCATGCAACTAGTTCAAGAACAGCATAAAATGTCACTTGAAGCAGGTAAAAAACTCATGAACCAATTGCTAGCGGAGGAAGGCGTGGACGATATGTTCATTGAGTCCATAAACCTACATGCCGATGCAGTAGGATTGGATGAGGCCATTCATGAGGCAATGGCCTACATTCACCGATTTGAGAAAAGGGTTCCCGCTCGTCCCATGAGGTCCGGGAAACAAATTCATATCAATGTATCAGCACCAGGAGATACAACGCAAGCAGACGAACATCAGGAAGCACCACTGTCACCACCCTCCCCACCTCTCACTACACAACTCACTCCACCACATGACACTAGCACCACCACGTCCACTACCACCACAATCGTCATGGGAATTCCACTCTCTCCGGGAATCCAATTCGGGGGAGTCACCATGCCCACTTTCACCACTCTCTTCACTAACGTCACATCCACCCCACCCACGATCCCCATATACACGGTCACTCAAACAGTTGACACTATGGAAACATCTCCTGCCACTGCACTGCTCCCTCCCCCCATGCCACCTCCATCTCCCATACCCCCTCCACCCACATCTCCACTTGCATCCTCATCATTCACAACTCCCTTTCCCGCTCCCATTCCCCTTGCATCTTCACCCCTCCCTGCATCATTTAATGTAAATGTATATTTCTAGCGTTAAATCAATGTGTATATCAGCTTCAGAATGAGTACAGAGCTCTGGACGGCCGGTATCAACAACTGGCAACACATCACCAGAACTTACAAAGGCAATTTAAAATTCTGGAAGAGGAAAATGCAGATGTGAATCAACGTTATACAACGCTTGAGCAGGCTCACCAAACACTATTGGAGGCACCCCAACCATCGACAGAATCAGGCGTCAAACAACTAGAAGCTTTGCTCGAAGTATACCAGGCCGATAACCTACGAGTCAGACGTAACTTGGCGCTACTCAGGAAACATATGGCCACAGCACTGGAAGAGAACAAGAGATTGCAAAAACAAAATGAAGAGAATCTGGAAGCGGCAATGGAAGGATCCCCCCACGAGATAGATCCAGAGCAGTTCAAAGCAGTTCCCACGGAGACGATGAAAACCATTTTGGAAAGCTATGCAGATCTTCTGGAAGCCCATGATGACTTGGAAAGAGAACGTGACACACTACAGAGCATACTTAAGGAACAGGAAGAACAACCGAAGAGTGTCCCATCAACCTCTACCTCAGACGAAGTAAAGGCCTTAACTGAGCAGGTAGCAGAATTACAAAAGAGGTTACTGACATACGAGAGGCAGCCCTCTCCAATAGTAGAACCAGAGCCAGAAGAGTTGGTCCCTATTGAGGTAGATGATTCGTACGAAGAACCGTATGTTCCTATGCCAATGCCAGGCGGGCAACGAACCTCAGAGGGACTAGACACCTTGGAAGTGGAAGAACCCGAGTGGCTTCAGACACTGGAAAGGACAGCGAACACCCACGAAGAACGGGTGGCCATTCAGATCCAGTCACTAGCAAACCTAGAAGAAACTGTCATAAAGTCAGAATATTTCAGAAGCATGTCTCATCATAGATGGATCGGCACCAATGATGACCAATATGTGCCATACTGCATACTGTTGGCCGATTACAATGCCGAGATTCAACGACGATGCGGCAAGCCTCCCACATTCGCTACACAATTTGGTCCAGATGATATACCGGAAAGTGCTAAGCGTGGGTCCATCCATCAACCCACCTGGAGGATCAGGCTTTTGGAAACATATCCGGAAATGGTCCGAACCTGGAATAATATGCCGTTGTTTATTAAATATAATCCTTGTTACATTCCAGTTCTTCGACGACGCACCTGGCCTGAATTCACTATTGCCGTCAGAGACATCAAAGCCTGCGCAAAATGGTTAAATTACGTTTATCTAGCACCTCCACGAGGACCCCCCACGGTGAACTACATGATTTCTACAATCCGTCACTGGAGTATTCGGCTACGCAATAATCCCGATGTGATGGCCCAGATGTGTATGCAAATATTTGAATTAATGCTGATCACTTTCAGGACGTTTAAGAACATTAAGGACCCCCACTTCTCAGGAGCAGGCTTTGTGACAGGAAACCAGGATCTAGTGTACGATATGAGTACCACCCCATCAATTGAAGTAATATATGCTTGGCACGCCAGAATCAAGTACCTCCCAGCCTGCTTTAAACAGACATTTGAGGAGATGTTCATCACAGAATTCTGGGAATATCACTCCGAAATCTTTATACCCAGACCATCACATCTCCTCCAATTATTTGCTGTGGAGAGAACTATTCATTCAGAACAATTGAGGATGTCTCATCCGGATGTTCTCAGACCTGTGAATTGGGATGATTTGCTCACATATCTAGCACGTGGCTTACGACTCGAAGAACACCACCTAGCCTCCGATGTCGTCCAATATTATGTTCAAAAATCCTCTAGACAAGGGTCTGTCAGGGGCGACAGACGCGAGAGTGGGGGGGTGTTGGCAGCAGTCAGGGAACCGAAGGAGCCACAAGACGAAGAGAGTCAGAGCGAAGGGACAGCACAAGCAGACATGGCAGTCAAAGAAGATCTAGCAAGTAGGCCAATAATTTTCTTCATGAAGAAGCAAGTATGAGCATTCACGCAGATCTAGCACTAAGGCAACTCTTTAATTTTTCAAAACCCTTACACCAATTAAAAGTGATTCTCATCACTAAACACCATTGTAAATACCATTTCATATTTTTGTAGCTCCATTTTGTGCAAGCCAAGGAGTCCTTGAGCTTGAGGAGCTTTAGAAGTATCTACTTGCCAATTTTCGTATTTTTTAGATCTCGTTTGAGTCCTCAAATAAGCCCTGGAACCTAATTTTTAACTAGGCCGGACACTAGGTGTGGATAGGGCCAAAGCTAGTCAAAAACTATAAAAGGAGCTAGAGAGCTCATTTTTGGGGTTGGATTGTAATTGAAACGAACTTGTAAGAGCTTTTTGAAAGTAATCTAAGAACTCCATTGCTTCTCACTCTTTGTCTTGCCGTGTGTGCACGTGTGTGTGTATGTGTGTGCATGCTTGTGTGCTTCTCACTCACGCCCTTGTGCTGCCACTTGCTCGAGGTCTTCATACCATCCTCACGTCTTCCCGGATTGACATTAAAGGAGGTGCTACTCATCACTGAGCTACACAAGCCGTCCTCATCGGCATCCATCACATCATCTATTCTTTTTCATCTCCAACCTCTGCCTCGCAGAGATTCCACCTGACCTGATAAATAACCTGAAAAGCTACCATTAGCCGTTGTACCCTTCAATGCCTCAAGCCTCACCGCTAAGTCCCTTAATCCGTGTTTACTTTGCTCAATATCACTTTGATATTGGAACAGGTCATAGTCGATGCTTCGGAATCGATTCCATATTTGCTCCATTTCTCCTTAACTCTCTCATCCTTTTTTCGGATCCTTGGGGAACATCCTCCCTCTTCTCAACTTGAACGGTCAACTTCTTGACTTCCTCTCTAATCGATCTTTCCTCCCAAATCCTACTCATATTTTCTACATCCAGATCATCTACCTTCTTCAAAAATTCATTCTTTGTCCTTTCTAACTCTGTTTTGAATGCATCCAACCTGTCGAACACCGCTTTCAACTCTTCCTCCATTTTCCCTATTTTTTGGTCCCCTTCTACACATTTCCGTCTCTCATCGTCTCTCTAACTCATCCATCTATCGAGCTCTCCTTTCAACCTCGCATTTTCTTTTTCTACCCGTCTCACTTTCTCCTCGTTCTCTGCTTGGGCACTTTTCATTCTTTCTAACTCCAGGTGGAACTCTTCCGCTACCTTACCCGCTTGGTCATCATATCTACCAATCATCTCTCGTAATTTCTCGATTTACTTTTCCATTTGATCAACTCTTTGTGCCAAGTCATCATCATATTTAGGGGAATCCTCCTCAATCGCAATGCTATGGCAATTGGCTATCATCAAGCCGGTTCTAAGGTCCAAGACCTCCTTTCTCATGTCGCTCTTCCTAGCCACTTTTTCACTCTCAAGCAACTGCACTTGTCCTCTCAGGTTCTCATTTTCCACTTTCAACACTCTGCTTATATCTGCCACCATTCCGAATTGCTCCTCCCATTTGTCTACAACCTCTTCTATCTTTGCCTGATTTTTCTCCAATGTTTCCACCTTGATCCTCTCACTATCGCGCTCTTCACGAAGAAATTCCAACTGACATTGTATGCTGGCCAACAAACTCTCTTTATCTTCGGCATCCACGAAGAAAGTCGCAACCTGCAGACTAACCTCTTTTGCCACTACCTCCTCAACGAGAACATCCTTTGCGCAACACACATGCTCGCATAGCTTCTTGTTTCTGCATTTCGTGCATCTAGGGACAAAGTCCAACAGATTTGACACACGAGGGCAAAACTTTGCAATGTACCCAACTTTCTCGCAACACCAACACCAAATATAATTTGAGATTGGAGCAACCTAGCGACATTTATATGCACGATTTCTCATTGGGTGTCCAAACCCGCTTCGACTTCTAGTCCATCGGGGATTCATCAACCTCGGGCCGACCTTTTGAAAGTCCCCGACTTGCATACTTTGAGACCAACGCACTCAATCTGGCCGACGGGCTGTGCTGCACGATTGGGGCACCGAGCATACTCGTGACACGAATCTATGAGGAGTGCCAAGCCAACTCCCCAACAGGATCGCCAAATGGATAAGGTCTTACACCCGGAGAACGTGCCAATAATTGCACCTATATGTAGCTATTTCTGCTTTGTTTCTCGTAACTTACCAAGTTTATTTTACCATTAAGCCACAACTATGCCTGATTTGGTTCACCTTTCCGACCCCTAGTAGGATCTCTCTATTTTCCTTAGCCCAAGTCTTCTCACTTCCTTCTTTCCGTTCTCTCAACCCTTCTCTTCTTCATTCTATTGAACACAATCTTTCACATACTTCACACCATGCTCACTCTCTCACACTCTCCCACTTACTCTTTCTATCCCTTTTGCCTTTTCTCACTCACTCGCACACACTCTCACTTTCTCTTGTTCTCTAATTTCCAGCTCTTCCTACATACCCCCTCTTCCTCTCCTTACCTCCTTCTCACACATGCATAGTCTTTTCCTTCTTCACTTTCTAACACTTCCACACTATCAAATGCATTCTCCTATTCTCTCATTGCCTCCCAATCGCTCACCATGGGACTATTCCCCACTCACTTTATCAATCACTTACTCACTAATTAGCTCTCAACAAGACAATCACATAATCCTACGCACACCCTTACTTGCAGATTTCTCACTCGATCACACACTGGACTGAGCACACAAACTCACTCACTCGCCAGGGCACCTTTAAACACACACACTTTCACATGAACACTTAGCCACCATTTACCCAAGCACTTCCACACTCATGCACTTGCGCATTTACCCCTTCAAAATTTCATCAACACACTTGTACACAATTGCACACTCTTGACATAAGGACATTTTCAAACGCACACACTCAGACCATCCGACACACAACAACACACAAGCAACCAATCGAACATTTGCAATCAAACCATCAAACAATCAAACAATCAAACAATCAAACATACTCATTTCAACCACGCAACATTTTACCCACACACACACACAAAAACCTAGACACACCACGTCAAACACGTTGACTCAATTAGTCAAATATCCAAACCCTGAGAGACACACACACTCATACTATCTCAATTATTCACTAACACATTCAAACAACCACAGTTTCTCTCACTCAGGTGGCCTACCGGAACCCATGAAAAAACACTCACTATCAGACATGTCCCCACTCCGACAAAGGTGTAGAGATTCAGATTTTCACACGCTTCCTCATTTATCGACTTAGATAACCAACCCTTGAATACCCAAACACATCGAACCCATGCACTCACGCTCAATACAGCATTTGCCTAAACTAAGGATATGAAAGAAATTGTAGTTTAGTTCTACGGGTCATTCGTTCCTTTTGCTCAGTTGGCAGCATCGAATCCAGAAAGTTCAATACCTCATTTTTTATAAGCTCCACTATGCTAATACAACATTTCACATTTATACTTAATTATACTGAGCATGAACTTGTTTGACTCCAGCATAAACAATATAAAACCAAAACCTTGAGGAAATCGTGGTTTTACAAGCGACAAAGGAAAACTACTGCCCAAGAAACAGAGCATCATAATAAATGTGAGGTCATTTCCATGCTCGAGACATATTGTTTGTGCACATAGTAGTTTGTTTGGTTAGCACCTTAGGGATTTGGAACTCAATATTGATCTCTTACACAACTCACTGAAATTCCACGGAACGAGCATCAATGCATTATTAGGAAAAACAGAAGACAGCCTATTGAGCTCTGCTTACCATAGTTACGAGAGGCTTCTTACCATGATCCTCATATGCTTCTAGTGCTCATTAGAAAACCCAAGCTTCTTGATTTAATTATCATGAACTTAGCAATAATTATGCAAACTTCATTGTTGCATACCACCCAACCTAATGCACCTTTCAGCACGTCATCATTACATGCAAGGGATCTCAAGAAAACATAATAATAAATTTGCCAATATATATCCACACCAGAAGGGCTTGGTAGCTTGTGGCGAGTCACAGATGTACCAGTCACTTTTGTCCAGTGTTGCAACACTTCCCAGCGGTTCACTCTCCCATAGCCATAGTCTTCTTTGCTTTTCGTAACTTGGCCAATCACATTCCCTTCAGAGCCCCTCCATTCGAACATTCGCTCTTGATAGGATGCAACAGATTGCTCGCTGATCTCTTTTCTGTGAGCAGACCCAGGGGCACAAAAACCCCTTTCCGATTCTGGCTGCAATACAGATGGACTCCAAACCCTCGTCACACTGATGACTTGCTTCACCCTTCCACTTGCATGCCTCCTAGTGAGAGCATCCAGATAGTAATACCAAAATACTTTCAACCATGCCCTTGGCTGAGCTCAACAGGCTATTATCCTCCTTTTGATGAATTATAGAGATAGTTGGCAGTATCCCAGTTTCTCTCTCTCTCTCTATCTCTCTCTCTCTCTCTCTCTCTGTATCAGATCCTACAAGCCTCCCCCTCTGCTTCATTCTTGCAAAAACTTCTCACTCACTATGGTGCTTCTCTCTGTCTTTAGAATAATCCAACAACAAGCTAACCAACTCACCAGCCAAGGAGTGCCAGTTTTTATAGAATGGGGAGGAGGATAGGTCAGATTCCTATTGACCACACCTACCTGAAGACGCTGGAGTGCACATGGCGGGCTTGGGACTGCTCTATGCACGTGGAGAGTGGGTGTCAGAGTAGAGGGAAAGTGGGTAGAGGAGTGGAGGACAATGGCAAATACAACGTCAGACAAGGGTAGAGGGAGTGGAAGGACTAGGCAGGTACAGGATCTGACAAAGCATTAGAGAGAGAGGGTCTGACAAATGATCTAGGAGAGAAGGGGGACAAGTTGCTAAAATCTAGGAGGCACGAATACACATAACACAACTCTGATGCAGACCTCCAATGTCATCCGATAGCAGAAGAGATGAATCATCAGCTTTCTCTTGTGAGGTAAGAAGCATACCTTTAACCATATGCCGTCCTGTATTTTCAGACAAATCAAGAGCTTCCTTGTCTCTAATGTGTGCAATAAGGTGTGAAGAACAGGAATGAGAAGCAAATAATGAGCTTTGCATCTTCATGCGATAATGTGGATCGCACTCCAAACTATCCAACATAGGCTCCTATTTTACAAGGGAACCAACAGCTCTTCTCTCTTCAGACACAGAGCGCATAAGCCCATGTCCAGACACCTCAAATTCAGAAGCCTTGCATATCCTCCACCTATGATTCTAGGCTCACTCTTCGTACTTTGGAGGTCCAAAGAAGAGTATTTGGAAGAAAAGAATGGAGACAAGTGTGTGATAGAACTAGAGGGTGGTGAAGGAATCTCTGTATCTTCTGTATTTAAGATACATATCATCTGATCTTTAGAAGGAATATCGACAGTCAATGACTTCTCTATCATTATAGCTGCATCCTTAGAATTTTGATCTATAATTTCTTTGTTTTCATTCTCCAGAGCAGGCTCTGTAAATCCTTCTTGTGAGCCAGCATCAGAAACGGCACAGCCTTCACGTGTGTTGGTAACTTGCTCCATAAGATGCCCCAGTTTTGACTCACTATTTGAGGCACCCATGACATTTTCTCCTGTTGATGTTTGTTGAATGGACAATTCATTCATTGCGCCCTCTCCAGATAGACTTGGCATTGTTAATCCTTCCACCTTCACATGTAGCAAGCCATCAGAAAGCATCATGCTTTGTTGATGCTCTTGTAGAGAAAATTTTGCTTCGGGCAGTATCTATGGTCCATAAAAAACAAGGAGTTTATCCCTTTGGAAGAATGCGCCATCTGCACAAGGTTCAACTTCCTCCTTCATTGTCATTCCTTCATTTTCTCTTTCTGGTGCATTGATACAGGAATTTCCTGAAATGTTCCCTTTCTTCTTATTATAATAATGGAAACGAACACTTTTCAACTTTCGCTTCCTGTTTGACACTTGAGGATATTTCAACTTGTTCAGGTTTGATATCTTTCCAGTGTTTGTAACAAGTGCCTCACTTTTCAGCATCCTCTTTGAAGCCTCCATAGAGATAAGCGGATCATATAGCAGCACCCGCCATCATTCTCGAAGCTCTCTCATAGTGTAACGCTGAGAAAACTGAACGGCACCTTTTGCAAGAGCTTCAACCGTTGCACCAGCCTCCATGGCATTTTTCAATTGTATATCATCTTCTGTTGTCCACAAACAGAAATCTGGAGGCGGTCCTGTCTCTGCTACCACTCCTTCAGTTACGATGCCAACAGCCATTTCAACAGCTACTTTGGCTGCTGACGTTGTTGCCTCCCCGGCTTGCATCCCAATTTTTGGGAAAACACAAAGAGACATGATACAATCACCAAACAAGACAGAAGGGTATTCGCAATTGGTTCACCACCAAAGTCATTTTTAAACGCATCCTGTATCGCCATTTACCCCCCTGTGGGGTTTGCTATGAGGATCTCCCAATAATAGTTGATCTGGCATGTCAACGGGTACGCCTATAGACTGCACAGAAAAGAAAGAGCGCCACACATGCAGATTCGACGATCGAACAGAAACCCTGGGTTCAAGCAAAGGCAGGTCACCTCAGTTGATTCCTTTCTTCCCCTTAGCCACACCTCACTTGAGCCTGACACCTCCTCAGAGCCTCCAGCACAGATCCCTCAGAACAAGCGGGGGGCCGACCAAAGAACAGTTTCTCCCCCCTTTTTTGACGCTCCAATTGGAAGCCCTAACTCCCTTTTTCACCTGCATGAATACACCACACCCAAAAACCGAGGCTTCCCCTTGTACACCTGCAAAGACGGAGGAAAGAGAACCGCCGAAAATAATGAACAATAAATTGCTATGCTCCTCTCTCCTCTTTTTTACCCACTCCCCTATGTGGGTTAATGGAAAAATGCCCTTCCTTCTGAAGCTAATGGACCGCCGCTCTGGCGTGTACCTGTACCTGCACACACAAAAAACAAAGCTCCAAAATACACTATGGAAAAAACACTATGTCTCAAGCATCATGATTCTACATATACAATAGAGTGCTAAATAATCTCTGAGATATGAGAGCATGGATCATCCACAAAAATAGCCCCCATCACTTGGACTATATTTCCTTGCATGTGGGTGTTCTCTCTACGCAACTCAAGCTTCTGCTCTTCATTACCACATTCGATTGGACTTATCGCTGCCAAACAACAATTCCCCTTGCAAAACACCTGGAATCATCCTGTAATCTGCCAAATGGAATATGTCAGGGCAAAAAAAAATCACTAATTTTATGAGCTAACAAGTGGTGAATGTGTTAGTTAGTGAGATGTTTCTGGTAGCTTGTGAGTGTTAGCTAGTAAGTTAGTGGTATGTCCCTAGATGCATACATTGGTTGTGCATTTAATTCAAAGTGCATCTATTGTGGTGTGCATGAATTTAGAACATCAGGTCAGGTGGTTTGATGCAAGGTTTCATTTGCCAAAATTTTAGTGTAGGCTTAGATCTTTTGGCTATGGTGATATTACATGTTTCTGACATACGTCGTTTTGGAATTCAGACTTCTTGGGTACCCATTTCCAGATAGATCCTAGGTGTGATGTCACATGTGGAGGCATTGATTATAGATATGTGCCCTAAAGTGTATGATGTGAGTGATTTTGAGTGTCTATTTAGGCTTGTGAGCTTATGTGAAGCTACTTGAGCGTGCAAGCAAGTCTTGGGCACCCAAATCTATCGTGCATTGAGGTCAGCCTTCATTGACCACTTTGGGACCCAAATAAGAATGGTCTGTTTTGGGAGAATTCTCAGACACTGTTTATGTGTAGTCCTTGCCCCAGTAATTTGTTTGGTGCACCCTTGCATATCCAGATTTGCTTCACATTTTGAGTCCACCTGCTTTTCGTGCTCCCTTGCCTATGAGTATAGATCATCTGCTACCTCTACTTTCGGTACTCCTTTGGTTGCTTTTTCTCAATCACTTTTGGAAAAGAAGGGAGTTCCATTGGATCCTTGGCATCTTTTTTGAAAGCATCATCCTTCTGCATCACAGATTTTTGGACAAAAACAACATCTTCATCTTCATGTGTACTCTTGGAAGGACCAGGAGTTGGTGCCTTTCCTAATTCCTTGAGTGCTTTATGTTCTAACTCAAGGGTAATGCGATTTTGATTTACCTAGACCTGAAGAAGTCCACTTCTTAGGTTCAAGTTTATTGCATGATTGTAGATCCAGTCTTGACCCAAGACAAGAGGCTCAGTGAGATCCTTGTCTTGACACACTAGCACCTTAACTATCATAAGAACATCTTGAATGTAGATGGGAAGTTCCACCTCGCCCATGCAAGAGGTTTCCACACCACCCAACCCTATGAGATATGCTTCTATAGGATTGATGCTTAATGAAAATTCTTGAGAGTAAGAAAGTCTAACAGCACTAGTGGTTACTCTTGAGTCAATCAAGGCTCTTACAGTCCGTGCACTATCTCCTTGTCCTATCTCTAAGGTCGCAAAAGGATGTCGGTCAATTATTCTATGGGAACATACACCTGATGCTTCACACATAGCCATGTGATATCTTGGAGCATCATAAGCATCTGACCTAGGCTGATCTCTGCCTTGCCTTCTCAATTTCATTCTTTGGATGCATTCTAGAGCTTCTGCCTGCGCTTCTTCTTGAATTCATTTTTCTTCTACTTTACATTTCTTCACAGTATTGAGTCACCTAAGCATTTCCTTGTGAGGGATTCTTGATATAATTTCACTCTGCATCCACTGATGTAACTAGGTAGGATATCGCCTTCTAGAGTAGCTAATTGAACTGCTCCACTAGTTGAGATCCTATTGATGATCAGAGGTCCATAACCTCTCTTCTCGAATTTCCGTGCATGTTGTTTTAGTGTGTACACCAAGAATAAGTCACCTTCTTTCAATCATTTATCTTTGATGTATGCATCAAAGTATGCCTTTTGTCTTTTCTTTACCGCATAAATCCCTACTACTGACCTCAATCTGGTTTGACCTAGTCTTTCAAGATCAAAGATCCTAGAGGAGAGCTCATGGCCTGTCCAATCATGCTCTTGAGCTAATTTTTAGTGTAGGTATCAAGAGGTCTAATGGTAGCACTGCATTTTGGCCAAACACCATCTGAAAGGGAGTGGCTTGGAGCACCATTTTATAGGCAACTCGATATGCCCAATCAGCATGGTGTATGTTTGTCCTAATCAGAGCATTTATTATTCACCAATTTTTTCAACACATTACAGAGTATCTTATTTGTTCTCTTGGCTTGGCCATTGGCGTGGGGGTGATATGGAGCTAACTTCTTGTGAACCACCATGAATTCTTGGAGAAGAGTTTCAATGACTTCACTCAAGAAGTGTGTGCCTCTATCACTTACTAGCTCGATTGGTAATCTATATCTCGTGAATACATTCTCAAATAAGAACTTAGCCATCGGCTAAGCATCGTTCTTCATTGTGGCCTTCACTTCTACCCATTTAGTCAGATAATCCATGGCCACAATGATGTATTCAGCATGTGAACCCTTAGCTAGGGGATTAATAGGACCAACAAAGTCTATTCCCCACTTAGAGAATGCATGTCCACCCATCATAGGTTTCAATGGCATCTCATCTTTGTGTATTGGGTACTGAGTTCACTGACAAATATCACACCGATCACATAGGTATGTCCATCCATGTGAAGGGTTGGCCACCAAGACCTGCAAATAGTATAGCTTTGATCATCCTATCTCATCCAAAATATCCTCTTGCTACACCTTGGTGAGTAGTTTCTAAGATCTTGAGATATTCACTCTCATGGACACACAAGATATCCATCTTTTCCTCGTTTATATAGAGTACCACCTATGAGTGTGTAATCTAGTGCTTCCTGTTCTAAACTCTTTTGTCTTGCCAATGTCATCTTTTGAGGGAAAGTTTTTGTCCTCAAAAAGGTTACAAATGGTTCACTCCAATCTGGCACTAAAGACACTTGATACAAAGTCGCATGTTCCACTAGAGGTCTAGTGCTGCAGATTGGGCATTCCTTGCACATTCTATGGACATCTGCCTCCATTGTTGACCAGTATACCCATAACCGTTGCAAAGTCTATAAAGTTCGATGCTTGGAGTGATGTTGTTGTAGTGCACCTACATGTGCTATTTGTTGATATATTTAGATAGTGATGTGTGTGAACACTCTAGGACCACCAGGGCACTTTTTTTCCTCTTTAGGAGGTTCCCCCCCTTGCATATATGCCTATTTCCCTAACGGACTACTTATCTTTCTACATTCTAGTGGTAATACATTTAGTATTGAGTGTTGTGCTCCAAGCTTCTTCTTCTTCCTTGTGATGTTCACGTGCTTCCACAGACGTCTAACTCCAACAATTGGTATCAGAGTAGGCCGCCACTTCATCTAGCGCGTCATCGACATGTCTCTAATTGCAGTCTCAAAATCGCACAAATTTTGATGAGCATACTCAGGGTGTTTCAGAGATCAAAATATCTTTGTTGTGTGGTGCCAAAATCATGATTTGATCTCGTTTAGGCCTTCGAACACACTATCATAGTGCTTGTGCAATCTATTTTGTCTTTCTGTGCCAAAGGTATATAACAATTTTGGTTTGCCAATATAAGCATCTCGAAGTCTGCTATAGGTTTAGCAGAATTTGTCTAGGCAGTTCTCTTCAACTTTTTGAGATACAGTCAATTTTCTGCATCAAGGTATTTTAGTCACCAGCCATGGCTGAAAGCAGTGATGTATTCTGTATGTTTTCTGTTGAGGATAAGTTGGATGGTATGAACTACTCGTTATGGGCTTATATGATGCAACATGTATTGGTTGCAAAAGGATTGTGGAACATTGTGCAGGGTGTTGAAAAACGTCCTATCACACCTAGAACTATTACAACTACAGGTACTAATGTTGATGCAGAAGGTGTCGAAGATGGTGATATTCTACAGCTTCTTGTTCGTGCTGCGGTTTCTGCTGCATCCACTATAGAGAAAAATACTTGCGATGGCAGAGATGCCTAGGCACATGCATTAATAGCTTTTTCTGTCAAACATGCCATTATTCCTCACATTCACTCTTGCAGAATAGCTAAGGATGCTTGGGATACACTTACCACATTGTACTAGCTAGGAATGCGGCTCATGTTGCTTACCTCCGAAAATAGTTGGACAGTGATCACATGAATGAAGGTGATTCTATGGACAGTTTTTTGACAAAGATCAAGGATTTGAAGGAACAATTGATTTATACTGATGAAGTTATTTCTTGATAGTTCACTTGTACAGACTATTCTGAATGGTCTTCCTGACTCATATCAGAGTTTTTCTTCTACTCTTTGGTTGATGATGAACGGCAATCGAAATGCCTTAACATTTGAAGAGTTAGTTTCTATTATGTTGTAGGAAGATCAGCCTACATAGAATAGGTCTATTATGTGTGTTGTAGATCAAGCTTTCATGGCTAGTCAGAAGGGCAAAGGAAAATGGAGCTCTTCAACTAGTAAGCAAAAATCTGCTAATTCTTCACAATCAAAGAAGGAAGACAGAGATGAGAAGAAATCAGAAAAGTAGAAATTGTTTTGCAAATACTGTAAAGCAAATGATCATGTCATTAAGAACTGTCCAAAATTGGCTGCTAAAGAGGCAAAGAATTAAAGAGGCCAGAATGGTTGTTGCAGAGGCCTCTACATTGAAAACGGAGTCTGCTAATCTTGTGCAGGATGAAGAATGGGTGTTTACTACTGTTTGCAGTTTTGCCCCATCTTCTCATGAGCAGTGCATGTTTGCAGTAAATGTCGATGTTTAGTACTTTGATAGTGGGCGACCAAACATATTACCTTGCAGTGCAATTTCTTCTCTTCACTGGAGCCTGTCCCTATAGGGAATACTGTCACATGCACCAACAACTCCTCTTATCCTATCATGGAAGTTGGTAAGATCATTTTGACTACTACTGATGGTAGTTCTTTCACTTTTTCAGATGCTTTATTTGTGCCAGGGATCAAAGAGAATTTGTTATCAGTTTTGGCTTTAGCCAAGATTGGCTTGGCTATGAAATTTGTTGATGACAGATGTGCAGTTCATGATTTATCAAATGGCGACGTGATTATTGCCTCTGGCATTTTATCTCATGGGCTATATAAGCTCATACATTATGAAAAAACTGTGAATGATTTAGCATGTGTAGTAAGTGATTCTTAGGCTATGCCAGATGCAAAGCTTTGGCATGCATGCTTTGGTCATTTGAATTTTACTAGTTTGATACACCTGCAGAAATTTGAAATGATTTCCTCTTTGCCCAAACTTGAGGAACCTGGTAAACATGTATGTGAAGGTTGTATTTTGGGCAAAATGTAGCGTTCCTCATTTCCAAAAGATGGTTCAGTTTGAGCTATGCAGAGATTGTAGCTTGTTCATAGTGATGTCTGTGGTCCTATGCAGACTCCCTCTTTTGGAAATTACCTTTACTTTGTGACTTTCATTGATGATTTTTTCAAGCATGCATGGTGTGTACCTAAGAACCAACTTAGGGACTTGTAGAGAAAGAGACTATACCTCAATCCCCCTCAAGTGCATATAGTGGGGATTCACGCTTTAATTATCAATCCGATGAGTATACAAACCTAGCCGAGTGTATGAAGACATGCATTCAAATGACGATCAATGCAAATGAGTTACTCAAAGAGTGCAAACAAGGCAAGGACTAATCCAAACAAGCTTCAACTGTCAGTCATGGTGTCACGATACTTGGAACAGCAGCCAACAGTAAGTTGAGCTTTTCTCTTAGCTCCGAACTCCAAATATAGCAAATAGCATATGCCTTTCGAAGCTCTCGAGAAGACGCATCCAATGGCAGTATTTCCACTCAATTCTGATGCTTCTACTTCAAGTTATGAGCAAAATACTGAGTCACGGGAAAGACCTTCCTACACTTCAGCACTTCCTACACTTCGCACACACCCTAACAACAGTAAAAAAACACTTTCATGGATAGACAACACTTCTCTATACTCTTTCCAAGCAATACAAAAGCATACAAGCTCACAAAGAAGAAGATACAGAGAGGAGAAGACACAAATTCGAATTTCTGTGCTCTTGATTCTCACAATGGCAAAAAGTGTTTAGAAAGAGTCACAAATTGACTTATATACTTGTGCCGTAAAAATGGTCCTTTCACACAAGAGACCTGCACTTTATTCACTAAAAGACTAATTTCTTACTAATTTACATGGATAAGCTTCTAATCTTCTGTGGGGATGCATCTAGAGGACTCCTCTAGTGCATTTACATCGGAAAATATATTACAAGAATGGTTATAATACAAAAATTGGGTGTCCAAATCGGAAAAATTTTGGGGCCCGTCTTTTTCTCTGCCTTGTGCTCTCTTTTGCTCTGCAACACTCTCCCCCTCTTTGTCTTTGTCGTCCCTTGACAGGCTTTATCTTCTCATTGGCTGCTTGTTTAAGTCTTTTGAGTGCACGCATCCAGTGGTTGAAGAAGCAATAAGGACCGTCAGACAATTGGTTATCTTATCTGATGTTTGTCCTTTGCTTCTGTCTTTGGCTTGCTTTAAGAGGTCTGAATACATGCACCCAGTGGTCGGAGAAGCGGTAAGGATTGTCAGCAAATTTGTTATTTTATCCGATCGATGTCCTTTGCTTCTGTTTTGCCCCTTGGTATTCCGTATATCACATATCTGGGTTGTTGTATTCAGTTGGCTTGCCACGCACGCCACCAGTGACCTATGTCTTGCTTGTGGTACTCTGATTTATCTTGGTTGCAAACATGTGACCTTGTTGTATTGTTTTGAGCCTGTTTACTTTCTTTTCACTGCACGCTATCAGTGGAAGGATTATTACCTACCAAATATCTTCTTGCACTTCTTCAAATATGCTTTCCTGGCCCTGGTCCCTCCTTTCACTTACGTGCTTTTCCTTGATGCGTGCCCCTGCAGGGCTCTGTGCAGAGATGGGTGTTGCGCCCCTGTAGGGCTTCTTGCAGAGATATGTCTTCATATATGATCTTTTTAGTGAAGCTTCTTTCGTTGTCTTCTTCTTTTCTTCTTTTTGCTTGATTCTCCCTGAACACTGCCCCCCTCCTGAACTCTATCGTCCCCGACAAGCTTTGACAAGCGACGGGCGTATGTTCTATATACTTTTTGCTCTGTTTCATTAAGCAAATTGGCTTCATATATCATTAGTTGTTTCCACTGTTCAGCTTTTATGCCATCATTAGGTGGCTGTCTGTGATCGGCGAGGAAGCTCAGTTCATATGCCACTAATTTGGCATTTAGGTTGGATGACATCTTCAAAAAGATTTCTGAATCAATTTCAAAAAATCCTATGAAGAAAGCTTCTTCGAAGGTCTACAGATATGTACTGGGCAAAAACATGAGTCTTGTATAATAAGCCATTATGGTTGGTCGGCTAGGCATAACAGATAGATCAAAAATGAGGATCTCTGTTCCCTAATTAATACCAATGAAATTCAAAAATGTATAGGCCGCGTGTTTGAAGACCTTCATTACTGTAAGTATCATACTGAGTATTTTATTTGTCATCTTTACAGTTAAATTGGGTACTGTTGCATAACTTTGCAGCCAAAATTCAATGGTTTTTACCATGTACTCTTCTGTAGGTAAATAATTATGTGGCGGACTTGGAAGCAGAGGGTAATTCAGCCACTGTTTATTTATAGCACCATTCTTTTGCATGTCCAAAAATTCCCTGGTTTCTCTTCGATGTGGTATAGGACAAAATGAAGCGTTTACCTGTAGGAAATATGGTGCTGCTTGCCAATGCACTCGTAGTGTAGGATGTTTCTCCAAAAACTTTCTTCTCCAAACAGGTTGTGCAGCTTCAAATTCTTCTTGAGTGTAAGTGAATGTGTTATGTTTAAAGTTTAGCTGCTCGTCTGGACTTGTCTTTGTAATCTTCTTTATATATTGTCTTGTTTTCTCTTTCAATAATCCGTACGGAATGTTGAAAGGCTTCATTATCGTCTCTAAGTCTTTACCTTTAATCTTTGCTTCTTTCATGACTTTGATGACTTCATTTTCAAAACTTTCTGTCAATCGGGACACCAATAGTGCCCGTTCCTTCTGACTTATTTCTGCAGTATATGGCATTGGATGATCATCATGTATGTCCGCCATCTGTTCGTGTATTGGAGAATTATAAATCGGGGGAGATAGAGGACATACCTCTACCTTGTCAATAGGATTCTCTTTTGTTGGCTCTACTGGTGTCCCGATTGGTGCTTTCTGCTTTACTTGGATCTCTAACTGTGTTATACGTTCATTCTTTTCTTTCACTTCTTGCATTGCTCCTCTGAGCGCTTCCTTTGCTGCAAGCAGTTCATTGCCAATTTCTGCTATATTGTCCATGTTTTCGCTGTAACTTGTTGCAAGTTTCCCATGGGCTGTATTCAATTGTTTTTGGAGCTCGGTGGTGTCTTGAATGTACTTCTACTCCCAATCGGTTCTTAATGCTTGCTCTTGTTGTAGGAATTCTGTATATTTTGCAATCTGGTCTCTTAACTCTTTCTGATCAACATCTGTTGTTTCCTATTTTTTGAGAGGTTGAGCGTATAGCAATGACTTCATGGGTTCTTTATTTCTATTTCGTAAACTGTCATTTTCTTCCATGTACACCTTTAATTGGGTCTCGAGCAAGGTGCTTCTAGCTTTCATTCTCTCTTTGTCGGCCTCGCTAGCTTCATGTAATCTCTGTAGGTTTGTGAGCTGTGCCTGGAGTTGGTGATGCTAGGTCATCAATGTATCACATTGTGTCTTTACCTTGAGTAACTCCGTTTCTTTGACAGCAACCTCTTTTTGTGCCTGGATTAGTTGTGCCGATATTTGTTCACTCATAATTTGGAACTGATTCTTTTCCCTCATGGCTTTGTCGTAGTCTGCATCTGTATCCATCATCTGTTGTTGTGTATCCATGGCCGTTTGTATCATCTGCTTGACCACCGGCTTTAATTGTGTGACATCCACATTTAACCATGTTTTAGGAACACTCGGTTCTGCTCCTGTTGTCACATCTTTTCCTTGTGCTACGTGTAATGTAGTGTCATGGGGCTGCCTAATGTGTAGTTCTATCCTTGGCTCAGCCTCCATATGGTTGATTTTTCCTTGAGGAGTGTCCTCCGGTACTTCAATTACAATTTTCTCTTCATTTTTGTGTAGGTCTGAATCTATGTTTACTAGAGTTTGCAGTTCTTCCTTGATAGGTTGCATTACTTCTTTATTCGATATGGCAGCTTCTTTGATACTAATCTTTGTTGTCTCATTCAATTGAATGACATGATCTGGTTCCTTGGGTTCTTGGATCTTGGTTTGTCCCTGTTGGTTGTCTGGCATGACTTCAACTTGATTAATTTCTGTCCATTCTTCCTCGTGAGTTTATGTCCTTATGTCTGTGTCCAAAGTATCTTTGTCAGGACTAGATTCTTCGTTGGAGCTTGAATCTTCTAAGCCCAGTGCTTTGTATCTGGCGGGTTGTTCTCGGGTCTTTTCTTTACTCCGTTGTTGCTTTTCTTTACTTGCTTGTCTGTAGTGATGACCTTGAATATTTAGATTCACTTGCCCTTGCATGTATTGATGTGTCTCTTCTAGGGCTGCGGAGAGGTCTCTCTTGGTTATCGGTATTTGGGCTACAGGAATCTTAGGCAAAGTATGTGTCCTCTTTGATTGAGGTGTAGCCTAGGTTTCTTCCTCTCTGAGGCGCTTTGTACCCCTCATGGGTTTCTGGGAACTTGTTCCTACTTCTTCGACAGCGATAGCTGTTCTCTTCTTCTTGGGAACCGTAGCGGACTTGGCATATTGAGCTAACCCCTCTGAGGTTGGCATCTCTCGCAGACAATTTTTCATATCCAGTGCCTCATAGATGAGTAAGGTTAAAGCTGTACTGCCATTGAGAAATTTTTTCTGGCCCCACTTCTTCTTGGCTTCAAACAGTCAGTCTTGAACATAAGGCTTCATGTTTACTTTATTACCGACTTGCTTCATAGCATGTGATAATAATTGTACGACAATCTTTTGAGGGGCTGTGTATCTATGCATACTCGGGAAGCAAAAGTGTTGGTGCACTAAGCGAACGTCATCTTCAATATCAGTTCTGTTAATGTCCAAAAAGGGTCTCTTTTTTGGATCATGACATTCCTCCTTGACATTGGTGATTCCTTCTTGATTCCATCCGAAAGCTTTGTTGATTAACTCCTGAGTGAATTGAATGGTTTTCCAGGTACCCACTTTGTCCAATACTCGTGTCTCAGGAACTGATATCCTATTCGCTGCAGGTTGAAGTGTGTTCATCACTTGCGTGCCTCTTTGGAAATCTGGCAAATAAATAGGTAGTTTTAAGAATGCCTCTATTCCTGCTTGTGTCGAGACATCCACCATGCGAGGTAATCCTTGTATGATAGTCTTGAAGTCTTGCGGCATAATAGGGAAATAGTGATCCCTGTCCATAATCTTGATAGTAGCCATAAAAATGAGGTCCGACACCGATTGGTCATCCAGAAACCAATGGCCTCTCGCTTTTGTTATAGATTCTAGTGGAAGAAGTTGAACCTCTTCCTCTTGAGTCGCTTCAGAATTAGTGGATGCCATCTGCACTCAATAGAGTATGAATTAGTGGCCATATAGTATCAGAAATCCTCCTTCATTTGTCTTTCATAAGCTTGACATTGCTGATGTTTGAACCTTGGAATAGTTTTTGGTGCAAATGTATACTCCTTCTCTTTCCTGCAGCTGTTCATCTTTGGTTGTCTTGCCTTTGGAGCATACTGATTTTTCTTGAGCCTCGACTCTTCCTTCTTGATGATTGTCCTTTGAGCGCATGACTTGGGAATCCATATTTGTGTTCGGTCCGACTGGGCGGCTATTACTATCTTTGGAATCCACCGTCTAGCAATTTGTTGTTGATCTCGGCGTCCAAAGTCATTTGTCTGCTTCTTCGCTGGATTGTTCTAATGTCGACGATGTTTCTGTTGTAGAAGATATGCAGCTACTTGATCCTTCCTTATCCAAGCCTAGTGTGAGGAATGGGGTATATTCTAATAGGTATAGACTTGTGATGATCTTGAGAACTAGTCTCTCTCGTGCATGGTGCTTCACTATGGTTGGTTCCAGATTAACTGGTACTCTGGTGACTTGCTAGATTAGAAGACGGTGTGCAACCAGAATTCGGTGTGTCCTCACATGAAACACTTGATGAAGGAGTTTCCATAGTGCTAGTGAACATACGTTCATGACTGTGTTCATTAGAGTGAATTTTTGGCTCTATAGTTGTGGCTTTGATTGGTCGTTCATCTAGCAAGCTGAATACTTCACGATGTCCTATCTTGGCTGAGATGTATCCTAAAGCCAATTGGATAGTCACTTCATATTCGTATATCCAGTTTTGACCTAGCACTAGCTCTTCCAATAAGTCTTGATCATGACATACTAAGAGTTTTTGATCCATAGTGTTGTTGCCAAGGTGTAGAGGTAAGGTAATCTCTCCTATACACGTGGTGATCTTTCCTCCTATTCCAATCAGATGTGCCTTTGATGGACGTAATTCCTCTTTGAGTGTTTGTGACAATGAATACTTGATGCAGCTTATAGCTTCTCCTGTGTCAATGAGAGCATCCACTAAGTGGTACTCCATTTTTCCTGCTCCCACATTCAAATATGGTTGTGTCCTCTGTTGACCTAGGTCTTCAGTGGCTCTAAAATTAGCCATTGGGATGAGTTCTTCTCCTAGTCAATATCTCTTATCTCTCTCTCTCATCCACTCTTTCCGTTTCTTGATTCGTTCTAGTGCTTCCTGTCTCGCTTCTTCTCGTATCCTTTCCTCCTCGATGCATCTATTCTTGCCCTTGATTAATCGTGACATTGTTTCTTCAGTCAATGGTTCTAGATATTTTTTCACTCAACAACCACTGATATAGTTTGGTAATACTTCTCCATCTAGAGTTGCTAAGTTGATGGCTCCACTCATGGATATACGATTGATGATCAAAGGGCCATATCCTCTCTTCTGCAACTTCTTAGCATGTTGTTTCAGAGTGTATACCAAAACTAAATCTCCTTCCTTCAAATTTTTGTCTTTAATATGAGCATCAAAATATGCCTTCTGTCGCCTTTTGGCAGCATAAATCCCTGCTACTGCTTGTAACCTAGTTTCATGAAGCTTCTCTATTTGATCCAATTGAGTAGAGAGTTCATGTCCCGTCCACTCATATGTTGTTGCTACTCTGAGAGTGGATATTAAGAAATCAATTGGTAAAATAGCATTATGTCCATACACTAAGTTAAAAGGAGTAGTGCCTATGGTGGTTTTGTAGGCTACTCTGAATGCCCATAAAGCGTGATGTAATTGTTTATCCCAATCAGATCTACCATTGTTCACAATTTTTGTGAGAATTGTGCATAAGATTTTATTGGAACTTTCGGCTTGTCCATTGGCTTGTGGGTGATAAGGCGCTAATTTCTTATGAATTACCAAGAATTCATTCAGTAAGGCTTCTATTACTTCATTCACAAAATGCGTACCTCTATCACTCACAATTTCTATTGGTAGTCCAAATCTAGTGAAAACGTTCTCGAAGAGAAACTTGGCCGTAGTTCTTGTGTCATTTTTCTTGGTTGCTTTGGCTTCAACCCATTTGGTCAAATAATCGGTGGCTACAATTATGTATTCGGCATGGGATCCTTTAGCTGGGGGGCTAATAGGTCCTATGAAGTCTATTTCCCATTTAGTGAAAGCTTTGGCACTCATCATGGGTTTTAGTGGCATTTCATCCCTTCTAATTGGATATTTCGTTCGTTGGCACGTATCACATCTTTGCACATATGTTGCTGCATCTTGATGTAGAGTTGGCCACCACATACCAGCAAAGAGAATCATTTTTGTTGTCTTATCTGCAGAAAAATGTCCTCCTGCAGCTCCTGTATGTGCCATCTCTAAAACAGCAAGATATTCATCTTCATGAATGCACATTCGCAAATGATTATCTCTTCCTCGTTTGAAGAGTTGCTTTCCAATAAGAGCATAGTCCTTACTTTGTTCTACCAGTGCTCATTTGCTTGCTAAAGTGGCTCCTTCTAGGTACTCTTGGGTCTTTAAGAACTTCACCAGAGGCATGCTCCATCTTGGTGCTACAGTGGAGTAGCATAGAGTGGAGTTCTCTTCTGGATTCCGTTCTTGACAGGTTGGGCAGGCTGATACATAATTATGCGTATCCCTCTGCATGGTTGGCCAATATATGCCCAATCTCCTTAGTGTTTGCCATGTTCCGTTCGCATTTAGATGAGTTTTCCATTGATTTACATGTGCTTTCTGAAGCCACATTTCTTGTTCCTCTTCTTCTACGCATCTCATGAGTAATCCATTTGAGTCTTCGTGATACAAGCTTCCAGCAATGATATGAAGGTTTTTAGTCTTCCATAGGTCTTGAGTTCGATTTGGTGTAATCCCATCTTTAGGTCCATGCGTGAGTATGGGGATCAATTTTTCTGCCCATTGGGGACATACTTCGAGGTTGAACAGGTACGTGTCTGGTAGATGTTGATATATTTAGGTAGTGATGTGTGTGAACACTCTAGGACCGCCGAGGCACTTTTTTCCCTCTTTAGGAGGTTTTTTCCCCCGGCTTGTATATACGCCTATTGCCCTAATGGGCTACTTATCTTTGTACATTCTCTAGTAATACATTCAGTCTTGTGTGTTGTGCTCCAAGCTTCTTCTTCTTCTTCCTTGTGCTGTTCGCGTGCTTCCGCAGACGTCTATCTCCAACAATTGGTATCAGAGCAGGTCGTCGCTTCTTCTAGGGTGCCGTCGACACTCCTCCGTTTGCAGTCTCAGATTCGCACGAAATTTGGTGAGCATACTCAGAGTGTTTCCGAGATCAAAACAGCTTCGCTGTGTGGTGCCGAAATTGCGATCTGAGCTCGTTTCGGCCTCCGAACGCACTATCGCAGCGCTTGTGCAGGCTATTTCATCCTTTTGTGCCAAAGGTATATACCAGTTTCTGTTCTCCAGTTTAAGCGTCTCGAAGTCTGCTACAGGTCTAGGAGAACTCGTTTGGGCAGTTCTGTTCAACTTTTTGAGATACAGTCAATTTTCTGCATCAAGGTATTTTAGTCACCGGCCATGGCTGAAAGCAGTGATGTATTCCGTATGTTGGCTGTTGAGGATAAGTTGGATGGTACCAACTACCCATTATGGGCTTATATGATGCGACATGTACTGGTTGCAAAAGGATTGTGGAACATTTTGCAGGGTGTTGAAAGACGTCCTGTTACACCTGTAACGACAGGTACTGCAAATACAGGTGTTGGAGCTGATGAAGATGGTGTCGAAGATGATATTCCGCAGATTCCTATTCGTGTTGCTGTTTCTGTTGCACCTACTGCAAAGCAGATTTGTTGGGATGGCAGAGATGCCCAGGCACATGCATTGATAGCCTTGTCTGTCAAACGTGCCATTATTCCTCACATTCGCTCTTGCAGAACAGCAAAGGATGCTTGGGATACACTTACCACTTTGTACCAGGCTAGGAATGAGGCTCGTGTTGCTTACCTCCGAAAACAGTTGGAGAGTGAGCACATGAATGAAGGTGATTCTATGGACAGTTTTCTTACAAAGATCAAAGACTTGAAGGAACAATTGATTTCTGCTGATGAGGTTATACCAGATAGCTCACTTGTGCAGACCGTTCTGAATGGTCTTCCTGATTCATATCAGAGTTTTGCCTCTACTCTTCGGTTGATGATGAAAGGCAATCCGAATGCCTTGTCATTTGAGGAATTAGTCTCTGTTCTGTTGCAGGAAGATCAGTCCAGGCAGAACAGGTCCATTATGCGTGTTGCAGATCAAGCTTTCCTGGCTAGTCAAAAGGGCAAAGGAAAATGGAGCTCTTCTACTAGTAAGTAGAAATCTGCGAATGCTGCACAATCGAAGAACCAGGATAAAGATGAAAAGAAATCAGAAAAGCAGAAATTGTTCTGCAAGTACTGTAAAGGAAATGATCATATTATAAAGAACTGTCCAAAATTGGCTGCTAAAGAGGCAAAGCAGAAAGAGGCTGGAATGGTTGTTGCAGAGGCCTCTACACCAAAAACAGAGTCTGCAAATCTTGTGCAGGAAGAAGAATGGGTGTTTACTACTGTCTGCAGTTTTGACCCATCTTCTCATGATCAGTGCATGTCTGCAGTAGACTCAGATGTTTGGTACTTTGACAGTGGGGCGACCAAACATATTACCTCGCAGCGCAGTTTCTTCTCTTCACTCGAGCCTGCCCCTACAGGGAATACTGTCACATGTGCCAATAACTCCTCTTATCCTGTTATGGGAGTTGGTAAGATCATTCTGACTACTGCTGATGGTAGTTCTTTCACTTTGTCAGATGCTTTATTTGTGCTAGGGATCAAAAAGAACCTGTTATTAGTTTTTGCATTAGCCAAGATTGGCTTGGTTGTGAAATTCATTGATGACAGGTGTACAGTCCATGATCTCTCAAATGGCGATGTGATTATTGCTTCTGGCATTTTATGTCGTGGGCTGTATAAGCTCATAGACTATGAAAGATCTGTGAATGATTCGGCATGTGTAGTTCATGATTCTCAGGCTATGTCAGATGCAAAGCTTTGGCATGCACGCTTTGGTCATCTGAATTTTGTTAGTTTGTTACGCCTGCAGAAATCTGAAATGGTGTCCTCTTTGCCCAAACTTGAGGCACCTGGAAAACATGTTTGTGAAGGCTGTATTTTGGGCAAAATGCAGCGTTCTTCCTTTCCAAAAGATGGTTCAGTTCGGGCTACGCAGAAATTGCAGCTTGTACATAGTGATGTTTGTGGTCCTATGCAGACACCCTCTTTTGGAAATTACCTTTACTTCGTGACTTTCATTGATGATTTTTCCAGGCATGCATGGGTATATCCACTCAAAGCAAAGTCCGAAGTGTTCATGTGCTTCAAACAGTTTTTGGTTTTGGCTGAAAATCTGTCAGCATGTAAAATGGGCACCCTCCGTTCTGATCGAGGGGGGGAATATATGTCTTCAGATTTTAATGCATTTCTGGCTGAACGTGGGATAAAACACCAGTGTACAGTGTCGTATACACCTCAACAGAATGGAGTTGCTGAACGAAAGAACAGGTCACTCATGGAGATGGTGAGGTGCATGGTCAAAAGTCAGGCTTTACCACATAGTTTCTGGCTTGAGGCTGTCATGTGTGCAGCATATGTACTGAACAGGTGTCCCACTAAAGCGTTGCAGTCTATCACTCCATATGAGGCTTGGCATGACCGCAAGCCATCTGTTGCTCATCTGCGTGTTTTTGGTTGTTTGGCATATGCATTAGTGCCTGAACAACATCGCAGAAAATTGGATGATAAGGCAGTAAAATGTATTTTTGTTGGGTATAGTTCTGAAAGTAAAGGCTATCGTCTGTATCATCCACATACTAAACGCATTCTGGTTAGCCGTGATGTTGTCTTTGTGGAAGATGTTATTCAGCCATTGCTTTCATGTACTAAGGAGACATCTGGTAGCTCCAAAGACATGTATGATACTTTGATGCCTCTTTTTACAGGTGGACAGGCTAGTGCTGGTCCTAATGAGGCAACTTCTCAGCCTTTGCAGGTTTCATATGATGATGCAGATCGTTCCATTTCTGATGCAGATTTACATGATGCACTTGTTGATGAGAGAGCTGATATTGAGCAGGCAAAAACTATGCCAAAATGGCTGGTGCAGACTTTGCGTGACAGCAAATTAGATGCACCTTTGTCATATCGTACTCGTTCAGGCTCTCATAGTGCCTCCTTTGCATCAGATTGCTATGCTATGGCTCCATCTAGTCTCTGTGATGAGAATGAGCCTGTTTCTTTTGATGAAGCACAAAATTCAGAAAATTGGATGGTTGCTATGCAATCTGAATATGATGCTATAATGAAGAATGGTACATGGTCTTTATGTGACTTGCCTCCTGGCAAGAAGGCCATTGGCACTAAGTGGGTATACAAGCTGAAGCGTAAACCTGATGGTACAGTTAATAGGTATAAGGCTAGGCTTGTTGCAAAGGGTTATGCACAGGAAAGAGGCATTGATTTTGATGAGACCTTTGCACCTACATGCCGTATGACTACTGTTCGCAGCATTTGTGCACTTGCAGCCCATCATGGTTGGAATGTACATCAGTTGGACATTAAAACAGCATTTCTGAATGGTGACTTGCATGAAGAAGTGTATTTTTTTCAGCCCCGTGGCTTTGTGCAGAAAGGGCATGAAAACCAGGTTTGCACGTTAAAGAAGGCATTATATGGTTTAAAGCAAGCACCACGTGCTTGGTATGAGAAGATACATGCCTATCTGATTGCACATGGTTTTGAGAATAGTCCAACTGAAAGCACCTTATATGTTAAGCGTGCTAATGATGTGCTTCTGATCATTGTTGTCTATGTTGATGACATGCTGCTCACTGGTCCTATTGAGACACATATTGCTGATTTTAAGGCTGATTTGCATGCCTCATTTGAGATGTCTGATTTGGGGCATTTGCATCACTATTTGGGCATTCAGTTTATGCACGTTGATGGTGGAATGGCTTTGTGTCAAACGAAATATATTGACACATTATTGAAGCGTTTTGGCCTTGAAGACTGTAAGCCTATTGCCACTCCTATGGAGACAGGTTTACGATTGAGTCTTCATGATGCTGGAGATTTATTTGATGCTGTTCTCTATCAGCAGGCTGTTGGATGCTTGATTTACTTATGCATTACTCGGCCAGATATTCAGTTTGCTGTCTCACAGATGAGCAGGTTTATGCATTGCCCAGGAGTCGCGCATTGGAAAGCGGTTAAGCGCATCTTTCGCTACTTGAGTGGTACTCGGCTACTTGGGTTGTTTTATCCCAAGGGGGGATCACTACCGCCAGATTTGCATGCTTTTTCTGACTCAGATTGGGCTGGTTGCTATGACACTCGTGTGTCCACCAGTGGTTTTTGCTTCATGCTTGGTAGCTCATGTATATCTTGGTTGAGCAAGAAGCAGCCTACTGTGGCCACTTCCAGTTGTGAGGCTGAGAATAGGGCAGCTTTCACAGCGACTGTTGAGTGTGTGTGGCTCAGACGCCTTATGGTTGATTTGGGTGGTGGCCAGTCTTCTGCCACCACCATCTTCACTGACAGTCAGAGCGCATTGGCAGTTGCGAGGAAGCCTGTGTTCCATGCTCGCACTAAGCACATTGAGGTGCATTATCACTATGTCAGGGAGAGGTTCTCTGCTAGGGAGATCAGCTTGGCATATGTGCCCACGCAGGAGAACATTGCAGACCTTTTCACAAAGGCTCTGCCTAGGGAGAAGTTTGAAGCTTTCCGCAAAGATTTGGGCTTACTTCCTTTTGTGGAGTGATTTCCACATAGCTTGGCACTTCCTTATACATGAGTGCCAGCTCCTTGTTCACCGCATCACTCCCAGGGGGGATTTGTTGATATATTTAGGTAGTGATGTGTGTGAACACTCTAGGACCGCCGGGGCACTTTTTTCCCTCTTTAGGAGGTTTTTTCCCCCGGCTTGTATATACGCCTATTGCCCTAATGGGCTACTTATCTTTGTACATTCTCTAGTAATACATTCAGTCTTGTGTGTTGTGCTCCAAGCTTCTTCTTCTTCTTCCTTGTGCTGTTCGCGTGCTTCCGCAGACGTCTATCTCCAACAGTAGATCATCTGGTACTCCTATGGGTGGCTCACCATGTGTCATTCTTGATAGGTGATCCGCTCTTATGTGGGTATTTCCTTTCTTGACTACTACTTCAAAATCAAATTCCATCAACAATAAAAACCATCGTACTAGCCGTCCTGTATTACAAGGCTTATTGACTAAGTACAGTAGGGCTTGATGATCAATGAAGAATTTGAATTGGTTTGCCAATAAGTAGTGTTGAAACTTTTTTACTGCATACACCATTCCTAGGCCTTCTCTTTCAGTCGTGGTATAATTGCGTTCTGCTTGATTCAATTGTCTACTTGCATAGGCTATAGGGTGATCTAACTTTCCCGTATCTGTAGGTTGAGCTAAGATGCAACCAATGGCAAACTTGGAAGCATCCACGTGAATATGAAATGGTTTGTTCCAATTAGGTACTCGAAGGATTGGGGCTGAACTCAATCGACTCTTTAATTCGTTAAAGGCTTTTTCACATTCTTCAGTCCAGTTAAACTGAGTCAACAATGCATAAAGAGGTCTAGCAGTTATGGCATACATATGTATAAATCTTCGGTAGTATCCACAATGTCCCATAAATGCTTGGACTTCTTTAGCACTCTTTGGTCTTGGTAAATCCAGAATTACTTTGATTTAGCCTTCATCTGTTGAAATTCCATTTTTAGAGACAATATGTCCTAATATTTTTCCTTGTCGAACCATGAAGACACATTTTTCTGGGTTGAGGCATACTTTATATTGTCGACATTTAGCAAAGATCTTTCCTAGATCAACGATATGCTCTGATCGTACAGCTGAATAAGTACATAAATCATCCACGTATACCACCATACTCTTTCTCAGGAACTCTTTGAATACATGGCACATCAATCTTTGGAAAGTGGTTGGGGCATTGGTTAGGCCAAAGGGCATAACCCTAAAGGCGTATACTCCCCATTCAGTTGCAAAGGTTGTTTTATGTTGGTCTTCAAGAGCAATGGCTACCTGATTATATCCTGAAAAACCATCCAAAAAACTATACACTTCCTTCCCTACCACTCTTTCCAAAAGATGATCCGTAATGGGTAATGGGTAACTATCTCTTATGGTAGCGGCATTTACTTTTTTTAGATTTATGCATACTCTTAACTTCCCATACTTTTTCGGTACAACCACCAAAGGTGATACCCATTCCGTGTGTTCGATCTCATATATGAATCCAGCATCTAACAACTTATCTATCTCTTCCTTTATCTTTGCTGAGTACACATCATTGTATGTATACGGTCTTTGTTTAGATGGTTTGGCTTCGGATGTCATAGGGATTCTATGAGCACATATAGAAGGGTCTACTCCTTTCAAATCCTTATAGGTCCAGGCAAAGACATCTCTGTATTCCCTTATGAGTCGTATTAACTCTTCTTCTTCCTCCATTGAGACATCCTGTCCTATGAAAGTACATCGCTCCTCTCCTTCCTCTAATGTTACTACTATCTTCTTGGTTTGCTCTTTGTTGTCATATGCTATTCCCGGCTATGCTTCTCGTTTTGACATTTGAATAGCAATTCTTCTCTCTTCTACTTCATATTTTTTGAAGTGTGCGGGTACTTCAAATTGGTCTTGAGGCTTGTTTTCTTCATCAATTTTTGCTTTTTCTAATCCAAGCTCCTCTTCCTGTGTTGGTTCTTGATTTATTTCATTAGCTATGACACTTATTTCTTGGGTTTCATTTTCTGTTTCCATGTGTTCTTGCTCCATTTCAATGCTCTCATAGTCTTCCTTCCATTCCTTTTCTATGACTTCTCCTTCTTCAGCCTCCTGAATGACTACCACATATAGACTAACGTCATATCCTTCCTCATCAATGCATTGATTCATGGTTATTACTTCTTCGTTTACACACACGTCGAGAGTAGCTAAAATCTCCATCCAACCATGAGGTTCAAATTCTTCGTCTAAGAATATTTGAGACATATAGGCTGGATCTTGTACAGATCTAGCAACTTCTTGCCTTTGCTGCCATCCTTTTCTCCTATCTTCCTCCTTTTTCGCAGTTTGGCATATCCATAGATGAGTGTCTTCGTTCATCCATGATTGATCACTTGAACCTATACTATGGATCGACTGATTATCTTCCTCCTTATGAATCTGATTCCATTGTTGCATCTTTTCCCCAATCTTGCACTACCTTTAGTTGCCTCATGAAAGGTCTTCCAAGTATCATTTCATAATTGCTAGGCCTTTCAAATTGACAGATTGCTAAAGTGTGCTCGAATTCAACTCCACAA
Source organism: Ceratopteris richardii (assembly GCA_020310875.1). Classification (NCBI taxonomy): domain Eukaryota; kingdom Viridiplantae; phylum Streptophyta; class Polypodiopsida; order Polypodiales; family Pteridaceae; genus Ceratopteris; species Ceratopteris richardii. The sequence goes on from CM035416.1 coordinate 77,956,741, forward strand.
GTCGTAAAAACTACCTGTTCCAATAATCCCAAGGGTCTTTCAGTGTGTCCATCTGCCATTTGTATCTTCATGCGTGTTGGTCTTAGAGTTGGTTTTCCCAAATTTTCCCAAATTTCCTTAGTTGTTATTCCTACTCTAGCTCCTGTATCTAAAATGGCTTTGGTGGTGTAACCTCTATAGGTAATTGGAAGGCAAGTATTTCCTTCATCTCCCTCACTAAAATCTCCAACTTTATCGACTGGGATTTTTACTGTGTTTACTTCATCAGACATCTCCTTTTCTTCTGCCTTGATCTCCAATTGACTGGTCAATTTCTCCTTCAAATGTGGTTTGATCTTCAAAAGTTCTTCCAATGTTAGGGTACAAGGGATTTTTACCTCTCTAAGGTATTGTATGATATCCGATGTTTGAACAGATGGGTTCAATTCTTTTTTTCTCATTGAGGGAATGCGGTATAATTCTGAATTATGTTCGTACTCTCCTCTGTAATTTGGAAAAACCTTTACACTATCATTTCCTTCGTTACTTGAATCAATTGGTATTATTTCTTCTGAATTCAGTTCAGGTATGGAGTCTTCAATTTCTCCTTCTGCTTCTAGCTCCTCAAAGGGTGGGTCTATTCCTTCCACTTTCTTCCATCTGTCTTCTTGGACTCTTGCCCACAAATCTTTAGGCCATTCCCCTTCTACTTCGGGAACAATGGATCCATCCCTTTTATCCTCACAATAATTTCCATCATGTGTCTTACCTGCTTCGGGTTTCTCGTGATCATTAGCAATGACACACTCTTGGAATTCTCTTTTGGAAATTCGGGTATTGGGTAGTGGCTACGTAGGTTTTTCTAAGGTCTGTTGAGCGACTTCTATTAATTTTTTGCAGATCTCCAACCTCTCTTTCTCTAGGTCACCTCTAGGATATTCTCTTTCATGTTGTTCTATGGTAGGTCCTGCTCTTATTCATGCCTTGTACGTGTGAATCCACATGGCTAATTCTTCAGGCATGGGATCTGCTCAAACTGATCCTACCTCTTCTTTTTTATACTTTCCATTTTTATTTTCTTCTTCAACTTTCTGTTTCTCTTTTGGATTTTGTTTGCTCTCCTCATTTTCCTTCTTTTGTAACAATTTCTTTTTCTTTATCCTGTCTCTACGGTTCTTCCATCTTTGTGTTTGTTTGCTTACAACACTTCTCTCAGGCTCTTCCGAGATTTCAACCACTTGAGGTGTAGGTATGTTCATTTCTCTGTCACCTTGATCATTCTCCTCAGTTTTGTCTGGGGTTTCTCTCGCTTTGGCTCTAGTTATTGCTTTCAATGGTATAGTGTACTCCTTATTGCTTCCTCATGATTCTATCACTTCTATCACGTTAATCTGTACATTAGAGTTAACTTTGTTGGGGTTCTTGGGGCAATCTCTGAAAAGGTGTTCTTTACCACAATCACTACAGTATCCTTCCCAGACTCGTTGTGGTGGTGGTGGGTTTGGTAGTGTACACTCTCTGATATAATGATCACCTCCGCATCTATAACATGGTCCTCTAGGTACAGGCGGTCTGTTCATAGGCCGGGGGGGTATGGGTGCTCTAGGGGCTGTGTACATTAATGACACATAGTCTTGCTCATATCCGTAGGAACTATCTGGCACTTCCATGCCATAGGTATATGGTTCGTACATTTGTCCATATTCTATCATAGAGCTCTCATAATTGGGATAGTTTCCTTGATTATGGTCATAAGATGAGTCGTATGGTTCATTACTAGTCAATGGTGTGGCTGGGACTATTGCTCTCTCTAAGTTTTCTTCAGGTTGAGCTATTTTCACGGGGACAACATTCTAAGGATGAGGTGGTTGCTGTCCTAACACCGGTTGTGGTTGAGTGTATCCTTGATAAGCATATGGTCGTGGTACAGGTGCCTGCTGCTGATATGTGGGATACCTAAAGGCTTCACCTCCTTGATCTCTCTGAGGGTATCCATAAGGTCTCATAACAGGTTGTGTTGGTCTTGATTGCCTGTTGTAGGGACAATTTTTTGCACTATGATTTGTGTATTTTGGTTCTATGCTGCAATATTGTAGAGGGCCTCGAATGGGTGGCCTATTGTAAGCATAAGCAGGTGGTGGGACTACTCCCCTAGTACACAAATGAGAAGGATGATCTCCTCCACAGTGCATACATCTCCTAAGCATGGGCACTCTCATTGGGTTGTTGGGGTAGTTCCTCTGTCCTTGGACATTCAGCTTCTTTGCTACTAAATCGGCTATTTCCTGTACATTGTTCTTAGGGTTTGATGTGTTATTGGCTGAATCTTCACTTTTGATACTACCTTGAGGTATTTTTAGATCCTCCGCTAGATTGTCCTCTAGGTCAATACATTCTTTCATGCATTCTTGCAAAGTTTGAACTCTCTTTACATACACCAGAGATCTTAATGATCCGTTCAGTAATCCTTCCAAAAATAATGACACCATTTTATTTTGGGTAGGTCTCTCTTCTACTGGGCATCTGTCCACATATTGCTTGAATCTTCTTGCTGCCAATCTCACTGATTCTGTAGGAGCTTGCTTAAAGCTATGGATCAATGATGACGAGTTGTTTTTAATTCCAGACTTAGTGAATTCCTCAATCATTTCTTGATAGACTTGTTCCATGTTTTGAAAATTATTAGGATCTAATGGTTGGAACCAAGCTAACGCTGTGTCTGTCAGAGTTAGACCAAAGGACTCATATTGGATCAAAAAATCCTCTCCTTGTTCGGCTCTGATTACTTGCTTGAATTCAGCTATATGATTGTAAGGTTCACTAGAGCCATCATAGTGATTTCTCATGCACTTGGCCACTTGAATTGGCCTTAATCTTCTTCCTCCTTCAGGTGGTCTAGGCATCACAGGGAAAACTGGTCTTCCAATGGGTATACCCGGTCCTCTCGCTACAGGTGGTCTCACTGGAACAGGAATTCCATTCCATGGGTCAACAGGTGGCTGAGGCCGATAGTTAGGGTTATTTGCACGCATAGCAAACTGCACATGTGGTCTAACCGGGATTTGAGTTTGTTGTGTTTGTCCTGACTGTTGAAATGAATTATTCTGAGAGGTTCCATGTGGGTTTTGTGAAGTAGTGGCTTGATCCCTCGGGGGAAACACTGGAATGTTCTGATATTTCAACTCGGCTCTCTCTGAATCTGTTAGGGGCCAATACCTTCTCTGGTTTTTGTCCAAATATGTGATGATGGTGGGAAAGTCGGGATCTTGTAACTCATAGACAGTCACTGGGTTAGGGGCTGCTTCCCATATTGAAGAGTGGGCTCTAAGGAGATGCTCCATTCCATTAATCAAATACACATCCATTAAGGAGTCATCCTGGGGAATCAGGTCTCCTCTCCAACCCCTAACAACCGTAGATCTCCCTCTAGGTGTGGTCACTTGCTCTTCATTTCCTTCTTCATTAGGGTTATGAGCATTTTTTTCTTCCCCAAGTTCATTAATGTTTTTCGGATGTTCTGTAACCACATACTGGATGTCCCTTTTATCCATATAAAATCCTCCTGAATATTTAACTGCTGGTCTAGGCACTATGTAAGCATCTGAAGCTTTCTTCAGTCTGGCCACTGATCGATTTAGTCCATCTAGGTATATGGGGATCTCATGTTGAGTGGTGGTCACATATTCTAAAGATGTCCGATATTCTCCCTCAATAATTGACATCATGCCAATCATTGGTACAGTGTTTTGCATATCCTCTGAAGCCATAGGAATTTCTTCTTTTGACTCACTAGAGGTCTCAGAATAATGTGAGCGGCTACTTGGTTCATCTACACTTCCTACAGAAGAGATCATACTCCTTCGGCTTACTAGGGTTCTTCCAGATCTCAAGTTCATCCACTTAAAAGTTCTGATCATCCCTTGCTAACCTCTAGCTTCTAGAACTCTTCACTATGGGTCAGAATTCTAGAAGAATTTGGCTGGAAAAGGACTGAATATGAAATCTCAAGTCACAATACTTGACTCAAAATTTCGCGATACTTGACCTTTGAGTCAGACGATACACGATATCTACCCAAAAACGATACACGATACCTCAATAAAACGATACTCGATACTCGGAGAAAAATGATACTCGATACTTAGATGAACATGATACCTGAGATAGCACAATACACGATATTTGTTGAAGTATCGCGATCGGTAGTTATACGATACACGATACTTGGATGAACACGATACTTAATTCACACGATACACGATACCTATGAAGTATCGCGATCGGCCAACGATGATACTCGATACTTCAATGAACACGATACACGATACTTCGAAAAGGCGATAGACGATACTTGAGTAAACGTGATACACAATCTCTGACAAGTATCGCGATCGGTGAAAGCACAATACACGATACTTGAATGAGCACGATACTTGATACTTGGAGGAACACGATACTCGATACGCCTTTAACACGATACTCGATACACGATACTTGGTGAAGTATCGCGATCAGAAGTAAAACGATACACGATAGTTGTAGGACTCGATACACGATACTCATTAAGTATCGCGCTCGGGCAACTCGACACACGATATTTGCGAAGTATCGCGATACTCAACCACAGGAGATCACGATACTTGTCAGGTATCGCGATACTCGACGGCGGGAAAACACGATACTTGACCGTTTTTCAATTTTTTTGCTGGATTTTTTTTTTGGGTTTTGAATGAAGACAATTGTTTTCCCAGTTCATCTACCCTCTCCTCACTCTCTGTATTACAGAAATAAGCTTCTCTCACCCCTGAAGGACTCTCAGGATACTTCACGCAGATCGTTTACTCTGAAATGTTTAATTTATGAAACACTGATGGGAGGATGATGAATGTGCTTACCTTGGGAACTCTATCTCAGCTCTCTCTACCCCAACTAGTTTTGTGTAGCTCAGAATGCCCAAACCTTCGCCGACGATACTCGACAGCAATTCCTCACGATACTTGTTCAAAAGACAAGTGACTTACACAATGACATTTTTTGGCTTTTATACTCTTGACTTTTCCTACTCACTGAAATTAGAACAACACTACAAGGATGGAAAGTTACTCTAACTACCTAACCTACTCCCTTACTCCTCCTACTCTACTCATTCCACTCACTTCCCTAGACTAACAACTCACTACACACACTTCAAGAGTGAGAAGTAGTAAGTGCGGATGAAAGTGACTTACCAAAGAAGAGAAAATCACTACTCCTCCTCTTGCTTCAATGCAAAAAGCTACTTACCATCACACGAATGCCTCGGTTTGATTCGACACTCCCCGACAACGGCGCCAAAAAACGTGTGTACCTAAGAACCAACTTAGGGACTTGTGGAGAAAGAGACTATACCTCAATCCCCCTCAAGTGCATATAGTGGGGATTCACGCTTTAATTATCAATCCGATGAGTATACAAACCTAGCCGAGTGTATGAAGACATGCATTCAAATGAAGATCAATGCAAATGAGTTACTCAAAGAGTGCAAACAAGGCAAGGACTAATCCAAACAAGCTTCAACTGTCAGTCATGGTGTCACGATACTTGGAATAGCAGCCAACAGTAAATTGCGCTTTTCTTTTAGCTCTGAACTCCAAATATAGCAAATAGCATATGTGTTTCAAAGCTCTCGAGAAGACGCATCCAATGGTGGTATTTTCACTCAATTCTGACGCTTCTAGTTCAAGTTATGAGCAAAATACTGAGTCGTGGGAAAGACCTTCCTACACTTCAGCACTTCCTACACTTTGCACACACCCTAACAATAGTAAACAAACACTTTCATGGATAGACAACACTTTCCTACACTCTTTCCAAGCAATACAAAAGCATACAAGCTCACAAAGAAGAAGATACAGAGAGGAGAAGACACAAATTCGAATTTTTGTGCTCTTGATTCTCACAATGGCAAAAAGTGTTTACAAAGAGTCACAAATTGACTCATATACTTGTGCCCTAAAAATGGTCCTTTCACACAAGAGACCGGCACTTTATTCACTAAAAGACTAATTTCTTACTAATTTACATGGATAAGCTTCTAATCTTCTGTGGGGATGCATCTAGAGGACTCCTCTAGTGCATTTACATCGGAAAATATATTACAAGAATGGTTATAATACAAAAATTGGGTGTCCAAATCGGAAAAATTTTGGGGCCCGTCTTTTTCTCTGCCTTGTGCTCTCTTTTGCTCTGTAACACATGGGTATATCCATTGAAAGCAAATTCCGAAGTGTTTATGTGCTTCAAACACTTTTTGTTTTGGCTGAAAATTTATCAGCATGTAAAATGGGCACCCTCCATTCTGATCGAGGGGGGGAATATACGTCTTCTGACTTTAATGCATTTTTGGTTGAACGTGGGATAAAACATCAGTGTATAGTGTTGTATACACCTCAAATGAATGGATTTGCTGAACGAAGATGGTGAGGCCACTCATGGAGATGGCGAGGTGTATGGTCAGGCTTTACCACATAGTTTCTAGCTTGAGGTTGTTATGTGCACAGCATATGTCCTTAACATGTGTCCCACTAAAGCGCTGCAATCCATCACTCTATATGACGGTTGGCAAGCCATGTGTTGCTCATCTGCATTTTTTTGGTTGTCTGACATATGCATTAGTGCTTGAACAACATCGCAGAAAATTGGATGATAAAGCAGTAAAATGTATTCTTGTTGGGTATAGTTCTGAAAGTAAAGGCTATCGTCTGTATCATCCACTGACTAAATGCATTCTGGTTAGCTGTGATGTTGTTTTTGTGGAAGATGTTATTCATCCATTGCTTTCATGTACTAAGGAGACATCTGTTAGCTCCAAAAACATGTATGATACTTTGTTGCCTCCTTTTATAGGTGGACAGCCTAGTGCTGGTCCTAATGAGGCAACTTCTCAGCCTTCGTAGGTTACATGTGATGATGTAGATCATTCCATTTTTTATGTGCATTTACATGATGCACTTGTTGATGAGAGCATTGATATTTAGCAAGCAAAAACTATGCCAAAATGGTTGCTGCAAACTTTTCGTGACAGCAAATTAGATGCAGCTATGTCATATCATACTTGGTCAGGCTCTCATGGTTCCTCTTTTGCATCAGATTTCTATGATATGGCTGCCTCTAGTTTCTGTGATGAGACTGAACCTGTTTTATTTCATGAAGCACAAAATTCTAAACATTGGATGGCTGCAATGCATTATGAATATGATGCTATCATAAAAAATGGTATGTGGTCTTTATGTGACTTACCTCTTGTCAAGAAGGCCATTGGCTAAGTGGGTATACAAGCTGAAGCATAAACCTCATGGAACACTCGACAGGTATAAGGCTAGGCTTGTTGCAAAGGGTTATGCACAGGAAAAAGTCATTGATTTTGATGAAACCTTTGCTCCTACTTGCGAAATGACTACTGTTCGTAGCATTTGTGCACTTGAAGCTCATCATGGTTGGAATGTACATCAATTGGACATTAAAACAACTTTTCTGAATGGTGACTTGCATGAAGAAGTGTATGTTTTTCAGCCCCATGGCTTTGTGTAGAAAGGGCATGAAAATTAGGTGTGGAGGTTAAAGAAGGCATTATATGGTTTAAAGCAAGCACCACGTGCTTGGTATGAAAAGATACATGCCTATCTCATTGCACACAATTAGAAAAGTCCAACTGAAAGCACCTTATATGTTAAGTGTGCTAATGATGTGCTTCTGATCATTATGGTGTATGTTGATGACATGTTGCTCCCTAGTCCTCATGACACACATATTGCTGATTTTAAGGTTGATTTTCATGCCTCATTTGAGATGACTAATTTGGGGCATTTGCATCACTATTTAGGCATTCAGTTTATGCAAGTTGATGGTGGAATGTCTTTGTGTCAAACAAAATATATTGATGCATTATTGTAGCATTTTGGCCTTGAAGGTTGTAAGCCTATTGCCACTCCTATGGAGATAGGTTTATGATTGAGTCTTCATGATGCTGGAGATGCATTTGATGTTGTTCTCTATCAGTAGGCTATTGGATGCTTGATTTACTTATGCATTACTCGACCAGATATTCAGTTTGCTATCTCACAGATGAGCAAGTTTATGCATTTCCCAAGTGTCAAGCATTGGCAGGCGGTTAAAAACATCTTTTGCTACTTGAGTGGAACCCGGCTACTTGGATTGTTTTATCCCAAGGTGGATCACTACCGCCAAATTTACATGCTTTTCTTGATAGTGATTGGGCTGGTTGCTATGACACCCATCTGTCTACTAGTGGCTTTTGCTTAATGCTTGGTAGTTCATGTATAGCTTGGTTGAGCAAGAAGCAGCCTACTATGGCCACTTCTAGTTGTGAGGCTGAGTATAGGGCAGCTTTCATAATGATTGTTGAGTGTTTGTGGCTCAAATGCCTTATGGCTAATTTAGGTATTGGTCAGTCTTCTACCACCACCATCTTCACTAACAGTCACAGTGCATTGGTAGTTGCAATGAACCCTATATTCCATGCTCGCACTAAGCACATTGAGGTGCATTATCATTATGTCAGGGAGAGGTTCTTTGCTAGGGAGAGATTCTTTGCCCACGCAGGAGAACAGTGCACCTTTTTACAAAGGCTATGCCTAGGGAGAAGTTTGAAGCTTTCTGCAAAGCTTTGGGCTTACTTCCTTTTGTGGATTGATTCCACATAGCTTGGCACTTCCTTATACATGAGTGCCAACTCCTTGTTCACCGCATCATTCCCATGGGGGATTTGTTGATATATTTAGGTAGTGATGTGTGTGAACACTCTAGGATCATCGGGGCACGTTTTTCCCTCTTTAGGAGGTTTTTTTCCCTTGGCTTGTATATACGCCTATCGCCCTAACGGGCTACTTATCTTTGTACATTCTAGTGGTAATACATTCAGTATTGGGTGTTGTGCTCCAAGCTTCTTCTTCTTCCTTGTGTTGTTCACGTGCTTCCATAGACGTCTAACTCCAACACTATTTGCAACCACTTTGCGTGTTCATCTTCATCGATATGGCAAGCCAATATGCCTTGATTAGTGTGCTTGTACATGTTGCATGCCATTATGTGATAATTCCAAGATCTCGCCACTTCTTTATCTTCGACTTTCAGTATGGGATGCTTGGGTCCAAAGGTGAGGATAGGCACTATATTCTTGGCCCACTCAGGCACCACTTCTAGATTGAACAAATAAGCATTAGGAAGGTCATCTGATAATCCTTGAGGGGATTCTCTCAAAGTTAGTCGGGAAAGGTGATTAGCTCTCAAGTGAGTCTTGCCTTTCCTAACCACAACTTCAAAGTCGTATTCCATTAGGAACCATCTTACTAATCTGCCAGTATTGCATGGCTTGTTCGCTAGATATAGTAATGCTTGATGGTCTGTAAAAAATTTAAACTTATTTGCAAGAAAATAATGTCTATACTTCTTAACCACATATACCATGCCTAGTCCTTCTCGCTCGGTAGTAGTATACTTTCGTTTAGCTACATTCAATTGTCTACTAGCGTAAGCAATTGGAAGATCCATATTACCTTCACCAGTTGGTTGTGCGAGTACACACCCAATTGCATAATTGGATGCATCCACATGAACATGGAAGGGCTTCTTCCAATCTGGCATGGTCAAGATTGGTGCCAAACAAAGTCATCTCTTAAGCTTGTTAAAGGAGTTTTCACATTCATCTGTCCACTCAAAGTTGGTCAAGAGGGAGTACATAGGCTTTGCAATGATTGCATACATGTGAATGAATCATCGATAATAGACACAATGCCCCATGAAAGCTTGTACCTCCTTGACATTCTTTGGCCTAGGTAGCTCTACAATAGTTGTCACTTTCTCCTCATCTGTGGAGATGCCAATCTTTGACACTATGTGTCCTAGAATCTTGCCTTGTTTGACCATAAAAACTCATTTTTTTTTATCCAGGCAGACTTGATATTCTCTACCTTAGTCAAATAGAAGAAACAGTTCTCAAGTCTGCTTACTTTCATAACCTCTCCCATCAATGCCTAATTACCACATCAGAAATGCAGTATAAGCCCTACTTTGTCTTATTAGCTGACTATAATGCGGAGATTAAAGCACATAGGAAAAGAGCATACATTCGCCACCCAGTTTGAGCCTGATGATCTACTTGCAGATGCATGTGCAGGCTTGATTTTTCAACCCAACTGGAGTGAGTGACTACTAACAGACTATCCACAAATGATGCACACATGGGCCACAATGCCATTATATATTAGATATAACCCATGGTATTGTCCTGTAGTCCATCAGAGATCATGGAATGATTTTGCCATCAAAGTCCACAATAACAAAGGATGTTCGGATTGGGTTAATTATCCATATTTTGCTCCACCTAGAGCACCACCCACCGTAGCATACATGATCTCTACAATATTTCATTGGTCTACATGCTTAAAGAACCTACCAGGCATCGTCGTCACGATGTGTATGAAAATCTTCGAGCTGATGATAGTCATATTCAAGACCTTCTGCAAGATACAAACACCTTATATTTTGGCACCCGCCTTTTCTGAAGGTAACAGAGATTTGTTCTATGACATGAGCCAGACCCCTTCCATCAACATAATATATGCTTGGCATGCACGCATAAAGTATTTACATGCTTGTTACAAGCAAATCTTTGAAGAAATGTTCTCTATCGAGTTCTAGGAATATCATTATGAAATTTTCATTCCCAGACCAACACAATTGTTACATCTCTTTGCGGTAGAACAAGCCATTCATGTCGATCGGTTATGTTCGCCACATACGGACATTCCAAGTCCAGTAGATTGGGATAAGCTCATGAAAAATCTGGCTCGAGGATTACGCATTCAAGAACATCAACTAGCCATAGACGTCATCGAGTATTACATCAAGCACTCCCACCAACAAGGGTCTATCAGGGACGACAGACGCGAGAGACGGGGGGTGTTGGTAGTAGTCAGGGCACTCAAGGACTTACAAGATAGGAAAGCCAACAAAGAGAGTCAGAGCAGAGAGAAGGACTAAGTAGGCAAAGCAATCAATGTAGATCCGACAAGTAGGTCACATAATTTTTTTAGAAGAAATTATTTCCCAAATAGTGATTTTAGTCACTTCACACCATTGTAAATACCATTTTTTATTATTCCTACTCCATTTCGTTCAAGCCAAGGAGTCCTCGAGCTTGAAGAGTATTAGAAGTATTTATGTACCAATTTTCATAATTTGTAGAGCTCATTTGAGCCTCCAAAACAGCCTAGGAACCTAATTTTTAACTAGGCTAGACACTAGGTCTAGACAGGGCCAAAAGTTAGTTGAAAATTATAAAAAGAGCTAGAGAGCTCATTTTTGAAGTTAGCTTGTTAGAGTTTTGAGCTATTGTAAGAGACTTTTTGAGAAATACAAAGAACTCCATTGTTCCTCTCTTTGTTCTTGCCTTGTGTGCACGTGTGTGTGTATGTGTGTGCATGCTTGTGTGCCTCTCACTCATGCACTTGTGCCATCACTTGCTCATAGTCGTCATCCTAGTCCTCACGTCTCCACGGATGGATAATTATGAGGTGGATCTCCTCACGTTGGTACTTTACCATTGTGTTAGACTAACACTTGGTCTTTGACTGGGTATCCATATGACCTAAATTGTGGTGGTTGGATATGTCTAGGTTGTCTATCGTAAGGACAATATTCACTATTGTGATTTGTGTATTTCTGCTCAATACTACAGTATTGAGCTTGATTATGTGCTGGTTATCGGTTATAAATATACAGGGGTGGTGGGACAATTCCTCTATTGAACACATGAGAAGGATGATCCCCTCCACAGTATACACATCTCCTAAGCATCGGCATCCTCAGTGGGGGGTTGGGGTAATTCTTTTGTCCTTGCATGCCTAGTTTCTTGGACACTAAGTCTGCAATCTCTTTCACATTGTTATTTGAACTAGAGATGCTGCTAGAATTATCCTCACTCTTATTCTTAGGTTGGGGGATCTTCAAGTCTTCTTACAGGTTGTCTTCCAAGTCTATACACTCCTTCAAGCATTCACTCAATGTTTGGAATCTCTTTACATAGACTAGTGCTCTTAGAGATCCATTGACTAATCCTTCCAAAAATAATGAGATCATTTTCTGTTGTGTAGGCCTTTCCTCTGTGGGGCATCTATCCACATATTGCTTGAACCCCATCACTGCCAGACAGACCGGCTCAATAGGAGACTGTTTGAAGCTATGAATCAAAGATGACGAGTTATTTTTAATGCCAGTCTTTGTGAATTCTTCAATCATTTCTTGAAATACTTGCTCCATATTTAAGAAACTATTGGGTTCAAGTGGTTGGAACCAAGCTAATGCAGTATCTATGAGGGTCAAACCAAATGATTGATATGAAACTTGGAAATCTTCCACCTATTCAGCATGAATCACTTGCTTGAATTCCGCCATGTGATTATAAGGTTTGCCCGACCCATCATAGTGGCTCCTGATACATTTGGCCACTTGGATTGTTTGCAATCTTCTACCAAGTTCTAGTGGTCTGGGCATAATAGGAATGGATGGATGTCTCACTTGAACACCTATTCCCTTGCTTATGGGCAGTCTCTCTAGAATAGGATTTTTGTTTCTTGGCTCTCCATTGGATGGGGGTTGATAGTTGGGATTGGCTCCTAGCATTGAAAAATGAACATTAGTCCTCACTAGAATGCTCTGCTATTGAGCCTGCCCAAAGTTTTGGTAGGCATAGCTTTGGTAAGTTCCTTGAGGGTTCAGGGAGGTGGTTTCCTGGTCTCTATGGGGAAACACTAGAATGCCCTGATATCTTAACAGGGATCTTTCTAGATCTATAATAGGGCAATAATTTCTCATATTCTTGTCAAGATAGGTAATTCGAGAGGGATCCTCCGGATCTTGTAACTCATAAATGGTGACAAGGTTGCTAATTTCTCCCCACAAAGATGAAGGTTTTTGTAGTAGTTTCTCCATCCCAGCTACCATATACACATCAATCAATGTGTCATCCTGAGGGATCTTGTCACCTCTCCAAAATTTGTTCACTTTAGCCTTACCTCGGGGTGTAGAAATCCTATCTTTGTTATTCTCCCCATTAGCGTGATCTATGTTTTCATTTTCCCGTTGTTCACTTATGGTTTCAAGACAGTCTATCACTGCATAAATTACTCCCCTTTTATCCATGTAGAATCCTCCTTCATATTTTACGGCAGGTCGAGGAACAATCTCGGGTTCGCTCACTTTCTTCCTTCATCCCACCTATGTAGATTGGAAAATCGTGTTGATTGGTGTTCACATACTCGAGAGAGGTCCTATATTCTCCTTCAATTATGGACATGAATCTTGCCAAGCGCACATAACTATGCAGTCTTCATAAGCCATTCTAGCTTCTTCTTCCAACTCACTAGAGGTGTCAGAGTAATGGGAATCGGCACTAGGTAGAATTACACTTCCTGCTGATGATATGACACTACATCAGCTTCGTAGGACACATCCTGAGCGCAAGTTCATTCACTGATCACCTAAGTCAGGTTAGTGGGTCTCCCTAGTTTGTGTTTATTCTAGGAGTTTATTTGGCAAGAATTGATTTTTCTTTTCTTAGACTTTCAAGTTGTTTACAGGTTTCCAGGATACACGATACTTGACCCTCCATGATACGAGATACTTCCCAAGGTCACAATACACGATACACGATACACAAGGGTAACGATACACGATACTTAGATCAAAACGATACAGGATACTTCACTATAACAATACACAATACTGGACAAAGGTCACGATACACGAGTTTTTGGCGATACATAATACGTTGGACTTGGACAATACACAATACACAATACACAAGAGTACAACACAATACATGATACTTGGCATATAACAATACACGATACTCAGGTATTGCGATACATGATAATTGGGCTCCGCGATGCATGATACTTGAGTGTCGCGATACACGATACTTGAGTGTCGTGGTACACGATACTTGAGTGTCGTGGTACACGATACTTGAGTGTCGTGGTACACGATACTTGAGTGTCATGATACTCGGCGCGATGATACACGATACCTAGGTATCGTGATACACGGGGAGTATAGGTATGGACGATACATGATACCTGCCAAGTATCACGACACATGCGAATTCAAGTATCGCGATACTTGAACTCGACCGGTCATGATACTTGGACTTAACTCACTCAAATGAAGGAAAATCTTAGAAAAACTTGTATGAATGTGCTCCTTCTGCACTCCTCTTCACCCCTATGTGCCTGTGGAAATCCAACTCTCACTCTATCCCATGATACCTCTCCTACAATACCGATCATGGCCCAAGTCATGTTTTGAGCATATTTAATTTGATTTTAACTTAAGAATCCACTTAATCTTACCTCAAAGATAATCTCTCCAAACTTCTCCACTAATTTGTTGCTCTAGAAGACTGTCATAGCTCATGATATCTCTCCCACAATACGGATCATCAGAGCTCCATGGTACTTGCAAATTACAAGTGAACTGCTAAATGAATTTTTTGGTTTTTATACCGTTGGGCTAATCCAAGGCTACGAGGTGCTGAAATGAAAATTTTGGGATTTTGGGGAGACTACCTACCTACTCTTCTTCTACTCTTTCCCTTCTACTCTCTACTCCTACTCACTCACTCTCATTCCCCTAGGTCTAACAACTTACTACACACATTTTCTAAGTGTGAAGTAATAAGTGCAAAGAGAAATGACTCACCAAAGCAGAGTACTCACCTCTTCACAACTTGTACCTTCACCTACAAGATCTTACCATCACGCAAGTACCTCGGTTGGACTCGTACTTCCCCAGCAATAGTGCCAAAAAAATGTGTGTACCTGAGTCAAAACTTAGGGACTTGTGATGAAAGAGACTATTCCTCTATCATCAGCAAGTACATATAGTGGAGATGATCACACATTTAAATTATCAATCCGGAAAGTATCTTGAACCTAACCGAGTGTATGAAGACATGTACTTACACAATGATCAATGAAGTGGAATAGTTACCATTGCATGCATATGAGTGGCATCACTCACATTCATCACTTACACAGGTGGAAATGGTGTCGCGATACATAAAATAGCAGTAAGCACAAAATTAGACTTTTCTCTCAGCTTCTAGCTTGGAATATGGTCAATAAAGGGCTCGTTTGGAAGCTCTCAATGAGATGCATCCAATGGTCATACTTTAGTCCAATTCTGACAAACTTGCTTGAAGTTATGGGCAAAAAATTGAGTTGTGTAACTCACTTAGTCTCACCATACACCTCCTCAAGCTTCACACACACATTACACACTTCAGAAAAGCAATGAAATGGGTAGACAACAGAGCTCAAAGACGAGTAATTCCAAAATTTTGTTAGCATGGAAAGTTCTAGGGGCATTTGAAGACTTGCCTACTTATAGAACCCTGAAGGACCCTGTAAGACTCGGTTAGAACATATATGGACCAATAGATTAGGCGCCCACATCTATGAGGATAGAAATGGGCCAAAGAGGGAGAGAATCCTCCTCCTATTAAGATAATGGATGATTGTCATGATCAATTACCTCAAGACATTCCCTCTATCTATGGAGAACAAGAGGATATGCAATCAATTGATCAATTAGACTTTGAATCCAGTTCCTTGCACAAATTTCTTCACTTCATAGTCCCATGGGAGTCTAAGTCTATTCACACGAAAGCCCCCATAGTAATGGTAAGAAATGATGAATCAATTCTACCAAGGAATATGGACGTAGTGAAAAACACTAAAGTGTAGTGTCATCTCACTTTAGAGGAGCTACTAAAAATTAATCATGAATTATGGAAGCATATAGCTAACCAAATGCCAGAAATAGCAAAGCTATAATCTCATGCAGAATCACATAAAACAGTGCCAGAGATGTCCTTGGATAAGATAGGAGATATGAGCGAAGGAGAGGAAGGAAACACCTATCTACCTATCACTTATCAGGGCTACACAAAAAAATCTATTTTGGATTTAGGAGTTGGAGTTTCTATTGCTACCAATTCCTTATGGAAAGTATGGGGCAAGCCAACACTCAAACCAATGAGTATGAAGTTGGTCATATGGAGAAAAACCTAGGGTTACTAGAATGGATAAATCTCACCACTTATGGTATGAAACTTGAACATACATTTTCCATATGTGATTCTGGTAAGAATCATGTCTATGAGATGATTTTAGGAAGACCCTTCATGTGACAGTTGTTGATAGTGCAAGATTGGGAAAACAATTCCTTATACTTACATCATCTAGGGGTGATAACTAAAGTCAATCTCAAAGATTATTCCCACAAGGATGTACCACCCGTGCAATGGAACCGAGCCCATAGAACTTTAAATGAAACATAGTCTATGCACTCCATAGGATTAGAGTCCTCATGGATGCATGAAGACACTCACTTATGGATGTGTAAAATTGCAATGGAAGAAGAGAAAAGGTTAACATCTAGAAGTGTAGGTGCTAATGCAAATTGTAGATCAGTTCAAGACCTAGCATATGCACCTATGGTGTTTCGAGATGAAGAATTTGAATCCCATGACTGGATAGAGATTCTAGCCATGATGGGCATAGCTATCAATGAAGAGCAGTGGAATCCCCCCATTGTGATGAATGTGTCTATGACATCTCATTTTTCACCATAAAACCACTTATGCTTAACTCAGTTCTAGAGGAATGTGAACCTAGCAAGACCACGTGTAAGGAGGTTAGCAATGAGGATGAGGACTCCATCATCATGGAACCTTTTTGTATCTCAAAGGAAGATTCATTTTACTTAACACAGCTTGAAACTCAAGAACATGAAAAATGTGATCCAGAAAAGAAGTTGAGTACAATAGAAGAAGACCAAAATAAGAAAAATAAAGGAAAGGAACTAGTCCCCATGTAAGCAGAAGAAGAAGCATTGTTTGGAGTGCTAGAGAATTTCAACAAATACAAGATAGAAGAGAGGGGGATCTTGATAAAAATGCCTAAAAAAGAGAAGCACTCTCAGGAGATACCTATGACAATAAAGAGAAGACCAAAACATTTGTAGTAACTATAGAAGATGGAAAAGATAGATGTACATATAGAGGGCACGATTTAAGTGAAGAAGAAGAATGTGAGTTGATAGATTTGTTGAGAGGACATAGAGATGTATTCGCTTGGAGTTACAAGAATTTGAAAGGAGTGGATCCAGATATCTATTCTCAATAAATCTTGATGTCATTGGAAGCCAAGCCTACCAAGCAGAAACCTTACACCTATAATGATAATTTGACAACCAAAATCAAGGAGGATATCAGGGTGTAGTCACTTACCGAGATGCCCTTCTTCTCCAATCTATGCAGCTCATTCTTTAGTTGCAATTTTCGTGCCTTTGTATTGGTCTCATACAATGTGACCAAACTGTTCCAAGCCTCTTTCGGAGTCTTGGCATCCTGTATGTGCCCAATCATGCTATCCTATATCCTAACAGATAGCCAATACATTACCTTTCGTGCTCCTTGATTCCTACTTCCAGTAGCCTTTTCACATCAGGAAATTTGTCATTCTGAACCTCCAAGCATGGAAGTTGTTCTTGTCCAGCTTATTGCTCATAAGCTGACTCACTCCATCTGTTTGCCATTTCTGTAGTAATTCACAGCACTGCAAAACACTACAAGCAGTACTTTTGCTTGAACACTATCGCACTATAACATGACAGTTTGATCTCAAAAAAACACAGTTTTCGTGTATCAACAATACACAAAATCGCTTAAAATTTTGGGTATGGAATATATGAGTGTTGCCGAACATGATGCAAGTTACAATTTCCAAAACTGACCTAGTTTTTCTGTGGGGCCCACCTTATGGGCTCGAAATGGAGGTCGAGATGGCTCTAAAATGCTGATTTGACAAAAACGAGTGACCCTCCTATAGGGATAACTCACCAAAATATTTTGAGGTCTTCTACCTTCATGCCAAGTTTCATTGCAGTCTGATGTCGTTTGTGAATCGCGCTTTCTCCATGCCTTCTCGTGTGCTCTTCACCGTCGGCCTTCTCCACGAGCTCTCTATAGCCACACTGGCTCTGATACCATGTCACGAGGAAGGAGATAGGGAAGAGAGCTCACACACACACTCTCACAATCAAAGAGAAGCACACACTCAGATTGAGGCAAGGAGGAATAGTCTTCTTCTTCTTCTATTACATAAAAAGGTATGTACAAGAATGACCTAAAACAAGAATACAACTACTACAATATATAAAGACCAGTACATAAGGAAAAACCTAATTTACACAAATGAGTGAGCTGGCAAGAAACAAATGTGCCATCACTCTCGATAGATAAATCTAATAAAGCTCAATGAAGTGTCCCTGACATATATCGACATGACCACTATACATGTTAGAGAAATGAAAAAGTAATTTGTGTCATCCTGGATCATCACATGTTGAGCTTGATATCTCAACACATTCTAAGGCTATGTCAAATGCAAAGCTTTGGCATGCATGCTTTGGTCATCTTCATTTTGCTAGTTTGCTATGCCTGCACAAATCTGAAATGGTGTCCTCTTTGCCTAAACTTCAAGCACCCGAAACACATGTCTGTGAAGATTGTACTTTGGGCAAAATGCAGCATTCCTCCTTTCCAAAAGATGGTTCAATTTGAGCTATTCAGAAATTGCAACTTGTTCACAGTGATGACAGTGGTCCTATGCAGACACCCTCTTTTGGAAACTATCTTTACTTCGTGACTTTCATTGATGATTTTTCTAGGCATGCATGGGTATATCCATTGAAAGCAAAGTCCGAAGTGTTCAGTGCTTCAAATAGTTTGGCAAAAAACCTGTGAGCACCCTCCATTCTGATCGGGGGGGAATATATGTCTTTTGACTTTAATGCATTTTTGGTTGAACGTGGGATAAAACATCAGTGTATAGTGTCATATACACCTCAATAGAATGGAGTTTCTAAATGGAAGAACAGGTCACTCATGGAGATGGTGAGGTGTATGGTCAAGAGTCAGGCTTTACCTTATAGTTTCTAGCTTGAGGTTGTCATGCATGCAACATATGTACTTAACAGGTATCCCACTAAAGCATTGCAGTCTATCACTCCATATGAGGCTTGGCATGATCGTAAGCCATCTGTTGCTCATCTGCATGTTTTTGGTTGCCTGGCATATGCATTAGTGTCTGAACAACATCGCAGGAAATTGGATGATAAAGTAGTAAAATGTATTTTTGTTGGGTACTGTTTTGAAAGCAAAGGCTATCATCTGTATCATCCATAGACTAAACGCATTTTTGGTTAGCCAAGATGTTTTTGTGGAAGATGTTATGCAGCCTTTACTTTCATGTACAAAGGAGACATATGTTAGCTCCAAAGACATGTATGATACTTTGCTACCTCTTTTTATAGTTGGACATTCTAGTGTTGGTCCTAATGAGGCAACTTCTCAGCCATTGCAAGTTTCATGTAATGATGCAGATCATTCCATTTTCTATGCAGATTTGCATGATGCACTTGTTGATGAGAGAGTTGATATTGAACAGGCAAAAACTATGCCAAAATGACTAGTACAGACTTTGCATGATAGCAAATTAGATGCACCTATGTCATATCGTGCTCGTTCATGCTCTCATAGTGCCTCTTTTGCATTAGATTGCTATGTTATGGCTGCCCCTAGTCTCTGTGATGAGACGAAGCCTGTTTCATTTTATGAAGCACAAAATTTTGAACATTGCATGGCTGCAATGCAATCTGAATATGATGTTATCATGAAAAATGGTACCTGGTCTTTATGTGACTTGCCTCCTGGTAAGAAGGCCATTGGCACTAACTAGGTATACAAGCTGAAGCATAAACTTGATAGAACAATTGACAAGTATAAGGCTAGGCTTGTTGCAAAGGGTTATGAGTAGGAAGGAGGCATTGATTTTGATGAAACCTTTGCTCCTACTTGCCGAATGACTACTGTTCATAGCATATATGCACTTGCAGCTCATCATGGTTGGAATGTACGTTAGTTTGACATTAAAACAACATTTCTGAATGGTGACTTGCATGAAGAAGTGTATGTTTTTCAGCCCCGTGGCTTTGTGAAGAAAGGGCATGAAAACCAAGTGTGCAGGTTAAAGAAGGCATTATATGGTTTAAAGTAAGCACCACGTGCTTGGTATGAAAAGATACATGCCTACCTGATTACACATGGTTTTGAGAACAGTCCAATTGAAAGCACCTTGTATGTTAAGCGTGCTAATGATGTGCTTCTGATCATTGTTATGTATGTTGATGACATGCTACTCACTAGTTCTCATGAGAAGTATATTGCTAATTTCAAGGCTGATTTGCATGCCTCATTTGAGATGTATGATTTGGGGCATTTGCATCTTTATTTGAGCATTCAGTTTATGCAAGTTGATGGCAAAATAGCTTTGTGTCAAACAAAATATATTGACACATTATTACAAGGTTTTGGCCTTGAAGACTATTGTCATGCAATCTTTTTGTCCGGATGCGAGCTCATCACACACAGAGTGTTCTCTTCGGTTCGCCTCCCAGCCACGCCCGAGCTTCTACTTGTGTTCTCTTGAGAGATAGTGAGAGAGCCCTCAAAACCACTAAGTGTAATACTAATAATCTCTCTACTCAAAGAGATTGTTCTCTCCCCCTTCTACCAAATGGGCATAATGCCCTTAGTGATGCCATGTGGCATTCTTGCCACCTCACTCAAGAGTGTGCATCCATAATATGACATTTCCTTCCCCTTGAAAGCATTTTCGTTCTCGAAAATGTAGATGAAATGTCCATGATGGTAGAAGCAAATACTCGGACTCCCCTGAACCCCATGCACTTTATGTACATGGTCATCTCTGTGTGTTGTTTCCCTGTATCCTTCCCCTTAAGAAGCCTCATATGAGATCATCTCAAAGGTGGGAAACCGTCTGAGTGGTGCCTACTATCTCCCATGTACACTCAACTTCCATACTACCACTCCCATGACATACTACATTATCCAAATGACCTAAGTCCAGATGATGTATCGTCTATGGAGTAATAATATGAAAAGGAAGTGTAAAGTGCCAAGCTTATAGGCTTGACCATAGTGGAGGTAGTAAACCATAGAATCCTATGGAGTATAGAACCAAGTCCCATAACAAGTGGCTCCAACCACATCTAAGACTAAATGATAGATTTCCCTCATAACACCCCAGGTCTTGCTAACCTTGAGTGTAATTACAAGTAGTAGTTTTGTCTAAACTACCTTGTGAACTATGTAAATCCATCATCTAACTCACGGTGGTAAAGTGCAATCTCTACATTTCACCAACCAAGAAATCTGTGGTTTTTCATCCATTACCATTGAACTAAGTTCTATTGGAAGAGCATCTATTGGCACTAGTGCAAACTCTCAAATCTTCTCTTCCCTTTAGTTTGCCATATGAATGCAAAAAGCATTCCCTTTTTGAGATTCAGATAATCCCTAAGCACCCATCCTCCTAACTGATGTTTACTCATCATACTCATGATGTAACACCAACTAAGAGTTTGGTACCCTAATAGGTTAGATATATCTCTATCTCCTATAAACCCCAAAGAGAAGAGTCATAGCTCTATTCCCAGTCTAACTAATGTCAATAACTAGATCATGTCATCTAGTCAAAGACCATCACTGGAAGTACAAATAACTACTTCTCTCAAGAGTCTCCATGTGAGGCTCAATCTAACCAGTATGATTACCTGATCTCCCTCTTGTCTTTGATATAAGAGTGCCACTCCTATCTAGACAATCTAAACGAGAAAGTGAAACTCTCTCCATGTCTCTCTCTGTAATCTCCTTCAAGGAAAAGAGGTCTGGTAGTGGAATCTATTCCACTTTCCCTTTCCCTTTGAAAGAGATTCTGTTGAATCCATTTACTCTACTTATCCATAACTGAGAATATGCATATAAGTTCTGCATAATTTTCCTCTCAAAATAATGGAGAATAATACTCCCATGTGAAGGAAAATTACATTGAAAAGTAGAGGAAATGAATTTCGTCTGAAATATAAACTAAGAGATGTTTTCAAAACAGCTCTTCTATCTAAAGGAAAACATACTCTATTCTTCTGCTATGAAGAAATCATGTTTTCCTTTCCTTCTTTCTCTCTCAAAGAGTAGGAGCTAAAGTGAGACCACTGAGCTAAAGTGAGATCTCTCATGAATCTCTGAGCTGATTCCCACTTTCTCCTTTCCTTGAAAGAGAAACTCATGAATTTATTTAGTCCTCTCTTCCATAACTAATGCATAATCCCTCATTACACATATTCCTATGAAGATGGAGAACAGATCTCCGCTAACTAATGAAGGTATATGTAGTGAAGAGTGGAGAAAATAAATTCCTAATAAGGGTCAAAGCCCTCTACTAAAATGGTCAACAATGACATGACATGATACCGTAAACACATGTGTATCCATATCTGCCAACCATACTCTGTGCATGGATCTATACGATCCAATCAAAATGATGGAATTATCCTTCCTGAAAAACTGAAAAATGAGTATGTGATACCAATGGTGATAAAATCACCTATCACATCCTCTATTGGAAGAATAAATCTTCCCTAAACTATGAAGGATAATTCTCAATCCTAAGGAGATGTCTACTAAGAGCTCTCCTCTGATCTAGTGAGACATGATGCCATGAATGATGAGTCCTTTTCTCCCTGGCCATAGAAGAAGAGTGCTCGAAGGGAAGTCATTTCCACCGTCCCATACCAGTGAAAACTTCTTCCAATTCACGGTGTCATACCTACACTAAACCGAATATATATTCCATATATATGTAATGGAATATATAGGTGGATTCTAATGAATCCCATATCCTAAAATCTTATAGGTGGACTCAAGTAAGTCCCATGTCCTCGAACTAGTTAGTTTGGCTCTAGTCAACAAGTGACAATGGATATCCCTTTCTGTTCCAAACCAACTTGTTCCTAGGTACCTAGACTAAGTCTAAGTACCTCTCTATAGATCCCAAAATACATATATATGTATTGGGTACCCCCAACTATTCCTAACTAAGGGATCTATGCTCTATACCATAGAGCTCGTGCCATACCTATGGCCTTCCTAACCATCACTTGAATCACATACGCACCCGTCGATGCTACTCATGAAACCCATCTCTGTGATCCCATCTTATTGGTTTCCTTAGTAGTGTAGCAGAAATGCTTCACTACTCGCTCAAGTGATGTGCAAGAGTGAAACTAGTCACTCTTTGGGTATTTTTAATAATACCACAAAGTGTCCTATACATCATGTGAGATTCTTGTGAAGATAAATAAATCTTCACTAACTTGGAGATTATCAAAAATGCATCTCCCGTGCCTGAATGCAACTTCCTGAACCTATAGGATTGCTTGTGCACATTACTAATGGTGAAGGTGTAGCTCCTTCCGTTAGCAATCCTATAGTCTAAATCCAAAAGGATTATGTGTAGGGATCCTGTTACTACTGAAGTTGCCTTATATATAATAGTCTGATGGTCCTAAGTCCATCAAATACATGCTTATAAGCATGCCTAAAACTTATTGATGTTTGCAGAAAGGCATGTTACCATGCTATAACCTTCTTGCCTAAAGGCAAGTGCGTATATAACGCCATGCGGTAGGAAAAAATTCGACAGCATTTCCCCAGGAAATGGAATTCCAAAAAAATTTAAACCATAGCTCAGTGGCACTCAGGCCACCCAAAAACATAGGGCTTGACAGGCCCATGGCGTGCACGCCATAAACTTATATATGGATTCCATGACCTGCAAAAAAGATAAAAGCAATTGCTAGCAACCATTCCCTGTATTGCATAGCCATATGGTGTATGTAATCCTCTTTCCTGCAAACAATCAAAAGTATACTTCTTGCCTGTCGATCCATATTTTTAGAATTTAAATAATGATCAACATTTGATGTATGCAATCCAATCTATGCATGTACATAGAGAACATACCATGACATAAAGTAAAATGCCTGAAGCATAAAATATACGTCCCTGAGTAGTTTGATTTTGGAATTGCATGCATCCATTTGCTCTTGACAAGCTTCGAGACCTCTGCACCTTTCTCCTCAGGTCCTAACATAAACTTTGAGGTGTCCGAAAACATCGGAACACTCCCCAAAACATAAAATATAGTCAAGTGATTACCAAAATAATGCAAATTTAGTCAAAAAATGCATTAGTAATCCTTCTTTAGACCTGCAAAAACCACTTTAGGACCTGCAAATGTTCATAACTGAAATATATAGCATGTGCAAAGAAATCGAAGTGAAATTACTCAATTCGCCTTCCCAGGTTGAAAGATATGGCTCCCGGAAGGTAGTTGCCAAAACTGTTCAGACTTTGCAGAGATGTTCAGACCTGAAAAAATACTTATTTTCCAAAATTTCTTTTCATAAACTGAAAGTAGACTTTGTGCTCTTCGAAACGAGCCGTAGCACGTCCAATTTGGAGTTTCCTAGCCCAACATATGGCCATTCCAAGTGGGACATGTAAAACTAGTGGACTGTTGGAGGGGCTGGAAAAAGTGTAAAAATGTGATTTTTGGGATGCCCAAAAGCATTCTTCCATCAAGAAAATACTAAATTTTTCTCCATAACCTCAGAGAGAAATATATGAAGATGCTTAGGCCTATTTTCACTTTTCCAAATCCTCCCTTCGTGCATGCTAATTCGCTCCCCAAAATAGGCCTAAATCAAGATTTTTGCTTTTATACAAAAA
Organism: Ceratopteris richardii; assembly: GCA_020310875.1. Classification (NCBI taxonomy): domain Eukaryota; kingdom Viridiplantae; phylum Streptophyta; class Polypodiopsida; order Polypodiales; family Pteridaceae; genus Ceratopteris; species Ceratopteris richardii. Next base: position 77,981,495 of record CM035416.1, read on the forward strand.
CTTGAATGGGAGCTCTTAGCAAGCTTTTAATCCACTCTAAATGTGGATTTCTCTTGGATTATGCACAATAATCCATGTGAAGCCTCTAAATGATCTTTTTCTTACTCCAAGAAGTGGAGTTTGGCAAAAAATTAATTTCTGAAATTTTTCAAAAAGTGTGGGAAGGGGGTCTTTGAGGAACTAAAATTCCTCCTTAACTTATCATTTTGATGAATCTAATGATTCGCCTAAGACTTCCACACACCATACTCTCAGTATACATACCTTTTCCCATCCATTCATAGCTATCGCACCTCTTTTTCCCTCTTCAAAAATGGGAATTTCTCAAATTTAGGTGCTGAAATTTTTGTCAAACTGTGATGGAAGGGGGTTTTGTGGAGCTTCAAACTCCCATCAAACTGAGGTATCTTATGGATTTCTTGATTGTATATGGAAGTCAATACCCTAGACTCTAAGTGTGCATGGTTTTTTCCATAAATCTATGAAAAATACCTTCTCTTTTCCCCTTCCCAAAATGGCTATTTATCAAAATAGCTCCTGAAATTTATGTGAAAATCATAAAAGTAGAGTATTTTAGAGATACTCTAAACTTTGCCTTCTTGTATTTTTGGGGTAATCCTTGACCCCAAATGAGAGCATATACCTCATACTCTCCATGCATGAGTTCCCTCCAAGATCTTGGCCCCCTAATGCTTCATCATCATTTTTAAAAATGAAAATTCTTACAGGAATTAAAAAATACTCAAACCTGGAAGTCGAAGCCATAACTCCTTTTTGCTAAATGACGTAGGATATCATAGAGGAGAGCATCATCTTCTCTTGTTACTTCTCCTTGCCTTGATGATCTTCTCATCCTTCTCACATTCGTGTGCGGGCATATGATGTATAGACATCCGATGAAGCAAAACCGGAATGGAAGCCCAACGAACTATGCATGTGAGCTCCTTTCTCAAGTGGTCGCTTCCGAATTCCTTTGTCATCACTATGGAGCTCTCTTCGAAGTAGCCAAGAAAAAAAATAGGTACTTACGGGATTTGCCCACCTCTACTGTCCATATGTAAGGTTATGCATCAAACCTCACGGGGTCACGGAGCTCTCATAAACTTTCTCTCACCAAGAGGGGATGTGGATAGGCTGGAGCTTTGCTTCGGGCAGTTCATAACCCATAGCTCTTTTAGCCTCTCATCCCTGTGGCAGACTACTCCGGCAGTATGCTTCCTCTAATCGGGCCTGGACGGCTGAAAAATACGATACGAGATATTCTCTGAAGAGATTATTTTTAACCATATAGGCGTGGCCTCTTGGGTAGTTCGTCTGCCTCGTAGGGACCATGTCGTGGGTTCAAAACCTGAGCTCCGCAGCGCGAGTATAAGTGCCCATGACCATCGCTCTGATACCAGTGTCATGCAATCTTTTTGTCCGAATGCGAGCTCATCACACACAGAGTGTTCTCTTCGGTTCGCCTCCCAGCCACGCCCGAGCTTCTACTTGTGTTCTCTTGAGAGATAGTGAGAGAGCCCTCAAAACCACTAAGTGTAATACTAATAATCTCTCTACTCAAAGAGATTGCTCTCTCCCCCTTCTACCAAATGGGCATAATGCCCTTAGTGATGCCATGTGGCATTCTTGCCACCTCACTCAAGAGTGTGCATCCGTAATATGACAACTATAAACCTATTTCCACTCCTATGGAGACAGCTTTACAATTGAGTCTTCATGATGTTGGAGATGCATTTGATGTTGCTCTCTTTCAGCAGGCTGTTGGATGCTTGATTTACTTATGCATTACTTGGCCTGATATTCAGTTTGTTGTCTCACAGATGAGCTGATTTATGCATTGCCCATGTGTCAAGCATTGGCAGGCGGTTAAGCACATCTTTCGCTACTTGAGTGGCACCTGGCTACTTGGATTGTTTTATCCCAAGGGAGGATCACTACCGCCAGATTTGCATGCTTTTTCTGACTCTGACTAGGTTGGTTTCTATGACACTCATGTCTCCAGTAGTGGCTTTTTCTTCATGCTCGGTAGCTCATGTATATATTGCTTGAGCAAGAAGCAGTCTACTATGGCCACTTCCAGTCGGAGGCTGAGTATAGGGTAGCTTTCACAACGATTGTTAAGTATGTGTGGCTTAGATGCGTTATGGCTGATTTGGGTGTTGGTCGGTCTTCTGCCACCACCATCTTCACAAACACTCAAAGTGCATTGGCAGTTGCGAGGAACCCTGTGTTCCATGCTCACACTAAGCACATTGAGGTGCATTATTCATTATGTAAGGGAGAGTTTCTTTGCTAGAGAGATCTGCTTGGCATATGTGCCCATGCAGGAGAACATTGCAGACCTTTTCATGAAGGCTCTGCCTAGGGAGAAGTTTGAAGCTTTCCGCAAAGCTTTGGGCTTACTTCCTTTTGTGGATTGATTCCACATAGCTTGGCACTTCCTTATACATGAGTGCCAGTTCCTTGTTCAGCGCATCACTCCCAGGGGGATTTGTTGATATATTTAGGTAGTGATGTGTGTGAACACACTAGAACCACTAGGGCACTTTTTTCCCTCTTTAGGATATTTTTTTCCCTCGGCTTGTATATATGCCTATAGCCCTAACGAGTTACTTCTCTTTGTACATTCTAGTGGTAATACATTCAGTATTGTGTGTTGTGCTCCAAGCTTCTTCTTCTTCTTCCTTGTGATGTTTGCAAGCTTGCCAAGATGTCTAACTCCAACAGAGGCTTTCGATGCAATTGTCTATCTTCTTCTTCTCCATTCGTCTCCTAGAAAACACAAGCACCTTTCAACCAAAGAATCCCCCAACAAAATTTGGCACGCCCAGTGGGACAAGGCAACTTGAGCATTGGAGAAAAAATATTTCAAAGTGAAGAAGAAGTGCAAAGGAGTTGACAATATTGAAGAGGTAGTTTTCTTTTTCCTTGGAATTCATCATAGTCTAAGGAATAGGATGTGCAGCTCATGACTGTAACCTGGTCACAAACCTTGGGAATTCCTACCAAAACAACAAGAAGGAAAGTTTTTTGTGTGTCAACCAACCCTCTTTCATCTACATCATCAGTAAGAAATATGGCTGCTCAAGTAGACCTAGAAACTCTACTTTCATAACTAAGTATCAAATTTCCCTCTTTTATAGGATTAGCACATGAAGACCCTAATGAGAATGTCAAAATATTTTTAGCCCTATGTAAAACAAGGGGATTAATGGGAAGAGAAGATGCATTTTTAATTCTTTTCCCAGTGACATTGGAGGGTCTAGCAGAGAAATGCAGCAAATTTGTAGACAACCATTTTACTACTTGAGACTTAATAAAGGATGCCTTACAAAGCAGAGTTCCAACAAGGAAATACAACAAAAATCATCATTGAAGAATTAGAGAACCTACGACTAGGTATACGGGAGACATTTCCTAAATTTTTTACCAGGGCCAAAGCACTTATGGCTAAATTACCAGACCCTCCTATGATTTTTATTTCAAAATGTGTTAACCATACAATGCAAGATTAAGAAGTTGGTTCTCCCCACAACAAGAATTTAAGAATTCATTTCTACAACAACAAGAATAGAACAAATTAGAAACTAATATGTATTGAGATATCAAGCTCAACATGTGATGATCCAGGATGACATGTATCATTTTTTCATTTCTCTAACATGTATAGTGGTCACACCGGTATATGTCAAGGATACTTCATTGAGCTTTACTAGATTTATCTACAGACAGTGATGGCACATTTGTTTCTTGCGAGCTCACTCATCTGTGGACATTAGGATTTTCCTTATGTACGGGTCTTTATATATTGCACTAGTTGTATTGTTGTTTTAGGTCATTCTTGTACATTCCTTTTATGTAATAGAAGAAGAAGAAGATCATTCTTCCTTCCCTCAATCTGTGTGTGTGCTCCTCTTTGAGTGTGAGAGTGCGTGTGAGCTCTCTTCCTTATCTCCTTCCTTGTGACATGGTATTAGAGCTAGTGTGGCTATAGAGAGCTTATGGAGAAGGCCAATGGTGAAGAGTACACGAGAAGGTGTGGAGAAAGCACGATTCACAAATGACCTTAGATTGCTATGAAAATTGGCATGAAGGTAGAATACATCAAATATTTTTGGGAATCAACCCTTTAGGGTCACTCGTTTTTGTCATATTTCTGTTTCGGAGCCATCTCGACATTCGTTTCAAGCCTATAAGGTGCGGCCCACAAAAAAACCAGGTCTGTTTGCAAAATTGTAACTTGTGTTCTATTCGGCAACACTCATATATTCTAGATCTGGAATTTCAAATGATTCTGTGTATTGTTGATACACAAAACCATGTTTTCTTGAGATCGAACTATCACGTCATAGTGCAATAGTGTTCAAGTAGAAGTACTACTTGTAGTGTTTTTGGAGTGTTGTAAATTGTTGCAAAAATGAAAAAATGTGGAAGGAATGAGTCAACTTATGAGCAATAAGCTGGACAAGAACAACTTCCATGCTTGGAAATTCAGAATGACAAATTTCTTGATGGAAAAAGGCTACTCAAAGTACGTCAAAGGAGAGAACAAAAACTCGTTGCAGTTACCAGAGAGGAATCGGACTGCAAACCAATTAAGAGCATATGAGGAATGGAATCAAGGAGCACCAACAGGTAATGTATTGTCTATCTATTAGCATACAAGATAGCATGATTGGGCACATACAGGATGCCAAGACTCCAAAAGAGGTTTGGAACAGTTTGGTCATTTTGTATGAGAGAAATACAAAGGCACGAAAATTGTAACTCAAGAACGAGTTGCATACATTGTAGAAAAAGGGCATTTCGGTAAGTGACTACACCCTGAAAATCAAAAGCATATGTGAGTCACTTGCATCTATTGGCGTGAATGTAGATGATGATGACAAGGTGGAAGTGTGCCTTCATGGTTAAGGAGCTGCATATAAGCAATTCAAAACTTCTATACAGACCAAGAAAATATTCAGAATTTTGATGATATGGTGACCATGTTGATTATTAAAGAAAATAACCTTAGTGAGGACTCGAACTCCCAAGGAAAATCTAGTTTTGAGTAGGAATTCTACTTTAGGAGAGGAAGAGGGAGAGATAGAGGCTTCGGAAGTGGAAGAGGAAATAGTGACCAAGAACAAAGTCAACATCAAAATCATATAGGAGGTAGAGGATAGTTTTGAGACAAGGGGAGCCATAGAGGCCACAGAAATTTCCAAAGAAATGATTTAGGTAACGATAGTAAAGGATGTTGGAATTGTGGTAAACCTAAACATTTTGAACGTGATTGCAGGCTGAAGAATCAAAATAACAAAAAACAGCAAAACAACTATGCATCCACAAGTGCAGATGATTTTGAGAAGGTGTTCATGGTCCAAGATGAGATGATGAAGTTTTCATAAATTTCCAGTTCCTAGATATGTTGAAACAAATGATGACACATCACACCCTATCAAACATATAGGAAACATAGCACTATCTATGGAGGATCGTAAGGTAAAACATCTTGCTGATGTGCTGCATCTTCCAAATATAACAAAGAATCTAGTTTCTGTTGGACAAATGGTTGACCAAGGACTACAAGTCAGGTTCACTGCTGATGGGTTATATGTAGAAGAGTATAAACAAGATGGATGATTGATTGCAAAAGGAAACAAACTGGTTAGGATGTTCACCTTAAATGTGCAAATTCTTGAAATGAATGCAGCCATGTTTGCAAAAGGTGCAGGAGTTATCGCCAATATAGAGATTTGGCACAAATGAATTGGACATGCAAACTTGTAGAGGCAAAGATTGATGCAGTCAAAGGAGATTATCAATGGAATACCAAATTTCAAAGTTGCAAAAATGCAAAAGGTATGTACAGCATGTCAATTTGGTAAACAATCAAGAGCATCATTTTCACATGACAAGCATGTTAGTGAGAATGTACTAGAAATAGTACAATACACATGTTTGGGGTCCTGCAAAGACCACATCTATGGGTGGTTCCAGGTTTTATGTTACTTTCATTGATGAACATACACAAAACGTATGGGTATATTTCATGAAAAAGAAGAGTGAGGTGTTCACTCACTTCCAGAATTTTAAGGCTATGGTAGAAAAGCATACTGGAAAGTATATTTAGACATTAAGGTCTAATGGAGGAGGTGAATACATGTCAAATGAGTTAAGCAAATTTCTTAAAATTCATGGAATTTGACGTCAGTTTTCATGCAAGTACACACCACAATAGAATGGGATTGCTGAACGCAAAAATAGACATATTGCAAAAATCGCAAGAGCCTTGATGATTGAGAAGAATATGCCTCATTGTTATTTGGCAGAAGTTGTGCACACTACTTTATACATCATGATAGAACTCCGACTACTGTTATACATCAATTACTCTTGAAGAGAAGTTCACAGGTAAAAAGCCAAACTTATTCTAAATGATTTGAGAATGAAGCTTGATCCAAAAGTAGAAAAATGTATCTTCATTGGGTACTCCATTGAGAAAAAGGGATATAAATGTTATAACCCACTCACATGACAAGTGAAGGTAAGCAAAGATGTGGTGTTTGATGAAATATCAAGCATCTATGCAGACGCCAAAGAAGGACTAAATTTTGAACGAAATGACAAAGAAAATGCTAAAAAATCAATAGTTCCAACTCAAATCCATGGAGTGGAATATTGCATGGAAATTTCAATCCATCAAATTCATCAAATACATCCAAGAAAGGTAAAGAAAATCTTTTTGATGGTAGTAAAACATCTGCAGGTTTTAAAGACATTAATGGAGATTCAAGTGGTTCAGAAAAGAGCCTTGATAAGGAACTTGGTTTGCCCTCTGTGAAGACTCTGATGGAGATTGTTAATCTCCAAAAGAACAAGTTATTATTGTATTTAGAGCACCTCTATAACAAGAATAACTCAAACCTTCACCAATTTTAGAAGATCAATACTCAATTGTCAAATTCTTGAACAAACTGTGAAGAAGGAGATTACACAGAAAGTCTGCTGCACATAATTCACTCATTGCCTTATCAAATGTGTAAAGCTTTTTATAAAACTTTGTACGAGGTGTCGCCTATAGATTGCTCACCTTCTCCAAGTTGAATCACTCCAAAAGATTCAGTAGATCTTGAGAAATAACTTCAACAAGTCACCTATGTCTAAAATTGTTCTTCTGAGAAGTCGAAATTTTGTGCCTCCTATAACTTCACTTCTTCTCATTTACATATGTAAATGTTCCTACACTCAATTCTCTCAGCCTGATCACAATTGAAAGCTGAAAATTTGTACAGAGGTCAATTACCTAAAGACTTAGACTTGTACAAAAGCATTTCACAAAAGATCTAATACAGAAGGAGAAAACTCAGAAATATCAGGCGCAACATTTTCTTCATTTCTGAGAAAAAATACAACTGAGTGATGAGAGAGTCTTGACTCACTTCTAAGATGTCTAATGACACATACAACTTCTGATTACTCTATTCTCATGCTTTCTCATACTTGCCCCAACATTTTCATAGTATATATATACAAAAAATTTACAACCTTATGACTTCTTAAAGATATAAGTGAGCTATCTGTACATATGTGTACACATCTTCCTCTTCTGAATGTATTCTTCTTCCATGCTTCACAACTTGAATATTTCCTTCAAACCTTGACTTCAACTCTTCATCAAAACATCAATTGTTGATTGTCCTGCACCAACAGCTCCCCCTCAATCATCAATTGAGGTTTTCTCTATCTTCTTTATGCCTGCCATGTCTTTGAATCTCTGTAGCTTTGGTCCATCCAAGCTTTTGGTAAGCATATCAGCTATCTGATCTTTTGTTGAAGTATGTATGACTTCAATCTCTTTATCCATCACCTTCTCTCTCAGAAAGTGATACTGAATCTCAATGTGTTTAGTCCTTGCATGAAACACAGGATTAGCAGCTAAATACAATGAACTCATGTTATCTCCATAAATGATAGGTGTACTCTGTATGGTGTCAAAACTCTTCATGAGAGTCTTAAGCCATATCACTTCCTTTGCAGCTTCAACCATACCTTTGTACTCAGCTTCTGTAGATGATAAAGCAACTGTGTGTTGCTTCCTTGAACACCAAGAGATTAACTTATCTCCCACATAACACAAGTATCCATATGTTGATCTTCTATCATCAGGATTACCTGCCCAATCTGCATCACTACATATTTTGATGTTTGTATTTGATGTAAAACCATAATACAAACCCTCTTTGAGTGTACCCTTAATGTACCTCAACACTCTTTGACCTGCAATCCAATGTTCTTTCCTAGGAAAATGCATGAATTGAGACAAAACTCCAACTGCATATGATAAGTCATGCCTAGTTAATGTAGCATAGATAAGACTACCAAGCAAACTCTGATATAGCTTCATATCCTTGAATTCTTCTCCACCGTATCTGCTCAATTTGTGATTCGCCTCCATTGGAGTAGGTGCTATCCTGCAATCATTCATTTTAAACTTGATTAACGAGTTTCTCAAATACCTTTCTTGAGTCACATACACTCCATGTTGAGTGTATGAAATCTCCATGCCCACGAAATATGACAAGTCTCCCAAGTCACTGATTTTGAACTCTTTCTCCATTTGCTTCTTTAGGCTTTGAATGCCTTTCTCATCTGTACCTGTAAGAATTATATCATCAACATATATGCACATGTAAATGAACCCATCATCACTTGCTTTAACAAGCAAGCTACTATCTGCCTTAGATACTTGAAATCCAAGTTCTTTCAAGAACTTCACGTCTATAATTCCATCCCCTTGGGGCCTGCTTCAAACCATACAAAGCTCTCTTGAGCTTACATACATGATCTGGATACCTTCCATCTCTGAATCCTTGAGGTTGCTCCATGAAAACATCATCTGAAATGTAACCATTTAAAAAAACATTCTTCACATCTAATTGACATAATTTCCAACCTTTACATGCAGCAATGGCTATGAGTGTCCTGATGGTTGTCATCTTTGCCACAGGACTATAGGTCTCATCATAATCAATACCATATGTTTGAGCAAACCCTTTCACAACAAGTCTAGCTTTATACCTAGACACACTTCCATCTGCAAACCTCTTAGTCTTGTAGACCCATTTGCATCCAATAATCTTTTGACTATTTGGTTTAGGAACCAAATCCCATGTCTGATTCTCCATTAATGCATCATATTCTTCCTGCATAGCTTTCTCCCAGTTTTCCTTACCTTTTGCCTCTTCATATGTGGAAGGGTCTTCATCTTCCTTTATCATGTAAGCATAATCTTTGGTAGCCAAAAAAGAAGTGTCATAGCTATACCTTGTAGGTTGCCACTTGTGTCTTGATGACCTTCTGAGTTCTCCACTCCTTGAGGTTTCTGGTTCTTCACACTCAGGATCAAATCTTGGCATTTCTTCAACTTCAACCTACACTTCATTATTCTCCTCTTCATCAAATATCTGAACCTTTGGTTTACCTTTCTTTTGACTCACAACTTCTTCATCACTTGTATTAATATTGATTGTACCTGCATACCAAGTACCTTGCTCATCAAATGTAACATCTTTTGATACAAGAAATTGTTTTGTTGATGGACTCCACAACCTATATCCCATCTGCTTATCATCATAACCAATGAATACATACTTTTCAGCTTTAGGTTCTAGCTTGTGTCTTAATTGTGATGGCACATATGCATATGCCAAACATGCAAATACTTTGCAATGATCCAAGGTAGGTCTCTTACCCCACCATGCCTCATATGGTGTCATACCCTGCAATCTCTCCCTCCCTCCCTCCCTCCCTCCCTCCCTCCCTCCCTCCCTCTCTCTCTCTCTCTCTCTCTCTCTCTCTCTCTCTCTCTCTCTCTCTCTCTCTCTCTCTCTCTCTCTCTCTCTCTCTCTCTCTCTCTCTCTCTCTCTCTCTCTCTCTCTCTCTCTCTCTCTCTCTCTCTCTCTCTCTCTCTCTCTCTCTCTCTCTCTCTCTCTCTCTCTCTCTCTCTCTCTCTCTCTCTCTCTCTCTCTCTCTCTCTCTCTCTCTCTCTCTCTCTCTCTCTCTCTCTCTCTCTCTCTCTCTCTCTCTCTCTCTCTCTCTCTCTCTCTCTCTCTCTCTCTCTCTCTCTCTCTCTCTCTCTCTCTCTCTCTCTCTCTCTCTCTCTCTCTCTCTCTCTCTCTCTCTCTCTCTCTCTCTCTCTCTCTCTCTCTCTCCCCTCCCCCCCTCCCTCCCTCCCTCCCCCCCTCCCTCCCTCCCTCCCCCCCTCCTTCCCTCCCTCTCTCTCTCTCTCTCTCTCTCTCTCTCTCTCTCTCTCTCTCTCTCTCTCTCTCTCTCTCTCTCTCTCTCTCTCTCTCTCTCTCTCTCTCTCTCTCTCTCTCTCTCTCTCTCTCTCTCTCTCTCTCTCTCTCTCTCTCTCTCTCTCTCTCTCTCTCTTTGTTGGAGGAGATGGTGGATACTCATAAGAGATGAGTTGGTGCAGCTAAAATCTCCTTCACACCTGCTATAAGTGATGGTTGGAGAGTTTTATGGGCCTCTTTAGCTAGCTATAAAGCATACGTAATCACATATGTTGCTTGCAAGATGATCCACTAATGATAGGATCAAAACAGATAGGTAGGCATATGATCAAAGGTCTTAAACTTGCTATTTTGGTTGAGACACCTACTCAAAGTTTTGCACCATTCTCTGAGTACAGCAGCAATTGATAAAATTCATTTTGGGGATCTTCAATTAGCTTAACAAGCTACGAATAATGAGTGAAACCACCTAAAATGATGAACTATATGCAGAGAAATATGTTTAGCAAATAAAGCATCCATCCTGACCATATCAAGTTTAGGATTGTTGTGTCTTATGTGCAAAAGAACAAAGAGGCTCGAACTTACGGTTCTTGACAGTCACAGACGAGTGAGCAGAGCTTGATTGATATCTAATGATTACAAGAAGCATTACTAATGAAACTATCTAGGGTTAAAGTAGACAGAAGCTTGAGCTATCATGCTTTAAATCAAGAGAAATGATTGTTGATATATTTAGGTAGTGATGTGTGTGAACACACTAGGACTATCGGGGCACTTTTTTCCCTCTTTAGGAGGTTTTTTTTCCCCCGACTTGTATATATGCCTATTTCCCTAATGGGCTACTTATCTTTGTACATTCTCTAGTAATACATTTAGTATTGTGTGTTGTGCTCCAAGGTTCTTCTTATTCCTTGTGTTGTTCGCGTGCTTCCGCAAACATCTAACTCCAACAATTGGTATCAGAGCAGGTCGTCGCTTCATCTAGGGCACCATCGACACTCCTCCGTTTGCAGTCTCAGAATCGCACGCATTTTGGTGAGCATACTCAACATGTTTTCGAGATCAAAACAACTTCGCTTTGTGGTGCCAAAATCGCGATCTGAGCTCGTTTCGGCCTCCAAACACACTATCGCAATGCTTGTGTAGGCTATTTCGTCTTTTTGTGCCAAAGGTATATACCAATTTCTATTCGCCAGTATAAGCGCCTCAAAGTCTGCTAGAGGTCTAGCAGAGTTTGTCTGGGTAGTTATGTTCAACTTTTTGAGATACAGTCAATTTACTGCATCAAGGTATTTTAGTCAACGGCCATGGCTAAAAGCAGTGATGTATTCCATATGTTGGTTGTTGAGGATAAGTTGGATGGTACCAACTACCCGTTATGGTCTTATATGATGCGACATGTGTTGGTTGCAAAAGGATTGTGGAACATTGTGCAGGGTGTCGAAAAACGTCCTATCACACCTGCAACTGTTACAACTGTAGGTATTGAAGCTGATGTAGAAGGTGTCAAAGATGATGATATTCTGCATATTCCTGTTCATGCTACGGTTTTTGCTGCACCTACTGTAGAGCAGATTTGCTAGGATGGCAGAGATGTCCAGGCACATGCATTGATAGCTTTGTCTGTCAAATGTGCCATTATTCCTCACATTTGCTCTTGCAGAACAGCTAAGGATGCTTGGGATACACTTACCATATTGTACCAAGCTAGGAATGAGGCTCGTGTTGCTTACCTCCAAAAATAGTTGGAGAGTGAGCCCATGAATAAAGGTGATTCTATGGACAGTTTCCTAACGAAGATCAAAGAGTTGAAGGAACAGTTGATTTCTGCTGATGAAGTTATACCAGGTAGCTCACTTGTGCAGACCGTTCTGAATGGTCTTCCTGATTCATATCAAATTTTTGCTTCTACTCTTCGGTTGATGATGAAAGGCAATCCAAATGCCTCATTTGAGGAGTTAGTCTCTGTTCTGTTGCAGGAAGATCAGTCCAAGCAGAACAGGTCCATTATGCGAGTTGCAGATCAAGCTTTCCTAGCTAGTCAAAAGGGCAAAAGAAAATGGAGCTCTACAACTAGTAAGCAGAAATCTGCTAATTCTGCACATTTGAAGAACCAAGATAAAGATGAGAAGAAATCAAAAAAGCAGAAATTTTTTTGTAAGTATTGTAAAGGGAATGATCATATCATAAAGAACTATCCAAAACTGGCTGCTAAAGAGGCAAAGAAGAAAGAGGCTGGAATGGTTGTTGTAGAGGCCTCTACTTCAAAAACAAAGTCCGCTAATCTTGTGCAGGAAGAAGAATGGGCGTTTACTACAGTCTACAGCTTTGACCCATCTTCCCATGAGCAATGCATGTCTGTAGTAGACTCAGATGTTTGGTATTTTGAGAGTGGGGGCGACCAAACATATTACCTCGCAGCGCAGATTCTTCTCTTCACTCGAGCCTGCCCCTACAGAGAATATTGTTACATGCGCCAACAACTCCTCTTATCCTGTTATGGGAGTTGGTAAGATCATTTTGACTACTGCTGATGGTAGTTCTTTCACTTTGTTAGATGCTTTATTTGTGCTAGGGATCAAGAAGAACCTGTTATCAGTTTCTGCATTAGCCAAGATTGGCTTAGTTGTGAAATTTGTTGATGACAGGTGTACAGTTCATGATCTCTCAAATGGCGATGTGATTATTGCTTCTGGCATTTTATGTCGTGGGATGTATAAGCTCATAGACTATGAAAGATCTGTAAATGATTTGGCATGTGCAGTAAATGATTCTCAGGCTATGTCAGATCCAAAGCTTTGGCATGTACGCTTTGGTCACATGAATTGTGCTAGTTTGCTACGCCTGCAAAAATCTGAAATGGTATCCTCTTTGCCCAAACTTGATGCACCTGGAAAACATGTTTGTGAAGGCTGTATTTTGGGAAAAATGCAACGTTTGTCCTTTCCAAAAGATGGTTCAATTCGGGCTACTCAAAAATTGCAGCTTGTACATAGTGATGTTTGTGGTCCTATGCAGACACCTTCTTTTGGGAATAATCTTTACTTCGTGACTTTCATTGATGATTTTTCCAGGCATGCATGGGTATATCCATTGAAGGCAAAGTTCAAAGTGTTCATGTGCTTCAAACAGTTTTTGGCTTTGGCTGAAAATCTGTCAGCATGTAAAATGGGCACCCTCCATTCTGATCGAGGGGGGGAATATATGTCTTCTGATTTTAATGCGTTTCTGGCTGAACATGGGATAAAACACCAGTGTAGTATACACCTCAATAGAATGGAGTTGCTGAACGTAAAACAAGTCACTCATGGAGATGGCAAGGTGTATGGTCAAGAGTCAGGCTTTACCACATAGTTTCTGGCTTGAGGTTGTCATGTGTGCAGCATATGTACTGAACCGGTGTCCCACTAAAGCGCTGCAGTCTATCACTTCATATGAGTCTTGGCATGATCGCAAGCCATCTATTGCTCATCTGCTTGTTTTTGGTTGTTTGGCATATGCATTAGTGCCTAAACAACATCGTAGAAAATTGGATGATAAAGCAATAAAATGTATTTTTATTGGGGTACAATTCTGAAAGTAAAGGCTATCGTTTGTATCATCCACAGACTAAACGCATTCTGGTTAGTCGTGATGTTGTTTTTGTGGAAGATGCTATTCAGCCATTGCTTTCATGTACTAAGGAGACATCTGTTAGCTCCAAAGACATGTATGATACTTTGCTGCCTCTTTTTACAGGTGGACGGTCTAGTGTTGGTCCAATGAGGCAACTTCTCAGCCTTTGCAGGTTTCATGTGATGATACAGATCATTCCATTTCTGATGCAGATTTACATGATGCACTAGTTTATGAGAGAGCTGATATTGAGCAGGCAAAAACTATGCCGAAATGGCTGGTGCAAACTTTGCATAACAACAAATTAGATGCACCTCTGTCATATCGTACTCGTTCAGGCTCTCATAGTGCCTCTTTTGCATCAGATTGCTATGCTATGGCTACATCTAGTCTCTGTGATGAGAATGAGCCTGTTTTGTTTTGATGAAGCACAAAATTCAAAAAATTGGATGGCTGCTATGCAATCCGAATATGATGCTATAATGAAGAATGGTACTTGGTCTTTATGTGACTTGCCTCCTGGCAAGAAGGCCATTGGCACTAAGTGGGTATACAAGCTGAACGGTAAATCGGATGGTACAGTTGACAGGTATAAGGCTAGGCTTGTTGCAAAGGGTTATGCATAGGAAAGAGGCATTGATTTTGATGAGACCTTTGCACCTACATGCCGTATGACTACTGTTCCGAGCATCTGTGCACTTACAGCTCATCATGGTTGGAATGTACATCAGTTGGACATTAAAACAGCATCTCTGAATGGTGACTTGCATGAAGAATTGTATGTTTTTCAGCCCCGTGGCTTTGTGCAGAAAGGGCATGAAAACCAGGTGTGCATGTTAAAGATAGGCATTATATGGTTTAAAGCAAGCACCACGTGCTTGGTATGAGAAGATACATGCCTATCTGATTGCACATGGTTTTGAGAACAGTCCAACTAAAAGCACCTTATATGTTAAGCGTGCTAATGATGTGCTTCTAATCATTGTTGTCTTTGTTGACGACATGCTGCTCACTGGTCCTATTGAGAAGCATATTGCTGATTTTAAGGCTGATTTGCATGCCTCATTTGAGATGTCTAATTTGGGGCATTTGCATCACTATTTGGGCATTCAATTTATGCAAGTTGATGGTGGAATGCCTTTGTGTCATATATATTGACATATTATTGCAGTGTTTTGGCCTTGAAGACTATAAGCCTATTGCCACTCCTATGGAGATAGGTTTACGATTGAGTCTTCATGATGTTGGAGATGCATTTGATGTTGTTCTCTATCAGCAGGTTGTTGGATGCTTGATTTACTTATGCATTACTCGGCCAGATATTCAGTTTGTTGTCTCATAGATGAGTAGGTTTATGCATTGCCCAGGAGTCAAGCATTGGCAGGTAATTAAGCGCATCTTTCGCTATTTGAGTGGTACTTGGCTACTTGGGTTGTTTTATCCCAAGGAGGGATCACTACCACGAGATTTGCATGCTTTTTCTAACTCTGATTGGGCTGGTTGTTATGACACTCGTGTGTCCACTAGTGGCTTTTGCTTCATGCTTGGTAGCTCATGTATATCTTGGTTGAGCAAGAAAGAACCTATTGTGGCCACTTCCAGTTGTGAGGCTGAGTATAGGCAGCTTTCACAGCAACTATTGAGTGTGTGTGGCTCAGACGCCTTATGGCTGATTTGGGTGTCAGACTTCTGCCACCACCATCTTCACTGACAGACAGAGTGCATTGGCAATTGCGAGGAACCCTATGTTCCATGCTCGCACTAAGCACATTGAGGTGCATTATCACTATGTCAGGGAGAGGTTCTCTGCTGGGGAGATCAGCGTGGCATATGTGCCCACGCAAGAGAACATTGCAGACCTTTTTCACAAAGGCTCTACCTAGGGATAAGTTTGAAGCTTTCCGCAAAGCTTTGGGCTTACTTCCTTTTCTGGAGTGATTTCCACATAGCTTGGCACTTCCTTATACATGAGTACCAACTCCTTGTTCACCACGTCACTCCCAGGGGGGATTTGTTGATATATTTAGGTAGTGATGTGTGTGAACACAATAGGACCGCCGGGGCACTTTTTTCCCTCTTTAGGAGTTTTTTTCCCCCTAGCTTGTATATACGCCTATTGCCCTAATGGGCTACTTATCTTTGTACATTCTCTAGTAATACATTCAATATTGTGTGTTGTGCTCCAAGCTTCTTCTTCTTCCTTGTGCTGTTCGCATGCTTTCGCAGATGTCTAACTCCAACAATGATCAACTATACAGTGAGAACCAGCTCAGACAAGCTCACTGTTCTGATGGAGTGTGATAGAGATATGAGAGTCAGAAGTAATGATCATATATGAATTAAATCATGTAAAAGTAAAATTTCATTGGCAATAAATCATTGCTTAATGAGTGAGGAAAGAGTGAGCTATGAGGTGAGCTCCTCTTCTCAATGAAAATACATGAAAATGATCTCTGAACCTCGAGATACACGCGAGCATTTCATATCCTCTTTTATAGTTTTTTTCTTGGAGCCTAAGATTTGAATTTGAATTCAAATCTATACCAAAAAGTGAATCCTAAAGTATAAGATTGATTCTCTCTTGACTCAACTACCAAATGATACGAGATTATATGCTTCCTAACTCCTTGTGGGTTTATTCCAGTTTTACAAAGGTAGTTGTAATGCAAAGTTATAAGAGGTCGTACATATGAAGCTTCCCAAGTGTAATGACAATACATCAAGCTTATGTGAAGTGATCAAGTATGTAGTCTTGGCTTAATTCCACCAACAGCTCCCTCTAAAGCCTAACATGCTTGATCTTCATTGCTCCTTGATTTATTGCAAAGCAATCATCAATTTGAACAATTTCATCTTTGTTACATCTAATGCTTTGGTGATTATATCTGCACATTGCAAGTGAGTTGATACATATGATAATTTGATATCCTTGCTAAGCGATTTCTCCCTGACATAATGATAGTGCACTTCAATGTGCTTCGTCCTTGCATGGTACACAAGATTAGTAGCCAAATGAAGTGAGCTAGTTTTATCTCCAAAGATAATTGGAGTGTAGGGTTTTGCATCCATGGTACATGCATGAACTGACTCAATGTAATTACTGCATATGCAATATCTACTCTTGTCAAAGTAACATAATTTAGACTACCCACAAGTTGTTGATAGCTTGTAACATCTTCAAGTAGTTCACCTTCATGTGAACTTAGCTTATGGTTGATCTCCATAGGAATACCTGCAACTTTAGTGTTCTCCATATTAAACTTTCAACATATCATGTATGTACTTCCTTTGTGTGATGAATATACCTCAATCTATATACACAAGTTCTAAGCCAAGGAAGTAGGTCAATAACCCTAGATCACTGATTTTGAATTCCTTCATCAATTGAACTTTTACCTGCCTGCTACCATCAGAATCATTACCTATAATAATGATATCATCTACATAGACACATAAGTAGATGACCTCTAATTTATTCTTCTTAACAAATAAAGAAAAGTCTTCCTTGCTTGCCACAAAGCCTTGATCCTGCAAATAGGTAACAAGCCTATGGTTCCAAGCTCTAGGAGCTTGCTTGAGACCATAGAGTGCTTTTCTAAGCTTGCATACATAATCTGCTTTGTCCTCATCTTCAAAACCTGGTGGTTGTGCCATATGCACTTCCTCTGATATCCAACCATTTAAAACTGCATTCTTGACATCTAACTGATATAAATTCCAATTTCTTGATGTAGCAAGGCTTACCAATACCCTGATTGTTGGCATCTTTGCCACAAATGAAAATGTTTCTTCATAATATACTCCATGTGTTTGGGCAAAACCCTTTGCCACTAACCTTTCCTTGTACCTGTTTATAGAACCATTAGAGTTCTTTTTTATTTTATATATACACCTTGAACCAATTACCTTCATATCTTGCTTCTTGGGAACAAGATCCCATGTGTGGTTTTCCTACAATGCTTCCACTTCTTCCTGCATGGCTTCTCTTCACTCTTTCTTCTTCCTAGCCTCTTCAAATGAAGAAGGCTCCTCTGCGATAGAATCTTTAGTGATGTACACAGAGTGCTTTGTGATTAAGGATGTATCATATCCATACCTTATGGGCTTCTTAATTTCTCTTTGTGATCTCCTTAAAGCTTGATTGGAAGACTCTGGTAGATCCTCTAATTTCTTGTATTTGAATTTGCCTTTTGACTTCCAAGCTTTGACGTCAAAATGTTCCTCATCTTCTGATTTGATGTCCTCGGCTTGGTGCTGATCTTCTTTGGTGAAAGTTGGAAAATCCTTTTGCAAATCATATGGTAACCTGACTTTCCTGCAATCATCTTAAATTCATGAATTATTCTCATCAAAAACTACATCCCTACTAACTATGAATGCCTTGTTAGTGGGATTGTATAGTCTACATCCCTTTTGATTCTGATCATACCCAATGAATATACATTTCTCAGCCTTAGGGTCAAGCTTCCCTCTTATTTGTGATGGGATGTGTGCATAGGCAATGCACGCAAATATTTTGCAATGATCCAATAATGGTCTCCTGCCATTCCATGCTTCATATGGTGTCATTCCATACAATGATTTGGATGGAAACCTATTGACCAGATAGGTAGTTGTAGATACAACCTCTACCCATAAATAATTAGGTCATTTTTTCTCATTTAACATAGACCTAGCTGCCTCAACAATTAACTTGTTCCTTCTCTCTGCCACTCCATTCAATTCAAGAGTATACCTAGTTGTTACTTCCCTCTTTATGCCTCTGTCCTGTAGAAATAGATCAAACTCATGTGAGAAGTACTCACCACCTCCATCAGACCTCATTCTCTTCATGCTCCTTCCTATTTGGTTTTGAACTAGTGCCAAATATTTCTTGAAACATGTAAATACATCATCCTTATGCTTCATGAAATAGAGAATTGTCCACCTACTGTAATCATCAATAAAAGAGACATAGTACCTTGAACTTGAGATGGATGGATCTTTGCTACGACCCCACACATCAGTGTGTACAAGCTCCAAATAATTTTCATGGATGCATCCTTTCCTATTGAATGGTTCTCTATGAGCTTTGCCAAATTGGCAAGCCCCACATTTGTATATCATGTGCTGCTTGGTCACATTAGGAATGCCAAGCACACTTTGGTCCATACAAATTTGCTTCAGAGTTCTCTCTCCTATGTGCCCTAGCCTTTTGTGCCAACTCAGATACATTTCCTGCCACATGATTGGAACAACCTGAGTCAATGTAGAAAACATGCTCATCATCTTCACCTTGCTTGGATGTCATGTTCATGATGAGCAAAGAGACTTCTTGATCTTCAGTAACTAGCTTCTCTTGCTCTTCCTTTGTTGGTTGATGCTTGCACCTCAAGATTGGCATGTCTTCATCTCCTGAGATGTATCCATATAAGCTTCTCCCTTGAAGGTAATCTTACATCCTTACAGACCATGCTGAGTAGTTGTTCCTGTCCAATTTGTCAATGCAGATGGAAATCCATCTCCCATTTTGATAATGCTTGCTCTGATACCACTGTTTGAGGAGATGGTGGACTCACAAGAGATGAGTTGGTGCAGCTAAAACCTGCTTCACACCTGCTATAAGTGATGGTTGGAGAGTGTTGTGGGCCTCTTTAGCTAGCTAACAAGCATAAGTAATCACATATGTTCTTGGAAGATGATCTGCTAATGATGGGATCAAAACAGATGGGTAGGCATATGATCCAAGGTCTAAAACTTGCTCTTGGGTTTAAGCGCTATCGCACAAAGAACATTTTTTTCTCATTTTAGACAATTTTATTGTATTCTTTATGATTAAACAAGATAGAGAGGCTTCCTTTGCAATTGTCTGTCTTCTTCTTCTCCATTCTTCTTCTATAAAGACTCAAGCACCTTTCAACTAAAGAATCCCACCAACACTTTATAACATCAATCATAAGAAAAATATATCTTTATGATTAAAATATTAAGGTCACTAAATGTTTTGCAAAACTTGAGTACAAGATAAATAAAAAAGGGTAAAACATTTAATTTATTTGGTATACTAGTTGGTTTTGATGTTTCCTTTCTTAGAAGTGACTTCGAAGTGGAAGTCACTGTTATAGATAGGCTCATGAGACTAGCTTTCAAATGGTA
>CM035416.1:78011530-78014030 GCA_020310875.1 Ceratopteris richardii
GATACATTAACACCTAATGGGTACCCGAGATGTCTGAAAACATTATCCTTCTCAATTCTAGTTCCTTCCCATTGAATACCTCGAAAATCATGTGCAGATATATCAACAAGTGCTGATTTTTTCTTATTTATATACAAAGCCGATGCTTCAGAGAAAAGTGCCAAAGTATCAATAATATTGTCCACATTTTGTTTATCAGCTTTCACAAAAATAAAAGTGTCATTAGCAAAACCGACCGCAATTTGTTGTACACCATAAAGAGAAATACCATGAATATGTCTCGAATTCATTTTAGCCTCCAACAAGAAGAACATAGACGAGGAAGCTAAAGCATAAAGAAGAGGACTTAAGGGGCAGCCCTAACGCACAGATCGTTCAACAGGAAACGCCTCTGTGAGTCTTGCATTTATTTCCACATGAGAGGCACTATCTCAAGCCAAGATGTAAATCAAGCGGTAGAATTTGATTCCAAATCCAAGTCTTTGAAGGACAAAAGCAATAAAATCCCACCGTACACGATCAAAGGCTTTCTCAAAATCAATTTGCATACCAACCACTTGTTGATTGGAAATAGCAGCATGCTCCATCAATAACTGAGTAAAAAGAATATTATCAAAGATAGATCTTCTATTCACGAATCCAATTTGCGAAGGGTGAACTACCTTGTGAATGACAGGTTTAAGTCTCAACGCGAAAATCTACCGTTTAGGGACATCCAATTTAGGAATAAGTTTAACCTTGCTTAGTTTGAAGGAATAAGGCATTTTTTCTTCCACCCATATTTCATTACAAACATCTCGGAGCAAGGTTTTAAGGAAAGGCCAAAAGGCCAGCATAAATTCCTTTGTAATGCCATCCATTCCCGGTGCCTTTCCATTTTTGAGAAGTTTAAGAGCCAAGAAGACCTCTTCTTCAGAAATAGATTTTTCACAAGCAGCAGCCATATGCGAATCAAGAGTTCGAGGAGTAAAAGCAAGTAACTCCTGCACGGATGTGAACCAAGCCTCATCAGATGTATAGGGCGCAGCAAACAAGTTACGAAAATGCTCCGTACAGTATGCAGCTATGGAATTTCCATCCCGAAGAACTCCTCTATCTGTTTCCAACATGGATATTTGAAGTTTAAGATGCTTGGCACGTAGAAAATCAAAGAAACATCAAGAGTTAGCATGAAGATCAGTCACTTCGGTACATCTCGCTCTAATTTTAGCTGATTGAATGGCATTATTTTTAATTAGCTGCAAGCATGTTTAAGCATCACACAATGGACTATATTCTTTATCAGAGAGCAATTGTCCAGTATCTATCTTTTCATTCATGAGAAATATAATCTGCTTAGCTTCCGATTTAGCTGAATTCATAACATTAGAGAAGTACTTTCCGCAATCTCTAATTACATCTTTCATACCAAGCACAAAAACCTCCCATTTCATACAAGCAGATATCTTCAAGGAAAGTACATATTGAATTAAGTTGCAGACTTCATATTTAAACATTGATGTTTTCAACCAAGAATGGTTAAGTCTCAATGGGATTGTATAAAAGCTTATCAGGTATACAAGAGCTCCATCGAGGTTCTCGAAGATCAATCAATAAAGGATTATGATCCGAAAGAAGCATCGTAGCATCTATCCACATTGTAGATGTTGCATCCAAATTTTGTATATGAGAGTAATAACATCTATCCAGCCTACTCATGGCTTTCTTATGCGACCTCGAATGAAAAGTAAATCTGATTGTATGCCCTCCAATAAAGTTCCATAAATCATTGCAATGAAGCTTATCCAAAATTTCTCTCCAAACCACTTTTTCTTGTGAGGAAATAAGGGAAGAAGCAGTTGTGCAGTCAGCATCTGTATCAACCATATTAAAATCCCCACACATCAAGATACGAGCATCTCTCCACACTTGAGGATTTACAGAATTATGAATTGCCCGTAAAAGACTTATCCAAACTCGTACCCTTTCTCCAGCTGAGTTAGGAGCATATACATTTATACAAATGTAAAACGCCTCATGCAAGAGTAAATGCAAACCAATAAATCTACCTAAAGGATCATCAAACAAAAGTGAAAAGTGAATAGTCTTTCTAATAATGAAAAGGCAACCTGAATACTTGTTCTTTAAGTCGTTATATCGCAATTGAAAGTCATTTGTGGAAAACGACAATCCAGCATGATCATGTTTTTTGTGCTCTTGTATTGCCACCACATCTAGTTGGTGTCTAACAATCCATCTCCACAATCTTGTCCATTTACCATATTGGCCTAAACCTTGTATATTCCATGTAGCTAGTTTCATGAAACCAACGGAGTAGGCTAAGGTGAATCCTCATGAGCCAAGGCTGGAGCCAATTCTTGTAACACGATATCCATATTATCCAAGTAATCAGTCATACACTCCTCAGAATGAGATAAAGGATTGAGCTCATTTGAAGAGAATGCCGAATAACCAGATTGAATTTTGCTCCTGTTCCCTCGAAGAAGAGCCTTTTTATAAA
>CM035416.1:78021530-78154030 GCA_020310875.1 Ceratopteris richardii
CTAGACGCGAGGCAGAAAACAAGATTAGCTTCAAGTAAGCTGGCATAAGAACCCAAAAGGCGGATAAGATGATCAGATAAGAACGGAGATGAGTCGTACCCCAGGCGGGTCATGAGATAATGAAGACGCCGGCATGAACGACCAGCATCCTTCCTCTGGCTGCATGCTTTAAGTAGAGCAAGAATTTTGTGCTTTGTGATGGGCATTTAGAGAACGTCCACTTTTTATGCAACTGTAAAGAGGGCATGTTCCTTCTGGAGCTTGTGTTGCTTCTATTCTTCATGCTGCTATTTTCCTTCATGAGTAGTGTGATGATTCTGTTCGATGTTGACTCCAACTTTCACGCAGAAATTCGAATATGGATGCAGAGAGAGAGAGAGATGATATACTAACGCCTTCAAAAGGGTGAAACAATCTAGTAGTAGTCAAAGCGTTGAGTAGAATGGAAATGTTGGTCTTCAAGCACTGTCTGTTACGGCCTCCCGGTCAAGTGGATTTCATTTACGGTCTTTCGGATAGTTTAGATTAGTCTCTTAGGGGTAGCACATAGCACATGGATATGTTTTCATGTGATCGGAGGTCACTTTTTGGGTCACCCAAAAAGTGTACTAGGAGCAGCACATTATCATTTTTTGGGTCATCCAAAAAGTGTACTAGGAGCACATGAATGTCTTGTGGTCAGATTTTGGGTGGTTGGAGATGGACTTCGGATCACAGGATTTAGGTGCACATGAGAGTCTAGTGTCCAAGTTTCGGGTGGCCGAAGAAATGTGCTTTAGGTCGTCGGATTTAAGTGCACATGAAGGTTTGATGGTCGGCTTTCAGGTGACGAACTACGAACTTTGAATCATGGGACTTAAGACACATACAATTCTTATATTCGAATTCTAAGTGGTCAGAAATATAATTCAAATTATCAAACTTAAGCATACATAAAAATTTAGACCATCAAATTTAGGCATAAAAAAAATAGTATATATGTTAAAAACTTAGATTGTTTGCTTAAAAAAGCAAGAAAAAGTGAATCGTAAAAAGGTGTGTTAAAATTATTAAAAAAAAACTTATTTTTGACCTTTGGACTTTTGCAGAGAGATATTAATAAAAAAATGGGTCACCCTATTTCAGTGACCCGAACGGATTAGTGCTAACCAGCACCATTCCGGTGACCTAAGGGTTTTGGGGTCACCCAAAAAGAGAGAATTTTCCTCGAAGTACGATCAATCACGTCTCATGTGTGAGTCATATGAATGTTGGGCTTTACGGCCATCCTTGAGCAGTCTTCTTTAGTGTGCCCCGAGGAGGGGTTCTCTAGGGCAGTCCTCTTTAGTGTCACCTTCGGGCAGTCTAATTCTTCTTTGTGGGATATGGGGGGTTCTATGAGTATTATGTATGTTCATTTTTATAATCGTTCTTTCAATCAATTCAAGCCTAGAGAGATTAAGCTTCAACAGAACTTTCTCTTAAAAGAAAAAAGAGAGAGAGGTTCTATGGATCCTTGAGTTTTTTTCAGTTGTACTTTCAAATTAATTCAAGCCAATTCAAAGAGATTATGTCTTATATTGAACTTCCTTATTAAAAAAATCAATCTATAGTAGCTACTCATAAGAGCATGTTGGATTTCTCACAATCTCCATCAGTGATCAAAGAAAAGGAAGAATGATACAATGAGATTAGAAAAAGTGTGATAACTTAGAACAATAGGGAAATGAGTAGGCAACTAACTTGAGAGTGGGTATCTAATGGGGCATTTACAAATCTTCTCGAAACCTTCATGGTGAATGCCCTAATTGTGTTCCTTGCATGATTAGCTAAGATGATCAAAAACTTGGATTGGAGTCTCACACAATACAGAGAGTCCCTCTATAGTCAAAGATGCCCAAATTATTGTAGTTTAGTCACACAATTAAGAAATATGCATGGATAATGAGAAACACCCCCTTGGACCTGTCCATTTGACCATAAAATGGTGTAAATTATCACTAAATTCATCTCCCTAGTGCAAATGCATGCAATGTAGGTCACACTTGAGCACCATTTCCCTATAAGTAGGTCAAGTTAAGGCAGCTTACATATTCAAAGTGACTATTGACTATTCAAACTATAGCACTCTTGCAATGACCTTTGATCGAGCCAATCCTCATGCAAAAACACTATAATAGAATCCACATTTTTCTATGTGTATTTCGACCGCTACTATTACTCTACATGTCTATATGTCCATCGATGTAAAAACATCAAAAAACATATGGGTGTCGCAATACACTTCTAAAAGCACATATCGGTATATAGACATATGCATGCTTATATAGGCCTACGAAGGCTTATATATAAGCTAGCGTAGGCTTATATATAAGCCTATGCAGGATTATATCTAGGCCTCTAAAGGTTTATGTATAGGATTATGCAGGCTTATATATAAGTTTGTGTGGGTTTATATATAGGCCTATGCAAGCCTATATATAGGCTTGTATATAGGACTATGCAAGCTTATATGTGCAGGCCTATATGCACATGGTCATGCATGACTATATGTACATGTTTGTGCAGGCCTATATAGGCTTATGTAGGCCCATATACGCTTTCTGTAGGCCTAAATGCAAAGGCATATACAGACTATATGTACATGGTCATGCATGACTATATGTACATGTTTGTGCAGGCCTATATAGGCTTATGTAGGCCCATATACGCTTTCTGTAGGCCTAAATGCATAGGCATATAGGTTTATAACAGGCTTAAATGTAGAGGTCTGTGAAGGCCTATATGCTCAAACCTATGCGCTTTGTCCGTGGAGAGTATTATGTCTGTATTTTGGTTTGTATAAGTATCCATAAGCATGTTGGAATCAAAAAATGTGAAACTATAATTTTTTTAAAATGAATAAAACAAAAATATGATGCATAGATACATCGATTGGTATAATCATTGGTATTAAAAATAGTTAAAAATTAAAGAGGACTATATATCCATTGGCTTATATAGGCCTATAAAGGCTTATATATAGGCTTGTGTAGGCTTTTATATAGCCATCTGCAAACCTATATATAGGCCTATGTAGGCATGTGCAGGCCCATATGCACAGGCGTGTGCATGCCTATATAGGTTTGTGAAGGCCTATATGCACAGGCCTATGCAAACCTATATAGGCTTTTGCAAGCCTATGTGCACATGCTTGTGCAGGCCTATATGCACAGGCATGTGCAAGCCTATATGCACATGCTTATTCCAACTTATATAAGCACGTGTTGGCTTATATAGGTTTATAATGGCTTACATAAGACTATGATGACCTATATAGGCCTATGCTAGCTTATATAGGCCTACATTGGCTTAAATAGGCCTCTACCAGCTTATATAGGGCTTTTTCATCTTATATAGACCTCTATCAACTTATATAGGCATGTGTCAACTTGTATAGGGTTCTACCAATTTATATAGGTCTATGTCGGCTTATACAAGTATGTGCTAGCTTATACAGGCATGTGTTGACTTACGTTGGCATGTGTTAGCTTTATACAGACCTCTATCATATTATAGGTCTCTATTAGTTTATATAGGTGTTTACTTGTTCGTATAGGCCTCTATCGACTTACTAGGCCTTTGTGTGCTTATATAGATCTCTATCGGCTTATATAAGTGCAAGAGAATGACTATTATGACCACCACGTGCTATAGATATGAATCTCCTCCCAACCATATGCCTCTATATATAGCTCTGTCTAGGGGATTGCCTTCTTGGGTAGGTGGATACTAACCATCCATGTGTCGTCCATGTAATTGCATGTGTGCCAAGTGTCCCAGTTAACTCAAGTGGATGCTTCTAGAAGGCTCTAGAGCTCTTTGGGCAAAATACTCTCCTCATGTACCCCATCGAGATTGAACCCAAGACCTCCTCCTTCACACCCTTAAGACTTAACCACTAAGCTAAATGGATCACTTGTTTACAAGAGCACATGACCTCCTAGTAATTCTAGACTCGAGATCTTTGGTCATACACACGGGTGACCAAAGGGTGCCCAACTTCAGATCTGTCTCAACCAATCAGACCCTTAGACTAGAGATTTGCTTTATTACATTCTTTCCCTGTTGGAAAAATATTTTCATCCTCGAAAATAGAGCTATATAAATGATGTAGGAAAGCCTCGAGCCTCATGTTCTAAAACCGGAAGAACATGGTCATGTTCTAAAACTAGAAGAACATGGTCATGTTCTAAAACTAGAAGAACATGGTCATGTTCTAAAACTAGAAGAACATGGCTCCTCTTTGTGGTGGAATCCCTGCCCAAATGTCAAAACACCATCTACCTTTGTTCTTTGATAAATTTCTCAAAGGTACAAAGTAGTGAATGAACAATAAGGGTGGATCTAAAAAGATTCCTAGCCAATTCACAATTTTTACTAGGTGCAATCTAGGCACGAACATGTGAACTAGGTGGACTCAAATTACTAGTCCATTTTTGGGCATGACTAGTGTATGGACTTAATAACTAAAGTGGGATTCTTATCCCTATCCAATCTTTGAGAACTCTTGATTCACTTAAATTTGATTTGGAAAACTTGAAGTTTGGTTGTCCCAAACATCTAACTTGGATATGTGTATAATGGTTTACTCTCATCTAACAATTACTTGATTTTTTTCATCCAACTGGAGGACTACTTAGTCCTAATGGGCTTGAAAATCCTATGTAAACTATAGGAGTGCGCCATTTACTTTGAGCCAATCGTACTATAACTTAACCAATTCAAATTCAAAATGAAAATTGCCTAACTTAAGACACTTTTTTCAAAGATTTTAGCTAAAAGTTCTTGGGAATTGTCAATCTTATGAGTAATTCCTAACTTCATGTTCTAGAGTGTATTGAACTCTAGAAAGCCATAAGAGTTATGCTAATAACTGGAAGCAAACCCAAATGAATAAGTCAATCTTGGACTTGTCATCTTTTGAATATTGAATAAGTTCTTGCACAGAACATCTATCTAGGATGTTTAATTTAGTTATCTAGTTTCAACTGGCTAACCCTAGACTTTTTTGAAATGAATCACATACCGTATCTGAGTCGATTCCAAAAGATTTGGAAAGCGAAAAGAAATAACTAAAACTCTGTATAACTGACTTGAACTTCTAAGATATAAACTTGTTATGAGTCAAATACTTTATGACTGAAGATTTTAACTCAAGACTTTGACTTCTCAAAGATCTGTTTCAATAAGGTATTGAAGCATTTTTTCTATCTTTAAGAGAAATAAAATGGATTCTCAAAAATATTTAGAGCAAATTTAAAATATCATCCAACCACAAGATACTAGTGTTGTATCTAACATCAGTATGTCGACCCACTGATATTCTATTGATTATTTTTTACTCAAATAATGTTTCACTTGAGACGAAGTTTCTCCTGATATTCAATCTTCATGACTACTTACTAGAATTGCAATTCTTTTGCATTGTTTTGAGTCAATAGATTCAATTTACTAAGTTACACTAGGACTTGTTGCTTAACTTAGTTAGTCTATTCCTTAGTTGAAAGGATCATTTCAATGTCAAAGCCCTACTTTTTCAAAAATTTATCAAATATTTCTGAATCAACACTTTATCTTGAAGTGTTTCATGATTCAAATAAGAACAAGCATGTGCCTTATTTGAAAAAGAAGATCTTGGAAATTACTAACTTCATATCTTATGCTTCCTTAAACTTGAAGTATCTTGAGATCATTACATTATCATCCTTGAATTTAAACTTCATTGAATTTTAATTCTCTTGAGGATCAAATCTAAATTCAAGATCCATTCTAGGACTAAAAGATAAATATCATCCCATAGTCCGATGTCCAGTACCATCTTTCCTACATCAATCTAAGTTTAAAATCTGGTGTCCCATACCACCCTATTTTATATTCACATTGACGTGTGAGTTATATTTATCCTAAAGTCTAAACATATCTTGATAGAGTATCTTCTCACTTCAATTCTTTAAAAGCATTTTGAAGTTTCAAGCATTACCTCTAACTAGGTTTTGATTCTTACACACCATCGTTTCATGATATGGTGCTTTTACTTTGGAAAGTTGAAAACCTCTTGATAGAATATCCTGTTTTCTTTGCTAGGGTTTTCAAATGAAAACTAGTTATAATTCTAGGTTCTTGAATTTCTCAAATTCAAGTCCAATCAGTTATTCTTGACCACTTTTGTAGCAACAAGAGCTTTTCACTTCTTGTCTTTATATTCCTTTCTTATTAAAGCTTTAAGTAGCTACCCTAGGGACTTTATAAGAATCTCTCTACTGCTTAAGTCTAAGCATCTTGCTCATGCTTTTGGATTTCACCTTTAAGAAATCCCTTTAAGGCTAGGTAAACTTTACATTGTACCTTCCATAGACTTAATTACCATTGATACAGTTGCAAATTACAAACTTGGAATACTCTGTTCAGACTTGGGACAACTTACTCTTTTCACATTTTCCATTGAATAAATGGAACTTGAGTGAAAAATTCCAAAAGAGGAATTTGATTGCTAATACTTGAGCAAATTTTGGCATACTTCCAATCGCAATTTCTTAGACAAAACTTCCCAAGCTTGATCAAGTCTTGTTGAAGTTGCGATAAAATAAAGACTTAGTCTTTATCATTAAGATCTCTCAAGCTTGTCTAAAGCATTATAGCTTATTTGCAAGATTTACACAGAGATCTTACCCTCAACTCAAGTTCATGCATACCCTAATGCCTTTCATATTCTGAAGCTCATAATCTCATCAATATTGGTATACATTTAGGTTATACCAATAATTGGACTTAAGTACCACTATTGGTGATTTAGGAATTCTTGGGAACTGCTTACTGTTAAACTTACTTGAAGAATTCCATTCTCACATCCAAGGAAACTTTATTCTTTCAAAATCTTGAGATTCATTCCAAGGAATCATACAATACTAAGCAAATGATTCATCCTGGAATCTTTTGCTTTGATCTATAAAGGAGATTTTTTATTTTTGGACAAGACTCAAAACTTTATTGCTTGAATGGTTCATGCCATGAGTATCAAACTAAAGGATCACCTTAGGATATGGTTTCCCATTTCTTGATGAAAGTTTAATTGGAACTTTCATTTACATGTGTTCCTATTCTAGAGTTTGAAAAATTATTATCAGTGTTCAATTGTATGATGTTACTAGAGTACTTTAAACATTTGTATATTAAAGTACAAGCATCTTATATGATTGAACCAATGTATAATAATTATACTATGAACACTTCATGGTCTTCTTTATCACTTAAGAATCATCTGGATCCTTTCCTAGAAGTGATAATGTATCAATATCTTGGAAGGCCTTAATATTAAGCTTTACCAAGATCTTTTCCAAAAGATACATCTTCTCAACTAAGGAAATAGTTATTCAAACTATTTCATTTATTGGCTTACCTTTAGGAAGTATCCTAATTCCTAAAGATCACTTTGACTTAGGTTTCTTCTTGAGCTATAATTAGCTAGAACCAAGAATAATTTTCTAATCCTTGAAAGAGTTCTTTTCCAAGTTTTCCCATTTTCATAAGACTTTGCATCATTACCAAAGATGCAATCAACATCCATCTATTGAATTTTAAACTTCAATGGATGCTAAGATATCATCACTTCTTTGAATTTCATCACTCCTTAGGATGAAATCAAAGTGAAAACTTCAAAATGCTATGGTTTTTACAAATTTGGAACATCTCAACCATCTTTTGAACTTTCAAAGTTCAATTAGTTTAAGTTCCATTTGATTTTATTTGATTACTATCATGTCTTGGGATAGAATCAAACATTTACATTCCAAATCATCCTAATTTGAGGCATGAATTTGTATATCAAAGCTTGTCTTTAGGATTCTCTAAGTTTTTTGCTAGACTTAGAGTATCATGGAAGTTTGCAAGTAGCCTTATTTTCTTGCCATTCAGACGAGCAAGAAAATTGAGCAGTTGACCTTCAACGGGCCTACTTTTCCTAAGCAAGACCCCTTATATGTGATACCTAAGTATCACTTTTGGGAAAAAGTGAACTAGCTACTTGAGTTGCATAGTAACTAAGAGCTTTGCAACTAACTAGTTTGCCATTTTCCCTAACTGTCTAGCTCGAGTTAGAAAAAGTAGGTAACAATTAGGAAAGTGCATTTGTTCAACTTCTTAGCAAAAAATCGAAAGAAAACCATGCTTTGTCATATGCGAATACATGTTTTTTCCTTTTCATGCACCAAACTTAAATCAAGCAAGTCTTGAGCTTGCTATGCATGTGTCCAAGCATCATGCACAAAAAATCTACTTGCTACCTTTCAAAAGAATATAAACATGTGCACAAACTTGTGTGCACACCTTTTTCAAGCAAGGAGAAAGTTTACGAGCAAAAAAATTGTTTTTTAAAAGAAGAAAGGCATCAACATTCTTTCATTCCCATGCGATGATACATAGATGCATGCCTATGCTTGATAAATATCTCAATACATTTATGCTTTGCCATTTCAATATGTTTATGCTCTCTCATTTAGCTTTCATTAATTTGCATCAATATTATAAAAAATGAAGATTTCTACCATACTTCAATGATAATAGTATGCATCCTACATGAAAGCATGGAGAAAAAAAAATATTGAAATGAAAACATAACTTGGAAAATACTTATCTCCACATCAAGCTACATCCTTCCTTTGCCCAAGAGAAGAGCCACTTTCCATCCTTTGAGTCTTCCCTAGTAAAGCTTTAGCCATATATGTCTTCTATAGATCCTTTTGCCATAGTAACTCGATGGCAAAGATAAGCACAATCAGTGTGTGCAACATGCACCACAGGTGCATGTCCTTTGGCTACATGGTCTTTGTATGAGACACACGACTCCTCAATTGGTATAAGATGGAGAAGATGATGCAATACGACTCGATAGAAGCTTTTTGACTCATTTTCACATTGATCTAGGAGGTCTTGATCCAAGGTAGAGAGGATGCCTCCCTTCTTTTTATCTCCCATAATACTCGAAAACTCGACTTCTTTCCTTTGTCCTTCTTGAGAATAAGAGAGGATGAAGAATTGGCTCGGGCTCAAGTTTGGTTTAAGAGTTTAGCAGAAAATATAAGAGAATACAAGAGAGCTCTTCTCAAATTAGGTTCTAGCAAAAAATGAAGCCCAATAGTAATAATATATAAGTAAATCAAAACTTATCTCATCAAACAACTTTGCTGAGTCAGCTAGGATGATCGCCTATGTAATAGAAGTTTCGGGTTCAAATCCCGCTCTCCACTTAACCATGAGATCTCTATTTTGTTGTTTGCCTCTTCTTGTATGCTGAAACACATCACATAGAAACAACGACTATAAATTTAGGTATCGATAGGATGTTGGTACCATGGTTACATCAAGCCTCAGCTTGAGGGAAGGTCGCATGATCAAGTCTTGCCAAGTGCAACTGTGCAAACTCTATCATTTGACTTCATTTTTTTGTTGTGATATGCTATGATTGGTGGCACAGAGTACAAAATTGGTATTTACCAGTGAAGTTTCAGTCATCATCAAGCTCCTCTGCATGGATAGAAGATAGGACTCCTTTCGACTACATCATGGGTTCAAGCCCCACCCGTGGCAGATAAAAAACGGGCCTCCATTTTTGCCATCTTCATGATTTGAAGCTCTGATTTGCACTGCCGAGATGGATTCAAATGGATGTTGTAGTAATTCGATTGTGAGCGGCTCAATCTGCATCAAGTTCTTCATGAGATCTTAAGAAAGAAGATGATGATGAATCCTACAAGGACTCCATGAGAGCTTAAGAAAGATGATGAGCCACTAAGGTCACCATGAATGCTTTCTCGAATACCAATGCAAGAGAAGGACTATTACGACTACCACGTACTAGAGAGATGACTCTCCTCCCAACCATATGCCTCTATATATATCTCTCTCCAGGGGACTGCCTTCTTAGGTAGGTGGATACTAACCATCCATGTGTCAGCCATGTAACTGCATGTGTGCCAAGTGTCCCAATAAACTCAAGTTAACTCAAGCGATGCTTCTAGAAGACTCTAGATTTCTTTAGTAAAAATACTCTCCCCATGTACCCCATGGGGATTGAACCCAAGACCTCCTCCTTCACACCCTTGAGATTTAACCACTAAGCTAAGTGGATCGCTTGTTTACAAGAGCACATGACCTCCTAGTAAGTCTAGACTCAAGATCTTTGGTCATTACATGGGTGACCAAACAATGTCTGATTTCAAATCTATCTAAACCGATCGAACCCTTAGACCAGAGACTTACTTTATTACAATAGGCCTCTGGTAGCTTATATAGGCCTCTATCGGCTTATATAGGCCTCTATCGGCTTATATAGGCCTCTATCGGCTTATACAAACCTCTATCGGATTACATATATCTCTTTGAGCTTATGTAAATCTTTGTGAGCTTATATAGCACTTTTCCTGGTTCTATAGGCCTCTATCGCCTTATATACAGAACTTTCCTGGCTTATATAGGCCTCTTCTAGCTTTTATAGGTCTCTTCCAACTTATATAGGCCTCTGTTGTCTTATATAGGTTTCTATCAACTTACATAGGCCTCTACCAACTTATATAGTGTTGGTGTAAATAAAACCAAGCCCACATACTTGTCAAATGGCACATCTCTTATAGAAATATAGATGATCAACCTCTTGTAAAGTCCTTCATATTTACCTTTGTAAAGGAGTTTTACAAACACGTGGAGTTAGGAAGCTTTAAATCATGAATCATTTGGAAGTTCATTGTTGAGAGAATATATCCTATACTTTAGGATTCACTTTTAGGTAGATCTTTTGAATTTGAATTCAAACATTGGCTCTAAAGACAACTACAAATAGAGGATCAAAGGACCCGCAGGACATCTCGACTCCATGAGATCACTTTGAAGAGGATCTAGTGTGAATTAAGAGCTCATCTCATAGCTCTTTCACCTCTCACACATTGAGAAATGTATGATTGCCAATGACATCGTATTTGTATAGGATTTAATATACATATTATCATTACATTCCCATTTCACTTCTCTGTTATGACTCCATCATAACGGTGATTTTCCAAGAGCTTCTTCTCTCTGTATGATTGATCATTTGTCATGATTTAAAGCATGGTAGATTCAGCATACTGTTTAGTACATGACTACAAAGTCTCATTATCGTTGCTTCTTTGAATCATGAGATATGAATGCATCATTACTCTCTAGTCTGTTGATTGTTGCACCCCAAAAATGTCGGGACTATAGTGTGATTTGCTAAACACCATTCTCTGTGTATATGTTGATATATTTAGGTAGTGATGTGTGTGAACACACTAGGACCGCCCGGGCACTTTTTTCCCTCTTTAGGAGGTTTTTTTCCCCCGGCTTGTATATACGCCTATTGCCCTAATGGGCTACTTATCTTTGTACATTCTCTAGTAATACATTCAGTATTGTGTGTTGTGCTCCAAGCTTCTTCTTCTTCCTTGTGATGTTCGCGTGCTTCCGCAGATGTTTAACTCCAAACAATTGGTATCGCAGGTCGTCGCTTCATCTAGGGCGCCGTCGACACTCCTCCGTTTGCAGTCTCAAAATCGAACAAATTTTGGTGAGCATACTCAGCATGTTTTCAAGATCAAAATAGCTTTGCTGTGTGGTACCGAAATCGCGATCTGAGCTCATTTCGGCCTCCAAACGCACTATCGTAGCGCTTGTGCAGGCTATTTTGTCTTTTTGTGCCAAAGGTATATACAAGTTTCTGTTCGCCAATATAAGCGTCTCGAAGTCTACTACAGGTCTAGCAGAATTTGTTTGGGCAGTTCTGTTCAACTTTTTGAGATACAGTCAATTTTTTGCATCAAGGTATTTTAGTCACCGGCCATGGTTGAAAGTAGTGATGTATTCTGTATGTTGGCTGTTGAGGATAAGTTGGATGGTACCAACTACCCGTTATGGGCTTATATGATGCGACATGTGTTGGTTGCAAAAGGACTGTGGAACATTGTGCAGGGTGTCAAAAAACGTCCTATTACACCTGCAACTGTTACAACAGAAGGTACTGAAGCTAATGCAGAAGGTGTCAAAGATGATGATATTCTGCATATTCTTGTTCGTGTTGCGGTTTCTACTGCACCTACTATAGAGAAGATTCACTGGGATGGCAAAGATGCCCAGGCACATGCATTGATAGCTTTGTCTCTCAAACGTGCCATTATTCCTCACATTTGCTCTTGCAGAACAGCTAAGGATGCTTGGGATACACTTACCAGATTGTACCAAGTAGGAATGAGGCTCGTGTTGCTTACCTCCGAAAACAGTTGGAGAGTGAGCACATGAATGAAGGTGATTCTATGGACAGTTTCCTAACGAAGATCAAAGACTTGAAGGAAAAGTTGATTTCTGCTTATGAGGTTATACCAGATAGCTCAATTATGCAGACCATTCTGAATGGTCTTCCTGATTCATATCAGAGTTTTGCTTCTACTCTTCGGTTGATGATGAAAGGCAATCCAAATGCCTTGTCACTTGAGGAGTTAGTCTCTGTTCTATTGCAGGAAGACCAGTCTAGGCAGAACAGGTCCATTATGCGTGTTGCAGATCAAGCTTTCCTGGCTAGTCAGAAGGGCAATGGAAAACGGAGCTCTTCTACTAGTAAGCAGAAATCTGCAAATGCTGCACATTCGAAGAACCAAGACAAAGATGAGAACAAATCAGAAAAGCAAAAATTGTTTTGTAAGTATTGTAAAGGGAATGATCATATCATAAATAACTGTCCAAAACTGGCTGCAAAAGAGGCAAAGAAGAAAGAGGCTGGAATGGTTGTTCCAGAAGCCTCTACACCAAAAACGGAGTCTGCTAATCTTGTGCAAGAAGAAGAATGGGCATTTACTACTGTTTGCAGTTTTGACCCATCTTCTCATGAGCAGTGCAGGTCTACAGTAGACTTAGATGTTTGGTACTTTGACAGTGGAGCGACCAAATATATTACCTCGCAGCACAATTTCTTCTCTTCACTCGAGCATGCCCCTACAGAGAATATTGTTACATGCGCCAACAACTCCTCTTATCCTATTATGGGAGTTGGTAAGATCATTTTGCCTACTGCTGATGGTAGTTCTTTCACTTTGTCAGATGCTTTATTTGTGCCAGGGATCAAGAAGAACCTGTTATCAGTTTCTGCATTAGCCAAGATTGGCTTGGTTGTGAAATTTCTTGATGACACGTGTACTGTTCATGATCTATCAAATGGTGATGTGATTATTGCTTCTGGCATTTTATGTCGTGGGCTGTATAAGCTCATAGACTATGAAAGATCTATAAATGATTTGGCATGTGCAGTAAATGATTCTCAGGCTATGTCAGATGCAAAGCTTTGACGTGCACGCTTTGGTCATGTGAATTTTTCTAGTTTGCTACGCCTGCTAAAATCTGAAATGGTGTCCTCTTTGCCCAAACTTGAGGCACCTGGAAAAACATGTTTGTGAAGGCTGTATTTTGGGCAAACTGCAGCGTTCATCCTTTCCAAAAGATGGTTTAGTTCAGGCTACTCAGAAATTGCAGCTTGTACATAGTGATGTCCGTGGTCCTATGCACACACTTTCATTGATGATTTTTCCAGGCATGCATGGGTATATCCATTGAAGGCAAAGTCCAAAGTGTTCATGTGCTTCAAACAGTTTTTGGTTTTGGCTGAAAATCTGTCAGCATGTAAAATGGGCACCCTCCATTCTGATCAAGGGGGGGAATATATGTCTTTTGATTTTAATGCATTTTTGGCTGAACGTGGGATAAAACACCAGTGTACAATGCCGTATACACCTCAATAGAATGGAGTTGCTGAAGGAAAGAACAGGTCACTCATGGAGATGGCGAGGTGTATGGTCAAGGGTGAAGCTTTACCACATAGTTTCTAGCTTGAAGCTGTCATGTGTGCAGCATATGTACTGAACAGGTGTCCCACTAAAGCGCTACAGTCTATCACTCCGTATGAGGCTTTGCATGATCGCAAGCCATCTGTTGCTCATCTGCGTGTTTTTGGTTGTTTGGCATATGCATTAGTGCATGAACAACATCGCAGAAAATTGGATGATAAGGCAGTAAAATGTATTTTTGTTGGGTACAGTTCTGAAAGTAAACGCTAATCATCTGTATCATCCACAGACTAAAGGCATTCTGGTTAGCCGTGATGTTGTTTTTGTGGAAGATGCTATTCAGCCATTGTTTTCATGTACTAAGGAGACATCTGTTAGCTCCAAAGACATGTATGATAGTTTGCTACCTCTTTTTATAGCTGGACAATCTAGTGTTGGTCCCAATGAGGCAACTTCTCAGCCTTTGCAGGTTTCATGTGATGATGCAGATCATTCCATTTCTGATGCAGATTTACATGATGCACTAGTTGATGAGAGAGCTGATATTGAGCAGGCAAAAACTATGCCAAATGGCTGGTGCAGACTTTGCATGATAGCAAATTAGATGCATCTCTATCATATCGTACTCGTTCAGGCTCTCATAGTGCCTCTTTGCATCAAATTGCTATGCTATGGCTTCATCTAGTCTCTGTGATAAGAATGATCCTGTTTCGTTTGATGAAGCACAAAATTCAGAAAATTGGATGGTTGCTATGCAATCTGAATATGATGCTATAATGAAGAATGGTACTTGGTCTTTATGTGACTTGCCTCTTGGCAACAAGGCCATTGGCACTAAGTGGGTATACAAGCTCAAGCATAAACCGGATGGTACAGTTGACAGGTATAAGGCTAGGCTTGTTGCAAAGGGTTATGCACAAGAAAGAGGCATTGATTTTGATGAGACCTTCGCACCTACATGTCGTATGACTACTGTTCATAGCATCTATGCACTTACAGCTCATCAATGTTGGAATGTACATCAGTTGGACATTAAAATAGCATTTCTAAATGGTGACTTGCATGAAGAAGTGTATGTTTTTCAGCCCCGTGGCTTTGTGCAAAAAGGGCATGAAAACCAGGTGTGCAGGTTAAAGAAGGCATTATATGGTTTAAAGCAAGCACCACGTGCTTGGTATGAGAAGATACATGCCTATCGGATTGCACATGGTTTTGAGAACAGTGCTACTGAAAGCACCTTATATGTTAAGCGTGCTAATGATGTGCTTCTGATCATTGTTGTTTGTGTTGACGACATGCTGCTCATTGGTCCTATTGAGAAGCATATTGCTGGTTTTAAGGCTGATTTGCAGGCCACATTTGAGATGTCTGATTTGGGGCATTTGCATCACTATTTGGGCATTCAGTTTATGCAAATTGATGGTGGAATGGCTTTGTGTCAAACAAAATATATTGACACAGTATTGCAATGTTTTGGCCTTGAAGATTGTAAGCCTATTGCCACTCCTATGGAGACACGTTTACGATTGAGTCTTCATGATGCTGGAGATGCATTTGATGTTGTTCTCTATCAGCAGGCTGTTGGATGCTTGATTTACTTATGCATTACTCGGCTAGATATTCAGTTTGTTGTCTCACAGATGAGCAGGTTTATGCATTGCCCAGGAGTCAAGCATTGGCAAGTGGTTAAGCGCATCTTTCGCTACTTGAGTGGTACTCGACTACTTGGGTTGTTTTATCCCAAGGGGGGATCACTACCGCCAGATTTGCATGCTTTTTCTGACTCAGATTGGGCTGGTTGCTATGACACTCGTGTGTCCACTAGTGGCTCTTGCTTCATGCTTGGTAGCTCATGTATATCTTGGTTCAGAAAGAAACAGCCTACTATGGCCACTTCCAGTTGTGAGGCTCAATATAGGGTAGCTTTCACAGCTATTGCTGAGTGTGTGTGGCTCAGACGCCTTATGGCTGATTTGGATGTTGGTTAGACTTCTACCACCACCATCTTCACTGACAGTCAGAGCGCATTGGCGGTTGCGAGGAATCCTTTGTTCCATGCGCGCACTAAGCACATTGAGGTGCATTATCACTATGTCAGGGAGAGGTTTTGTGCTGGGGAGATCAGCTTGGCATATGTGCCCATGCAGGAGAACATTTCAGACCTTTTCACGAAGGCTCTGCCTAGGGAGAACTTTGAAGCTTTTCGCAAAGCTTTGGGCTTACTTCCTTTTGTGGAGTGATTTCCACATAGCTTGGCACTTCCTTATACATGAGTGCCAGCTCCTTGTTCACCGCATCACTCCCAGGGGGGATTTGTTGATATATTTAGGTAGTGATGTGTGTGAACACACTAGGACTGCCCGAGCACTTTTTTCCCTCTTTAGGAGGTTTTTTTCCCTCGGCTTGTATATACCCCTATTGCCCTAATGGGCTACTTATCTTTGTACATTCTCTAGTAATACATTCAGTATTGTGTGTTGTGCTCCAAGCTTCTTCTTATTCCTTGTGTTGTTCGCATGCTTCCGTAGACGTTTAACTCCAACAGTATAGTCTATCATTTTTTATGAAATCACTCATGATTGGTATCTTTCTAAGCTAATTAGAGTTTCCCAAAAGGAATTAAACTAATTTTTGTTGTGCTCAGTGAATTTTTCAAAACATTGAACAGGTGTAGAAACAGGAATAGCAGGTTTCTTGATCTTGGTTTAATTCCTACCTATCTGTTTTAATCCATTGATTAGTGGATCATGTTCCAAGAAACATATGTAATTATTTATGATAATTAGCTAGGTAAAGAGGCCCACCACACTCTCCAACAATCATTCTTGGCAGGTGTGAAGCAGGATCAAGCAACACCACTTCATCTTTGAAGACTATCCACCATCTCCAATAGTGGTATCAGAGCAACAACAAGCAAGATGGAAGATGTATTTCCATCCTTCATTGACAAATTGGACAGAAACAACTACTCAGCATGGTCACTAAGGATGCAAGCCTACCTTCAAGGGAGAAGTCTATATGGATACATCTCAGGAGATGAAGAGATGTCAACCTTCAAGAGCAAGCATCAACCTACAAGGGAAGAGCAAGAAAGGTTGACCATATGGTGTGCAAAGGATGCTCTTTCCAGGTCTTATCTACTAAACTCAATCTTTTATTTCTTGTTTCCTCACATTAGGAAATGTAGGAACTCCCAAGAGACTTGGGAAGTACTCTCATCATATTTCTCATCAAATACAAGAGCTAGGAAGAATTAGTTATGGATGGAGTTTACAACTCTAAAAAAGCAACCAAAGCAAGGAGTGGCTGATTATTTAACCAAGATGAAAGATGTGGTTGACCAGCTTGCAAGCATTGGAGAGGAGATAGAAGAAGAACATATAGTAAGTTAGATCATTAATGGCATCAAAGCTGATGATAAGTGGGAGTTCTTCCCCACAATAATGGACCTTTACATGGATATGCAAATACCTGACCTCAACACCTTGATGGGGCAATTCTTCACCCATGAGACAAAGCTTAACAAGAATGGTGAGAACTCTAGAGGTAACCAATCTTCTGCCCTCTATACAGATAAGAATAAAAGTAAGGATAAAGGTAAAAGCAAGAAGAATGAAGAAGAGGCTAGTACCTCTCAAGCTAATTATGCAGGTAGAGGAAGAGGTGCTAGAGAAAGGGGTAGAGGAGGAAAGCAAGGAAGGGGGAGATCCTACAAGAATCCACCTTGCAACATTTGTGGTCTTACCAACCACATCACAAAAGAATGCTTCAAGAACACAAGGAATCAAAGGGGAAGAGGCTTCCATGGAGGTATCTATGGACAATCCAGAGGCAGATACAACAATGGAGGAACCAACTACAATCACAACTACAATCAAGGCTACAATAACAACAATTAACAAGGAGGTTTCATATATAACAACTACACAGAAGACTAAGAGGAATCTCTACTCATCATGAATATGACATCCAAGAAAGGTAAAGATGATGAACATCATTTCTACATTTATTCAGGTTGTTCCAATCATGTGGCTGGGAATGTAGCTTTATTATCTGATCTTGAAGAACCCAAAGGGAAGCATGAAGTACACACAGGTAATGACACTAAACACTCAACCAAGCAAATTGGAAATGTCAAAACATCTAATCGTAATGAAGCATAAGGATGAAGTATTTACATGCTTCTAAAAGTATTTGGTACTATTTGAGAATCAAACATGTAGAAGCATGAAGAGGATCAGATCTGATGGAGGTGGTGAGTATTTTTCACATGAATTTGATTCATTTTTTACAAGATAGAAGCATATAGATGGAAGTAACCACAAGATATACTCCTGAATTAAATGGAGTAGTAGAGCGAAGGAATAGGTTAATAGTTGAAGCTTCTAGGTCAATGTTGAATGAGAAGAAGCTACCTAATTATCTATGGGTAGAGGCTGTTTCCACAACCACTTACTTGATTAATACGCTCCCATCCAAATCCCTGGATGGAATGACACCCTATGAGGCATGGAATGGCAGGTGACCCTCGTTGGACCATTGCAAGATATTTGG
The DNA here is from genome assembly GCA_020310875.1 of Ceratopteris richardii. Lineage (NCBI taxonomy): Eukaryota > Viridiplantae > Streptophyta > Polypodiopsida > Polypodiales > Pteridaceae > Ceratopteris > Ceratopteris richardii. Next base: position 78,039,944 of record CM035416.1, read on the forward strand.
GTGCATTGGTTATGCACACATTCCCTCATAGATTAGAGGGAAGCTTGACCCTAAAGCTGAAAAATGTATATTCATTGTGTATTATCAAAATCAGAAGGGCTACAAGCTATACAATCCCAATAATAAAGCATTTATAGTTAGTAGGGATGTAGTGTTTGATGAAAATAATATATGGTTGAAGATGATTGCGGGAAACTCAAGTTGCCTTATGATTTGGAAAGTGATTTTCCAACTCACACTCAAGAAGATCAACAATTACCAAAAGATATAAATTCAGAGGATGAAGAGCAGATTGACTTCAAGGCTTGGAAGTCAAGAGGCAAGACCAAATTCATGCAATTAGAAGACATGCCATAGTCCTCTAACCAGGCACTCAGGAGATCTCAAATGGAAAGCAAAAAGCCCATAAGGTATGGCTATGATACATCATTAGTCACCAAGCACTCTGTGTATATCACCAAAGACTCTATGACAAAAGAACCTTCTTCATTTGAAGAGGCTAGTAAGAGGAAAGAATGGAGAGAATCCATGAAGGAAGAAGTGGAAGCACTTCAGGAAAACCATACTTGGGACTTGGTTCCCAAGAGGCCAAGCATGAAGCTAATTGGATCCAGGTGGATATATAAAATAAAAAAGAACTCAGATGGTTCTAAAAAACAAATACGAGGCAAGACTAGTGGCAAAGGGGTTTGTTTGAACCCATGGAGTGGACTAATGAAGAAACTTTTTCACCTGTGGCAAAGATGCCAACAATTAGGGTTTTGGTAAGCATTGCTGCCTCTAAGAACTGGAATCTATATCAATTAGATGTCAAGAATGCATTCTTAAATGGATGGATATCAAAAGAAGTGTATATGGCACAACCACCAAGATTTGAAGATAAAGATAAATTAGGATTTGTATCCAAGCTAAGGAAGGCACTCTATGGCCTAAAGCAAACTCCTAGAGCTGGGAACTATAGGCTTGTTACTAATTTGCAGGATCAAAATGTTGTGGCTAGCAAGCCAGAATCTTCTTCATTTATAAAGAAGACCGACTCAAAAGTTATCTACTTATGTGTCTATGTGGATGAACTCATCATTATACGGAATGATGCTAATGGCATCAAGGAGATTGAGGCTCAACTAATGGAAGAATTTAAAATCAATGATCTTGGTTTATTAACTTACTTTCTTGGCTTAGAGTTTGTGTACACAGATTCTGGTATATTTATTACTCTGTTTCTGTGATGGAAACAACTATACATTCTTGAAGACAAGATAACACCTCCAGCAAAATGAAAAATGTACCTTGATGTAGACTTACAATTGTCTACATAATGAGCATAGTCAGAATCTCTGTAACCAATAATGGATGCTTTCCCTCTACCTAAGCATACACACTTATCCTTCGTGCCACTCAGATATCTCAAAATCATCTTGACTACTTCCCAATGTTTTTACTAGGATAAGACATTTATCTACTCACAACTCCCACTACAAATGCAATGCCTGGTCTTGTAGCTACCATAGCATACATGAGACTACCAACAATAGATTGATAGGAATTTTGGTCACGAATTCCTTTTCCTCATCTAATTTGGGGCAATCATGCTTGCTCAGTTTCACATATGTGGGTAAAGGTGTACTCAATGCCTTTCCACCCTGCATATTGAACCTGTGAAGTAATTTGGATATATACTCACTTTGAGACAAGTATATGCATCTTTTACTCCTATCATGAGTAATGTGCATGCCAAGTTTATGTTTGGCATCCCCCAAATCCTGTTACACTTATGTGTTTCTCGAGTAGCTTTGATGTGAACCTTTTCCCTATACATGGGCATTTTTTACTCTAGTGCTGGCTAGAGGTTTTTTCCCCATGTTACCACATACTTGATAATCTCATATGTGGTGGTACTTTGTACTTAGGGATATTATTCAGCTCTTACTTCAGTTTAGTTCATCGTCAATAGAGAGAGTTATTCCAGCCATCGTCTTCTTCGTGTGTCTTGCTACGTTTGTGCTCCTTGTGTGTGCTTCTTGTGTGTCTCTCGCACTTCTACACACACCCATCAGTGGTATCAGAACAGGTTCAGCTCCTTCTCAAGTTTCAGTTTTTCGCGTCGCGGCACGCGTGCAGTTTTAACAGTGCAAATCGACTTTGGAGCATAGAAGAGTGAATTTCAGCCGCCAAGGAACATTCCCACTAGTGCGTTGGAGTCTTACCCCATTTCGAAGCCATTCATGCAGTCAGAATTGCCATCAGAGTGATGATTTGTGAGCTGAAATTTCAGCATTCATTTCAGCTTTCATTGAAGTGAAGATTTTGTCACATTCTTGTTCCTTAGTGAAATGGTGGGTAGCAATGACTTGTTTGGCATGATTCAAGATGAAGATAAGCTTGATGGGACCAACTATCCAATGTGGTCTTACATGATGAAGCATGTTCTTGTTGCAAAACAACTTTGGAACATAGTGGCAGATGTAGATCGAAGACCGGCAGGTTCTTCTATTTCACAATCTACTGTCACAGATGGAGCTTCTTCTTCGAGTACAATGGTTTCTCCTTCTCCACCTACACAAGAGAAGCTTAGATGGGATGGAAAAGATGCTCAAGCTCATGCTTTGATTGCGCTTTCAATGAAGCATCATATAGTTCCACACATTCGGTCATGTTCTACATCAAGACACGCATGGGACACTCTTGCTTCTTTGTATGCCGTGCGCAATGACGCACGTGTTGCATACTTGAGGAAGCAACTTGAGGATGTATGTATGGCGGAAAATGAGTCGGTGGATGTGTATGTGACACACATCAAGGACTTGAAAGAGCAATTGGCAAACATAGATGAGATTATTTCGGATGCATCACTCATTTCTACATTGTTGAAAGGATTACCAGAATCTTTTCAAAGCTTTGCTACTACACTCGGTTTGGTTGCAAAATGAAATCCTAATATGTATGCATTCGATGAGGTTGTGTCTCTTCTTTTGCAAGAAGAGCAATCTAGAGTGAATAGGAGTGGTTAGATTGAGGGGACGCAAGCACTTGATATCTCACAAAAGGGGAAAAGCAAGTATGGTTTAGCTTTGGGTTCATCAAAACCAAAGCCTCAAGCTTCCTCTTCCACTCATTCCTCTAATGATGGTGATTTGCAAAAGAACAAGAGATGTAAGTATTGCCGCAAGGCTGGTCATACTATTGATGAGTGTAAAAAGCTTGCTAAACCCAATGAAAAGAAGAAGGAATCTGGCATGTCTATTGCTGAAAATTCAGCAAATGTAAAGAACGATGAAGCTAACATGGCTCAAGATTTTTGGGCATGTGTTGTTACATGTCATTATGATGCTTCTTTGCATTCTAAATGTATGGTTGTGAGTGAGGCTGATTCGGATTGGTTCTTTGATAGTGGTGCTTCAAAACACATAACATCATGCAAAAGATTTTTTGCCTCTTTGAAAGATGCACCCAAAGGAGGACATGTGGTGTGTGCAAACAATGTCTCTTATCCTATCATTGGAGTAGGAGAAATTGAGCTTACGGCTACAAATGGAGGTGGGATTCTCTTGAAAAATGCATTGTATGTGCCCGGTATCAAGAAGAACTTAATTTCAGTTCCATTGATTGCCAAAGCTAGACTTCATGTATACTTTGTTGATGATAACTGTATGGTTCAGGATTTTAGCAATGGTGATGTTATCGTAATGTTCAGTACGTTATGTAATGGCTTGTATCGCATGGATACTCGAATGCCTTAGTTGCTCATACTTCTTCCATGGCTGAAATGGAGCTTTTGCATGCTCGTTTTGGTCACTTAAACCTCAATAGTTTGCTTTAATTGCAAAAGAAGGACATGGTTATTGGATTTCCTACACTTGAATCCATTGAAAAGCATGCATGTGAAGGTTGCATTCTTGGACTCGTGCTTCTTTTCCAAAAGATAGTCACACACACACTACAAAAAAATTGCAGCTTGTTGATAGTGATGTATGTGGTCCCATCAAGACTCGATCTTTTGGGAAGCATGTATATTTTGTTACCTTCATTGATGATGCTACTCGCCATACATCGGTGTATCCTATGAAAGCAAAGAATGAGGTATTTTCTTGCTTCAAAGCATTTTTAGCTATGGCTGAAAATTTTTCTTCACAAAAGCTTTTGACTCTACGCACGGATCATTGTGGTGAATACATCTCACATGAGTTTAATGCTTTTCTTCGTGAAAGAGGTATTTCACACCAATGTACGATGCCATATACACCTCAGCAAAATGGTGTTGCCGAGCGTAAAAATAGAACTCTACTTGAAATGGCACGATGTATGGTTAAAGGAAAGCATCTTCCTTATAAGTTTTGGATGGAAGCGGTCATGTGTGCAAATTATGTGTTGAATCACCACCCTACAAAAGCATTGAGAGTCATCACTTCTTATGAGGCCTGGAATGGTCATAAGCCTATGGTTAGTCATATGCGTGTGTTTAGGTATTTGGCATATGCTCTTGTTGTTGATATATTTAGGTAGTGATGTGTGTGAACACACTAGGACCGCCGGGGCACTTTTTTCCCTCTTTAGGAGGTTTCTTTCCCCCGGCTTGAATATACGCCTATTGCCCTAATGGGCTACTAATCTTTGTACATTCTCTAGTAATACATTCAGTATTCTGTGTTTGTGCTCCAAGCTTCTTCTTCTTCCTTGTGCTGTTCGCGTGCTTCCGCAGACGTCTAACTTCAACAATTGGTATCAGAGCATGTCGTCGCTTCATCTAGGGTGTCGTCGACACTCCTCTGTTTGCAGTCTCAGATTCGCATGAAATTTGGTGAGCATACTCAAGGTGTTTCAGAGATCAAAACAGCTTTGTTCTGTGGTGCCGAAATCGCAGTATGAGCTCGTTTCGGCCTCCGAACGCACTATCGTAGTGCTTATGCAGGCTATTTCGTCTTTTTGTGCCAAAGGTATATACAAGTTTCTGTTCGCCAATATAAGCGTCTCGAAGTCTACTACAGGTCTAGCAGAATTTGTTGGGGCAGTTCTGTTCAACATTTTGAGATATAGTCAATTTTCTGCATCAAGGTATTTTAGTCACCGGCCATGGCTGAAAGCAGCGATGTATTCCGTATGTTGGCTGTTGAGGATAAGTTGGATGGTACCAACTACCCATTATGGGCTTATATGATGCGACATGTATTGGTTGCAAAAGGATTATGGAACATTGTGCAGGGTGTTGAAAGACGTCCTGTTACACCTCTGACTACAGGTACTACAAATAGAGGTGTTGGAGCTGATGAAGATGATGTCGAAGATGATATTCCGTAGATTCCTATTCGTGCTGCTGTTTCTGCTGCACCTACTGCAGAGCAGATTCGTTGGGATGGCAGAGATGCCCAGGCACATGCATTGATAGCTTTGTCTGTCAAACGTGCCATTATTCCTCACATTCGCTCTTGTAGAACAACTAAGGATGCTTGGGATACACTTACCACATTGTACCAAGCTAGGAATGAGCCTCGTGTTGCTTACCTCCGAAAACAGTTGGAGAGTGAGCACATGAATGAAGGTGATTCTATGGAAAGTTTCCTAACGAAGATCAAAGACTTGAAGGAACAGTTGATTTCTCCTCATGAGGTTATACCAGATAGCTCACTTGTGCAGACCGTTCTGAATGGTCTTCCTGATTCATATCAGAGTTTTGCTTCTACTCTTCAGTTGATGATGAAAGGCAATCCAAATGCCTTGTCATTTGAGGAGTTAGTCTCAGTTCTGTTGCAGGAAGATTAGTCCACGCAAAACAGGTCCATTATGCGAGTTGCAGATCAAGCTTTCCTGGCTAGTCAGAAGGGCAAAGGAAAATGGAGCTCTTCAACTAGTAAGCAAAAATATGCTAATTCTGCATATTCGAAGAAGGAAGATAAAGATGAGAAGAAATCAGAAAAGCAAAAATTGTTTTGTAAGTACTGTAAAGGGAATGATCATATCATAAAGAACTGTCCAAAACTGGCTGCTAAAGAGGCAAAGAAGAAAGAGGCTGGAATGGTTGTTGCAGAGGCCTCTACACCAAAAACAGAGTCTGCAAATCTTGTGCAGGAAGAAGAATGGGCGTTTACTACTATCTATAGTTTTGACCCATCTTCTCATGAGGAGTGCATGTCTGTAGTAGACTCAGATGTTTGGTATTTTGACAGTGGGGCGACCAAACATATTACCTCGTAGCGCAGTTTCTTCTCTTCACTCGAGCCTGCCCCTATAGGGAATACTGTTACATGCGCCAACAACTCCTCTTATCCTGTTATGGGAGTTGGTAAGATCATTTTGACTACTGCTGATGGTAGTTCTTTCACTTTGTCAGATGCTTTATTTGTGCCACGGATCAAAAAGAACCTGTTATCAGTTTCTACATTAGCCAAGATTGGCTTGGTTGTGAAATTTGTTGATGACAAGTGTACAGTTCATGATCTAGCAAATGGCGATGTGATTATTGCTTCTGGCATTTTATGTCCTGGGTTGTATAAGCTCATAGACTATGAAAGATCTCAAAATGATTTGGCATGTGCAGTAAATGATTCTTAGGCTATATCAGATGCAAAGCTTTGGCATGCATGCTTTGGTCATCTGAATTTATGCTAGTTTGCTACGCCTACAGAAATCTGAAATGGTGTCCTCTTTGCCCAAACTTGAGGCACTTGGAAAACATGTTTGTGAAGGCTGTATTTTGGGCAAAATGCAGCGTTCATCCTTTCCAAAAGATGGTTCAGTTCGGGCTACTCAAAAATTGCAGCTTGTACATAGTGATGTCTGTGGTCCTATGCAGACACCTTCTTTTGGAAATTATCTTTACTTCATGACTTTCATTGATGATTTTTCTAGGCATGCATGGGTATATCCATTGAAGGCAAAGTCCGAAGTGTTCATGTGCTTCAAACAGTTTTTGGTTTTGGCTGAAAATCTGTTAGCATGTAAAATGGGCACCCTCCGTTCTGATCGAGGGGGGGAATATATGTCTTCTGATTTTAATGCATTTCTGGCTGAACGTGGGATAAAACACCAATGTACAGTGTCGTATACTCCTCAATAGAATGGAGTTGCTGAACGAAAGAACAATTCACTCATGGAGATGGAGAGGTGCATGGTCAACAGTCAGGCTTTACCGCATAGTTTCTGGCTTGAGGTTGTCATGTGTGCAGCATATGTACTGAACAGGTGTCCCACTAAAGCGCTACAGTCTAAAACTCCATATGAGTCATGGCATGACCGCAAGCCATCTGTTGCTCATCGGCATGTTTTTGGTTGTTTGGCATATGCACTAGTGCCTGAACAACATTGCAGAAAATTGGATGATAAGGCAGTAAAATGTATTTTTGTTGGGTACAGTTCTGAAAGTAAAGGCTATCGTCTGTATCATCCATAGACTAAACACATTTTGGTTAGCCGTGATGTTGTCTTTGTGGAAGATGCTATTCAGCCATTGCTTTCATGTACTAAGGAGACATCTGATAGCTCTAAAGACATGTATGATACTTTGATGCCTCTTTTTACAGGTGGATAGTCTAGTGTTGGTCCTAATGAGGCAACTTCTCAGCCTTTGCAGGTTTCATATGATGATGCAGATCATTCCATTTCTGATGCAGATTTACATGATGCACTTGTTGATGAGAGAGCTCATATTGAGCAGGCAAAAACTATGCCAAAATGGCTGGTGCAGACTTTGCGTGACAGCAAATTAGATGCACCTTTGTCTTATCATACTCGTTCAGGCTCTCATAGTGCCTCCTTTGCATCAGATTGCTATGCTATGGCTGTGTCTAGTCTCTGTGATGAGAATGAGCCTGTTTCTTTTGATGAAGCACAGAATTCAGAAAATTGGATGGCTGCTATGCAATCTGAATATGATGCTATAATGAAGAATGGTACATGGTCTTTATGTGACTTGCCTCCTGGCAAGAAGGCCATTGGCACTAAGTGGGTATACAAGCTAAAGCGTAAACCTGATGGTACAGTTGACAGGTATAAGGGTAGGCTTGTTGCAAAGGGTTATGCGTAGGAAAGAGGAATTGATTTTGATGAGACTTTTGCACCTACATGCCGTATGACTACTGTTCGGAGCATTTATGCACTTGCAGCCCATCATGGTTGGAATGTACATCAGTTGGACATTAAAACAACATTTTTGAATGGTGACTTGCATGAAGAAGTGTATGTTTTTCAGCCCCGTGGCTTTGTGCAGAAAGGGCATGAAAACTAGGTGTGCAGGTTAAAGAAGGCATTATATGGTTTAAAGCAAGCACCACGTGCTTGGTATGAGAAGATACATGCCTATCTGGTTGCACATGGTTTTGAGAACAGTCCAACTGAAAGAACCTTATATGTTGAGCGTGCTAATGATGTGCTTCTTATCATTGTTGTCTATGTTGACGACATGCTTCTCACTCGTCCTATTGAGAAGCATATTGCTGATTTCAATGCAGATTTGCATGCCTCATTTGAGATGTCTGATTTGGGGCATTTGCATCACTATTTGGACATTCAGTTTATGCAAGTTGATGGTGGAATGGCTTTGTTTCAAACCAAATATATTAACACATTATTGTAGCATTTTGGCCTTGAAGACTGTAAGCCTATTGCCACTCCTATGGAGACAGGTTTACGATTGAGTCTTCATGATGCTGGAGATGCATTTGATGTTGTTCTCTATCAGGAAGCTGTTGGATGCTTGATTTACTTATGCATTACTCGGCCGGATATTCAGTTTGTTGTCTCACAGATGAGTAGGTTTAAGCATTGCCTAGGAGTCACGCATTGGAAGGCGGTTAAGCGCATCTTTCGCTACTTGAGTGGTACTGGACTACTTGGGTTGTTTTATCCCAAGGGGGGATCACTACCGCCAGATTTGCATGCTTTTTCTGACTCAGATTGTGCTGGTTGCTATGACACTCATGTGTCCACCAATGGTTTTTGCTTCATGCTTGGTAGCTCATGTATATCTTGGTTGAGCAAGAAGCAGCCTACTATGGCCACTTCCAGTTGTGAGGTTGAGTATAGGGTAGCTTTCACAGTGACTGTTGAGTGTGTGTGGCTCAGATGCCTTATGGCTGATTTGGGTGTTGGCCAGTTTTCTACCACCACCATCTTCACTGACAGTTAGAGCGCATTGGCAGTTGCGAGGAAGCCTGTGTTCCATGCTCGCACTAAGCACATTGAGGTGCATTATCACTATATCAGGGAGAGGTTCTCTGCTGGGGAGATCAGCTTGGCATATGTGCCCACGCAGGAAGCAGACCTTTTCACGAAGGCTCTGCCTAGGGAGAAGATTAAAGCTTTTCGCAAAGCTTTGGGCTTACTTCCTTTTGTGGAGTGATTTCCACATAGCTTGGCACTTCCTTATACATGAGTGCCAGCTCCTTGTTCACTGCATCACTCCCAGGGGGGATTTGTTGATATATTTAGGTACTGATGTGTGTGAACACACTAGGACTGCCCGAGCACTTTTTTCCCTCTTTAGGAGGTTTTTTTCCCTCGGCTTGTATATACCCCTATTGCCCTAATGGGCTACTTATCTTTGTACATTCTCTAGTAATACATTCAGTATTGTGTGTTGTGCTCCAAGCTTCTTCTTATTCCTTGTGTTGTTCGCATGCTTCCGTAGACGTTTAACTCCAACAGTATAGTCTATCATTTTTTATGAAATCACTCATGATTGGTATCTTTCTAAGCTAATTAGAGTTTCCCAAAAGGAATTAAACTAATTTTTGTTGTGCTCAGTGAATTTTTCAAAACATTGAACAGGTGTAGAAACAGGAATAGCAGGTTTCTTGACCTTGGTTTAATTCCTACCTATCTGTTTTGATCCATTGATTAGTGGATCATGTTCCAAGAAACATATGTAATTATTTATGATCATTAGCTAGGTAAAGAGGCCCACCACACTCTCCAACAATCATTCTTGGCAGGTGTGAAGCAGGATCAAGCAACACCACTTCATCTTTGAAGACTATCCACCATCTCCAATAGTGGTATCAGAGCAACAACAGGCAAGATGGAAGATGTATTTCCATCCTTCATTGACAAATTGGACAGAAACAACTACTCAGCATGTTCACTAAGGATGCAAGCCTACCTTCAAGGGAGAAGTCTATATGGATACATCTCAGGAGATGAAGAGATGTCAACCTTCAAGAGCAAGCATCAACCTACAAGGGAAGAGCAAGAAAGGTTGACCATATGGTGTGCAAAGGATGCTCTTTCCAGGTCTTATCTACTAAACTCAATCTTTTATTTCTTGTTTCCTCACATTAGGAAATGTAGGAACTCCCAAGAGACTTGGGAAGTACTCTCATCATATTTCTCATCAAATACAAGAGCTAGGAAGAATTAGTTATGGATGGAGTTTACAACTCTAAAAAACCAACCAAAGCAAGGAGTGGCTGATTATTTAACCAAGATGAAAGATGTGGTTGACCAGCTTGCAAGCATTGGAGAGGAGATAGAAGAAGAACATATAGTAAGTTAGATCATTAATGGCATCAAAGCTGATGATAAGTGGGAGTTCTTCCCCACAATAATGGACCTTTACATGGATATGCAAATACATGACCTCAACACCTTGATGGGGCAATTCTTCACCCATGAGACAAAGCTTAACAAGAATGGTGAGAACTCTAGAGGTAACCAATCTTCTGCCCTCTATACAGATAAGAATAAAAGTAAGGATAAAGGTAAAAGCAAGAAGAATGAAGAAGAGGCTAGTACCTCTCAAGCTAATTATGCAGGTAGAGGAAGAGGTGCTAGAGAAAGGGGTAGAGGAGGAAAGCAAGGAAGGGGGAGATCCTACAAGAATCCACCTTGCAACATTTGTGGTCTTACCAACCACATCACAAAAGAATGCTTCAAGAACACAAGGAATCAAAGGGGAAGAGGCTTCCATGGAGGTATCTATGGACAATCCAGAGGCAGATACAACAATGGAGGAACCAACTACAATCACAACTACAATCAAGGCTACAATAACAACAATTAACAAGGAGGTTTCATATATAACAACTACACAGAAGACTAAGAGGAATCTCTACTCATCATGAATATGACATCCAAGAAAGGTAAAGATGATGAACATCATTTCTACATTTATTCAGGTTGTTCCAATCATGTGGCTGGGAATGTAGCTTTATTATCTGATCTTGAAGAACCCAAAGGGAAGCATGAAGTACACACAGGTAATGACACTAAACACTCAACCAAGCAAATTGGAAATGTCAAAACATCTAATCGTAATGAAGCATAAGGATGAAGTATTTACATGCTTCTAAAAGTATTTGGCACTATTTGAGAATCAAACATGTAGAAGCATGAAGAGGATCAGATCTGATGGAGGTGGTGAGTATTTTTCACATGAATTTGATTCATTTTTTACAAGATAGAAGCATATAGATGGAAGTAACCACAAGATATACTCCTGAATTAAATGGAGTAGTAGAGCGAAGGAATAGGTTAATAGTTGAAGCTTCTAGGTCAATGTTGAATGAGAAGAAGCTACCTAATTATCTATGGGTAGAGGCTGTTTCCACAACCACTTACTTGATTAATACGCTCCCATCCAAATCCCTGGATGGAATGACACCCTATGAGGCATGGAATGGCAGGTGACCCTCGTTGGACCATTGCAAGATATTTGGGTGCATTGGTTATGCACACATTCCCTCATAGATTAGAGGGAAGCTTGACCCTAAAGCTGAAAAATGTATATTCATTGTGTATTATCAAAATCAGAAGGGCTACAAGCTATACAATCCCACTAATAAAGCATTTATAGTTAGTAGGGATGTAGTGTTTGATGAAAATACTATATGGTTGAAGATGATTGCGGGAAACTCAAGTTGCCTTATGATTTGGAAAGTGATTTTCCAACTCACACTCAAGAAGATCAACAATTACCAAAAGATATAAATTCAGAGGATGAAGAGCAGATTGACTTCAAGGCTTGGAAGTCAAGAGGCAAGACCAAATTCATGCAATTAGAAGACATACCATAGTCCTCTAACCAGGCACTCAGGAGATCTCAAATGGAAAGCAAAAAGCCCATAAGGTATGGCTATGATACATCATTAGTCACCAAGCACTCTGTGTATATCACCAAAGACTCTATGACAAAAGAACCTTCTTCATTTGAAGAGGCTAGTAAGAGGAAAGAATGGAGAGAATCCATGAAGGAAGAAGTGGAAGCACTTCAGGAAAACCATACTTGGGACTTGGTTCCCAAGAGGCCAAGCATGAAGCTAATTGGATCCAGGTGGATATATAAAATAAAAAAGAACTCAGATGGTTCTATAAACAAATACGAGGCAAGACTAGTGGCAAAGGGGTTTGTTTGAACCCATGGAGTGGACTAATGAAGAAACTTTTTCACCTGTGGCAAAGATGCCAACAATTAGGGTTTTGGTAAGCATTGCTGCCTCTAAGAACTGGAATCTATATCAATTAGATGTCAAGAATGCATTCTTAAATGGATGGATATCAAAAGAAGTGTATATGGCACAACCACCAAGATTTGAAGATAAAGATAAATTAGGATTTGTATCCAAGCTAAGGAAGGCACTCTATGGCCTAAAGCAAACTCCTAGAGCTGGGAACTATAGGCTTGTTACTAATTTGCAGGATCAAAATTTTGTGGCTAGCAAGCCAGAATCTTCTTCACTTATAAAGAAGACCAACTCAAAAGTTATCTACTTATGTGTCTATGTGGATGAACTCATCATTATACGGAATGATGCTAATGGCATCAAGGAGATTGAGGCTCAACTAATGGAAGAATTTAAAATCAATGATCTTGGTTTATTAACTTACTTTCTTGGCTTAGAGTTTGTGTACACAGATTCTGGTATATTTATTACTCTGTTTCTGTGATGGAAACAACTATACATTCTTGAAGACAAGATAACACCTCCAGCAAAATGAAAAATGTACCTTGATGTAGACTTACAATTGTCTACATAATGAGCATAGTCAGAATCTCTGTAACCAATAATGGATGCTTTCCCTCTACCTAAGCATACACACTTATCCTTCGTGCCACTCAGATATCTCAAAATCATCTTGACTACTTCCCAATGTTTTTACTAGGATAAGACATATATCTACTCACAAATCCCACTACAAATGCAGTGCCTGGTCTTGTAGCTACCATAGCATACATGAGACTACCAACAATAGATTGATAGGAATTTTGGTCACGAATTCCTTTTCCTCATCTAATTTGGGGCAATCATGCTTGCTCAGTTTCACATATGTGGGTAAAGGTGTACTCAATGCCTTTCCACCCTGCATATTGAACCTGTGAAGTAATTTGGATATATACTCACTTTGAGACAAGTATATGCATCTTTTACTCCTATCATGAGTAATGTGCATGCCAAGTTTATGTTTGGCATCCCCCAAATCCTGTTACACTTATGTGTTTCTCGAGTAGCTTTGATGTGAACCTTTTCCCTATACATGGGCATTTTTTACTCTAGTGTTGGCTAGAGGTTTTTTCCCCATGTTACCACATACTTGATAATCTCATATGTGGTGGTACTTTGTACTTAGGGATATTATTCAGCTCTTACTTCAGTTCAGTTCATCGTCAATAGAGAGAGTTATTCCAACCATCGTCTTCTTCGTGTGTCTTGCTACGTTTGTGCTCCTTGTGTGTGCTTCTTGTGTGTCTCTCGCACTTCTACACACACCCATTAGTGGTATCAGAACAGGTTCAGCTCCTTCTCAAGTTTCAGTTTTTCGCGTCGCAGCACGCGTGCACTTTTAACAGTGCAAATCGACTTTGGAGCATAGAAGAGTGAATTTCAGCCACCAAGGAACATTCCCACTAGTGCGTTGGAGTCTTACCCCATTTCGAAGCCATTCATGCAGTCAGAATTGCCATCAGAGTGATGATTTGTGAGCTGAAATTTCAGCATTCATTTCAGCTTTCATTGAAGTGAAGATTTTGTCACATTCTTGTTCCTTAGTGAAATGGTGGGTAGCAATGACTTGTTTGGCATGATTCAAGATGAAGATAAGCTTGATGGGACCAACTATCCAATGTGGTCTTACATGATGAAGCATGTTCTTGTTGCAAAACAACTTTGGAACATAGTGGCAGATGTAGATCGAAGACCGGCAGGTTCTTCTATTTCACAATCTACTGTCACAGATGGAGCTTCTTCTTCGAGTACAATGGTTTCTCCTTCTCCACCTACACAAGAGAAGCTTAGATGGGATGGAAAAGATGCTCAAGCTCATGCTTTGATTGCGCTTTCAATGAAGCATCATATAGTTCCACACATTCGGTCATGTTCTACATCAAGACATGCATGGGACACTCTTGCTTCTTTGTATGCCGTGCGCAATGACGCACGTGTTGCATACTTGAGGAAGCAACTTGAGGATGTATGTATGGCTGAAAATGAGTCGGTGGATGTGTATGTGACACACATCAAGGACTTGAAAGAGCAATTGGCAAACATAGATGAGATTATTTCGGATGCATCACTCATTTCTACATTGTTGAAAGGATTACCAGAATCTTTTCAAAGCTTTGCTACTACACTCGGTTTGGTTGCAAAATGAAATCCTAATATGTATGCATTTGATGAGGTTGTGTCTCTTCTTTTGCAAGAAGAGCAATCTAGAGTGAATAGGAGTGGTTAGATTGAGGGGACGCAAGCACTTGATATCTCACAAAAGGGGAAAAGCAAGTATGGTTTAGCTTTGGGTTCATCAAAACCAAAGCCTCAAGCTTCCTCTTCCACTCATTCCTCTAATGATGGTGATTTGCAAAAGAACAAGAGATGTAAGTATTGCCGCAAGGCTGGTCATACTATTGATGAGTGTAAAAAGCTTGCTAAACCCAATGAAAAGAAGAAGGAATCTGGCATGTCTATTGCTGAAAATTCAGCAAATGTAAAGAACGATGAAGCTAACATGGCTCAAGATTTTTGGGCATGTGTTGTTACATGTCATTATGATGCTTCTTTGCATTCTAAATGTATGGTTGTGAGTGAGGCTGATTCGGATTGGTTCTTTGATAGTGGTGCTTCAAAACACATAACATCATGCAAAAGATTTTTTGCCTCTTTGAAAGATGCACCCAAAGGAGGACATGTGGTGTGTGCAAACAATGTCTCTTATCCTATCATTGGAGAACGAGAAATTGAGCTTACGGCTACAAATGGAGGTGGGATTCTCTTGAAAAATGCATTGTATGTGCCCGGTATCAAGAAGAACTTAATTTCAGTTCCATTGATTGCCAAAGCTAGACTTCATGTATACTTTGTTGATGATAACTGTATGGTTCAGGATTTCAGCAATGGTGATGTTATCGTAATGTTCAGTACGTTATGTAATGGCTTGTATGGCATGGATACATCCAAGAGGGCTGCCTCGAATGCCTTAGTTGCTCATACTTCTTCCATGGCTGAAATGGAGCTTTTGCATGCTCGTTTTGGTCACTTAAACCTCAATAGTTTGCTTTAATTGCAAAAGAAGGACATGGTTATTGGCTTTCCTACACTTGAATCCATTGAAAAGCATGCATGTGAAGGTTGCATTCTTGGACTCGTGCTTCTCCCAAAAGATAGTCACACACACACTACAAAAAAATTGCAGCTTGTTGATAGTGATGTATGTGGTCCCATCAAGACTCGATCTTTTGGGAAGCATGTATATTTTGTTACCTTCATTGATGATGCTACTCGCCATACATCGGTGTATCCTATGAAAGCAAAGAATGAGGTATTTTCTTGCTTCAAAGCATTTTTAGCTATGGCTGAAAATTTTTCTTCACAAAAGCTTTTGACTCTACGCACGGATCATTGTGGTGAATACATCTCACATGAGTTTAATGCTTTTCTTCGTGAAAGAGGTATTTCACACCAATGTACGATGCCATATACACCTCAGCAAAATGGTGTTGCCGAGCGTAAAAATAGAACTCTACTTGAAATGGCACGATGTATGGTTAAAGGAAAGCATCTTCCTTATAAGTTTTTGATGGAAGCGGTCATGTGTGCAAATTATGTGTTGAATCACCGCCCTACAAAAGCATTGAGAGTCATCACTTCTTATGAGGCCTGGAATGGTCATAAGCCTATGGTTAGTCATATGCGTGTGTTTGGGTATTTGGCATATGCTCTTGTTGTTGATATATTTAGGTAGTGATGTGTGTGAACACACTAGGACCGCCGGGGCACTTTTTTCCCTCTTTAGGAGGTTTTTTTCCCCCGGCTTGAATATACGTCTATTGCCCTAATGGGTGTTGGAAGAAGCCAGAGGCACAGACGCCACGGAAGCATGTAACGACGGAGCAGGGAGCCAGTCGGATCAATTTCTCAAACAAATATGTTTTTTATCACTTTTCAAAACACTCCACAGTGATTTTCATCACTAATTGTAACATATGTAACATAAAAAACCCCATTTTGTAATCCATAGCTCCATTTTGTGCAAGCCGAGGAGTCCTCGAGCTTGAGGAGCTTAGGTAGAATGCACGTACCAATTTTCGCTATTTTTAGATACCGTTTACCCTTCCAAATAGCATCTAGGACCTATTTTTTAACTATGCCGGTCACTAGATGTGAAACCGGTCAAAACTAGTTTAGAAACTATAAAAAGAGCTAGAGAGCTCATTTTTGAGGTTAGCTTGTTGGAGATTAGAGCTATTTTGAGCTTGTAATAGTGTTCTTGAGTAATAGAGCTACTTTCCCACCTTCCATTGTGTCTTGCTTGTCTCTTCGTAGTGTGTGTGTATGTGTGTGTGCATCTTTGTGCTTCTCACCTTCACTCTCACTTCATCTCACGTTCACGATCTTCATATCACTCCTATCTCTTCCGCGGATTGACAATTAAGGAGGTGAAGCTTCTTAACGTGGTTCTCACCATTGTGCTAGAGCAACACCAAATTTGGCGCCGTTGCCGGGGATCGAGCCTAGGACGAATGTGTGATGGTAAGAGTATAGCAAGAAGTGGCGTTGGAAGGTAAAAATTTCAGTTTTTGTTGTTGTTTTTACTTAGTTTTTAGTGTTTTTCACCTCCCCCACACTCCATCTTCATCACCGCATCATCATCTTCATCTCCAAAAAAATCAGAAAATTCACCATATCCACCCATTCTCCTCATTTCCCCTCATTTGTGCATGCGAGAGAGTGAGAGAGAACTTCTGTGCTTGTGTGTACTTTTGTTTTCTTGAGTTTTCTTGCAGGTACAGAGCTCCAGTGCATCAGGAAAGCTT
Source organism: Ceratopteris richardii (assembly GCA_020310875.1). Lineage (NCBI taxonomy): Eukaryota > Viridiplantae > Streptophyta > Polypodiopsida > Polypodiales > Pteridaceae > Ceratopteris > Ceratopteris richardii. The sequence goes on from CM035416.1 coordinate 78,057,177, forward strand.
GGAAAAGGTAAAATTTTCAGTTTCTGTCAGAAATTTCCGACTGTGTCAGACCATCGCGATGGTCTGCAAAGTTCGGATTTTGAGAAAGGCGAGTTCACCACTGTGTAGGCGACCCCTGCGTGTGTAGGAATCCATAGCTGCATCTCAAAAAATCACAGTTTGGTGGACCATCGCGACGGTCTCTGACCATCGCGATTGTGTCACACCATCGCGATTGGCTCACGCCATCGCGACGGCTTGGCCGGACCATCGCGACGGTCTCTGACCATCGCGATTGTGTCACGCCATCGCGATTGGCTCACGCCATCGCGCCGACGGTGCCACGTGGCAATCTAGACCATCGCGACGGTGCACTTGAGACCATCGCGACCTCCAAAAATTCAGACCATCGCGATTGGCTCACGCCATCGCACCCAGACCATCGCGACGGTTCACTTTGGACCATCGCGATTGTCCAAGTTGACCGTTGACTGACGCCATCGCGATTGTCCACTTTCACGCCATCGCGATTGTCCAATTTCACGCCATCGCGACGGTGCACTTTCACGCCATCGCGATTGTCCAAGTTGACCGTTGACTGACGCCATCACGATTGTCCACTTTCACGCCATCGCGATTGTCCAATTTCACGCCATCGCGACGGTGCACTTTCACGCCATCGCGACTGTCCGCCAGTTCACACCATCGCGACGGTGCACCCTCACGCCATCGCGACGGTCCCAGACCATCGCGATTGTCTCAGACCATCGCGATTGTGCACCCCCATCGCAAATTTTAGGGTTACATTTTTTGGCCAATTTTGGGGCTATTTTTGGGAAATTTTTGGGTGATTAGACTCATAGGAGACCCCTTAGCTCATATTTGGAGAAAAACCTGTTTGTCAGTTTTCACCCCCCAGGGCCTGAACGGTCATAACTTTTTCATCCGAAGTCCGTTTTTTGAGCTTAATAGCTCATTAGAAAGCTCTTGACGAGTACTACGTGACCTCAACTGCCTTTTTTCTTAAAGGATACGTCTATTTTTAGATAAGCTATTTTGAGGTTGACCTAGTTTGGGACTTGAAAGCCAGGGGGCAAACATTGAAAAGTTGGGCAAAAGGGAAGGGACTTAAAAGGTGTATATACTTAAGTGCTTGATCATCCAACTGTGAATTGGTCTAATATTGGATTTTTCCAGGTCTAGCAAGGGCAATCGAAGGCAACCAAGGCAAGGCAGTGAAGGGCATAAAGCTTGGGAAGCGCGGCTTCTTGGGCATCAGAGCAACCAGAAAAGCTGACTCGAGGTTGGAAGATTACTCAACCCCCTCAGTCAATTCTTAGCTTAAGCTAAACGGTAGTGTTGTGGATTAACGACGATAGGAACGCCTCAAGTTCAAGATATTTAATTCTTTCAAGTCTAAGACTACAAGAGGTGTGTGACAAGAAAACCTAAAGGAAAGAACCTAAGTCTGACGGAACGAGAACTCAAAATTATAACGGAAAGTCGAATTCCTGACGCATACATTAAGACAAGAATCTAAAGAAATCTAAAAAGAATCAAGACAGTAATAACAAAGAATCATTGACGATCTGAGCGAGTACCGAGTGTGCAAGGAAGAAAATTAATGAACCTTAGATCGGGCAAACATATAGGTAAGTCAGACCGACGAAGCCTTAGATCATCAGAGGCAAGTGTAAGAACTACTGCACGATCGTGGGCTCAGCAATTGAATAGTAATTATCCCTACGAGAGCTCAGATACTAGCGAATCAGAAATGGCATTTAGCACAGACAGACCAGAAGGAGGGTCGAATGTAGCCTACTTAGAAAAACCAGAAGGACCCTATAGAACGCAACTAGAGTTTCTCCGAACCAACCGATTAGGTGCTCGCATCTATGAGGATGGTTTGCGAAGGCAAGTGGTGCAAATGCACAACCCTGATCAACCCATTGGATTGGAACATCCAGTGGTGAAATTCGAGAGAGACGCATACATAGACAAGGAAGGAACGATGTACATCTTAAGTACGCAACCAAACAATACCAACGAGTTTGGCGTGATTCAACCAGAGACAGGAGCAAAATCTCAAGGAAAAGAACCATTAGAAGAGCCTAGAACACCTAGAGGGAAATCTGTACTGACACGAGTACTAATCCCGGATTGGATCCCTCAGGACAACAGAAGCATAGAGTTGTTTGTAAATAAAGAAACTGATGAAGCCTTTTGGAGATACAAGACAGAACTACTTAGTGAGGTAGGTATCATCACGATATACGAGTTCAAGGACCCGGATACACCTGGAAAGGTTGTATACCTGGATGAGACTTCAGAAAGAGTCTTTGTGGTGCCTGACCGCGCTAAAAACACATACACATGGAGAGGTGAATTGGTATTCCCTCCATCTAGAACGAACATGAATACGAGTCAACAAGGGGCAGGAACATCATCAGCCCATGGAAATCAAAGAGAGAGAAATAAAGAGAGACCGGAAGTAAGCTTCACTTATCCCATAGGGAGAGATAGAACAACCACGGACACTAATAGAGCGGATAGACAAAGAGATCATGGAATACTAGGTGGTAGAGATGATTTTCCTCTACCTAGACCACGCGAACACGCAAGAATATTGAGACCCACACAGTTAGTAAAATCAATGAAGAATTACTTTGATGGGACAGGAGATCCCTATGACCACGTCGCAGAATTCAAGCAAGTACTAAGAGCCGAACAAGTTGAAGACATGTTCACGCAATACAACGCATTTGGACTAACGTTAAAGAATACCGCTTTAACTTGGTTCCAACCTCTGCAACAAAGGCAATTTAGAGACATCCATCACTTTTTAGAGTCATTCATCACCGAATTCTCTAAAAGTGGGATTAGACATGACACGTCTTCGTTGATTCATAGCTTTAAACAGACCCCTCAAGAAACAGTTAGACTGGCAGGACATAGGTTTAGACAATATGTTGAACAATGTCCAATGCAAGAGCTACCCTCACAAGCTAAGCAAGTGTCATTGTTTCTAGATGGCTTGTTGAGCTCTAAACTACGCTCCTATGTGTACCTAAAAGAACCCAGAACGCTAGAGCAATGTGTAAGAATTTGTATAGACATTGAGGACAACTTAGGAGATGAGTTGGAACTCTCAAAGGTCTATAAGGACTCAGACTGTTCATCTCTAGCATCCACAAAATTGTCTAGCTCAATAGAAGACCTAGCAGAAAAAGTGGCCCAAAAACTAGGAGTTTCTAGTAAACCTAGGGTGCTAACAAACAAGCGTTGTTACACCTGTGGTGGTGACCATATGGCAACTGTGTGTCCCAATGCACCACAACCACAAGCCAACCCTAGTGGCCAATATTGTACAATTGAGAGAAGATACACGAATCATACGGCTCAGGACTGCCCATACAACAAACAAACCGTGAGACAGAACTACCCGCAAGCATACCCGCAGCCAGGTAGGTATCAAGGCCAATACAATGCTCAGCCCTATTACTATAGGCCTCCTCAGAACTACCCATACCAGGCGCAACAGAGACCTCAACCTGTCTTAGCTCAGCAGCCACCCCCACCAGCGAATGTCATCCCAGTCAAATACGCTGCTGCAGAAGAGAACCTAAGTAGGGCCTTAGTGCCTTCTTCACCTTTGATCACGAAAAGTCACCCACACTCAAACAGTTTTGACTCTACACATGTAGATAGTCCACCCGCTTATTACACAGAGTCACCAGAACACGTAGAGACATATCATTACGATAGTCCACCAGTGGAACCTAGTTGGGAGCCCGACTATGCTAATGTGATGTACACAAACCCAAATCCACGGCCCCAATTGAGACAACAAAGACCACACGGCCCTAGAGGACCATGCTTTAGGTGCCAAGGAGATCACTTCATAAAGGATTGTCCACATCCCCCGATAGCAGGACAATCACAGTACTACAACATCCAAGGCTTTTGTGCTGATTGTGGCAAAGAGCACATCATCAAAGATTGTCCTAAAAACCCTGTCAATGCTTCGAATGTGACACCGATCAACGTGATAGGTATTGTAAATAACGCAGATGGATCCAACCCTACATACGTGCCTATCCAAGCTATAACAAGAGCCCAGGCGCTCTTACAGAACCAAAAGCTTAATCAAGAGAAAGTAGCCGGAACTAGTGAAGTTGCAGAATCTAGCAGTAAAAAGACAAAATCTTGGAAAGATTCTAGAGAAAGAATTAAGAGAAAATGGAGTAAAAAGATAAGTGAGTTGGAAGGAAGTTTAAAGGAATCTAGAGCCAAAATCCAAGAATTGACTTCACAGGACTTGAATCAAGAGAATCCAGCTCAGAAATCAGGATCAGTTTTAGCGGAACCCATACCAGAAAATCTAGACATGATGTTTCGTGCATATCAGGCTAGATTAAAAGAGGGACCTCAGGTAGCTGAAATGAGCAAAAACTACCCTCGAGCTGATCTAGAAATTGAGAGAACTAAACTTTGCATGAAAATGGTAGAACTAGCACAAGCTTTGTTCGAAGCCTCTAGATATCTTAATTGGAATAACATGGCAAAACCGGAGTTACACTTTCAAGGACTAATGGAGAGGCTAGAATATTTGATCGACAGCAAAGAGAAAAAGGATCAGCCTAGGAACCCTATTGTCCCAGAGACACAGGAAAGGAATGCACCATCCCTGTCTCAAGTACCCGACTCAGAAAGTCAAGACAACCCGTCTTCCATACATAGGTACTCACATGAATTTTTGAGAGAAATCCAAGAAGACAAATGGAGAAAGGAACAAGGAACCCATCCTCCTATTCAAGAAATAGACGACTTGCAGGAACAATTTCCCCAAGACATCCCCTCTATTTACGATGATGTAGAGGAAGAACAACTGAGTGAACACACAAGATTTGAATCCAATTCTTTACAAGAATTACCTCAGTTCACAGGACCTTGGGAAGCAAAGTCTATTAGTATGAGAGCACCCACGATAATAGTGAGGAATGAAGAATCAGAAATCCCTAGAAACACGGAAGTGATCAAGAATACTAAAGTACAATGTAATCTCACTCTAGAGGAGTTGCTGAAGGTAAAACCAGAATTGTGGAAGCATGTAGCAAATCAATTCCCCGAGCTTGCTACTACTCCCTCACAAATAGGATCACAAGATAAGGTACCCGAGATACCCGTAGAAAAGATTGGAGATGTGAGCGAAGGAGAGGAAGGTAACACTTATCTTCCGATAACCCATCAGGGCTACACCACGAGAGCCATCTTAGATTTAGGAGCCGGAGTAGCCATAGCTACCATCGCTTTATGGAAACGTTGGGGTAAGCCAGCATTGAGACCCACCAGGATGAAGCTACAAATGGCTGATGGACACATAGAAAAACCATTAGGCTTACTAGAAGGCATATCTCTCACCACTTGTGGTGTAGAATTTGAGCATACCTTTGCCATTTGTGACTTTGCAAAAAATCATGCTTATGAGATGATATTGGGACGACCATTCATGCGTCAGTTGCAAATTGTACAAGATTGGGGAACTAATTCTTTGTACTTGCAACATTTAGGAGTGACTACCAAAGTCAACCTTAAAGACTATTCACATAGAGATGTACCCCCAATACAATGGAATACCATCCATAAGACACCAGTAGAGACGGAATCCGTGCACTCATTAGAATCAGATCCTTCTTGGTTGCATGAGGATACCCATTTATGGATGTGTAAAGTAGCCAAACAAGAGGAAGAAAGGTTAGAAGCCAGGACCTTAGGTGCAGAACAAAATCCACGAACCCTTCAAGATCCAGCCTATGCACCTGTAGTATTCCCTGACGAAGAGTTTGAACCCCATGGTTGGGCAGAAATCCTAGCAACCATGGACGTAGCCATCAATGAAGAACAATGGACACCCCACTGTGACGAGGATGGCTATGACATATCAGTTTTCACGATAGAGCCAATCATGTGTGATGCAATTTTAGAAGAGTGTGAACCTAACACTGATGCATTTGAGGATGCAAGCGATTTTGATTTAGAATCAATTATAATGGATTCTCCCTTTGCATCAGAGGAGGAATATTTTTTCGAGGTAGAGACTCACACTCAGAGACACGAGGAAATTACAAATGAGGTGAGGTTAGCCACGGAAGTGACTAACAAGAGTGAAGGCAAGAAAAGAAAGAAGAAAGAAACCATGTCAGAAAAAGAAGAATCCTTGTTTGAGGTACCCGAGAACTTCAAGAAATATGAAATCGAAGATAGAAGAATCATGGTACGAATGCCTAATAGAAAAGCGAATGACGGACAAGTATATGATAACCGAGAGAAAACCAAGAAAATAATCGTAGCCATAGAAGGAGAAGAAGAAAAATGTACATACATAGGGCATGATTTGACAACTGAAGAAGAAGAAGAGCTAGTTGCCCTATTGCGAGAGTATAGAGATGTTTTTGCTTGGAGTTACAAAGACCTGAAAGGAGTAGATCCAGATATATGTTCTCATAGAATCCCTATGACTCCAGATGCAAAACCGACAAAACAGAAACCGTACACGTACAATGATAATTACGCTGCGAAGATTAAAGAGGAGATAGATCGCTTGATAGAAGCAGGATTCATATACGAAATTGAACATACCGAATGGGTATCCCCCATTGTGGTTGTGCCCAAGAAGAATGGAAAATTGCGTGTGTGTATTAACCTTAAAAAAGTTAATGCCGCAACGATTAGAGATAGTTATCCTCTTCCTATCACAGAACATCTATTGGAAAGAGTTGCGGGCAAGGAAGTTTACAGCTTCCTTGATGGATTTTCAGGCTATAATCAAGTAGCCATTGCTCCAGAGGATCAACACAAGACGGCATTTGCCACTGAATGGGGCATATTTGCATTTCGTGTGATGCCATTTGGCTTAACAAATGCACCCGCCACTTTCCAGCGACTCATGTGTCATGTCTTCAAGGAATTCTTACGCAAGAGTTTGGAAGTTTATGTCGATGACTTATGTGCACATTCAAATGTAAGACAGACACATATCCCAGAGTTAAGACAAATATTTGACAAATGTCGAGAATATCAGGTTTGTTTGAACCCAGAAAAATGCGTTTTCATGGTCAGACAAGGCAAAATTCTAGAACACATTGTGTCAAAAAATGGAATCTCTACGGATGAAGAAAAGGTGAAAGTAATTGCAGAATTACCTAGACCAACTAATGTGAAAGAGGTACAGGCATTTATGGGCCATTGCGGTTATTATAGGAGATTCATACACATGTATGCAATCATAGCCAAGCCTTTGTACTCTCTTTTAACCAATTTTGAATGGACAAATGAATGTGAAAATTCATTCAATGAACTTAAACGACGCTTGTGCTCAGCACCTATATTGACTACACCAGATTGGAGTAAGCCATTCCATGTACATGTGGATGCATCCAATTACGCCATAGGATGTGTGTTAGCACAACCCACGAATGAAGGTAACATAGATCTCCCCATAGCTTACGCGAGCAGACAATTGAACGCAGCAGAAAGAAATTACACCACGACGGAACGAGAAGGATTAGGGATGATCTACGCAGTAAAGAAGTTTAGGCATTACTTGTTGGCCAACAAATTCAAGTTCTTTACAGATCATCAAGCCCTATTGTACTTAGTCAACAAGCCATGTAACACAGGACGACTGATACGTTGGTTTCTATTACTCATGGAGTATGATTTTGAAGTCGTAGTCAGGAAAGGAAAGACACATCTTAGAGCCGACCACCTTTCAAGATTAACCTCGGGAGAAGCTCCTCAAGGAGTAGTGGATGAGTTACCAGATGCTTATTTGTTTAATCTTGAGATAGCACCAGAATGGGCTAAACCTATAGTCCCTATTCTCACATATGGACCCAAGAATCCTAGGATAAAGATCAAAGAGGGAGAGATTACCAAGTCTCAGAGATACCAAATCATAGCAGGAAGCATATATAAACAGGATAATCAAAAGATTCTTGCTTGTTGTGTAGATGAATCAGAACATGTGAATTGGTTGCAATTAGCACACATAGGTGCACTAAAGCAACATCATTCAAAACATCGAACATTACAGACTCTGCATAGACTAGGAGTATATTGGCCTACGATGGAAGCAGATGTCTACAAGTTGTGTAAAGAATGCCATGTTTGTTGTGAAAGACCACCAGTAGAGCATGCTACATTGTATCATGTGTCTCTCACACCCGACTGGAGTGAACAATTAGTGACATACTTGAGGACGAACACATTCCCTCAAGGAATGACCTTAGCTCGACAACGCAGTCTAGAGCAAGAAGCTCACGATTATTCACTTATTGGCGACAATCTATACAAAAGAGGACGAGATGGATATCTAAGACAATGTGTTCATGAGAGCGATTATCTGAGCATACTAGAGACTGCACACCAAGGTGTTGCAGGAGGTCATTTTGGACCCGATAGGATAATCAAAGCCATCCTCTTTGCAGGATTATGGTGGCCCACTCTTCACATGGATGCTCATACCTATGTAAAGAGATGTGATGAGTGCCAGAGAACTCAGTTTCCTACTCGCAGAGACGAAATGCCATTGAAACCCATGATGGGCGGACGTGCATTTTCAAAGTGGGGTATAGACTTTGTAGGACCCATTAACCCCCCTGCAAAAGGTACACATGCGGAATACATTATTGTTGCCACAGATTATCTTACGAAATGGGTAGAGGCAAAAGCCACGAAAAAGAATGATGCACACACAACTGCAAAATTCTTATTTGAGAATGTCTTTACAAGATATGGATTGCCTATAGAGTTAGTGAGCGATCGAGGCACTCACTTTCTAAACCAAGTCATTGAATATCTGTTACAGGATTTCATGGTGATTCACAAGAAATCCGCACCATATCATCCTCAGGCCAATGGTCAGGCTGAAAGCACTAATAAGATCCTTTGTAACGTACTGACGAAACTCGTGAACAACAAACGTTCAGATTGGGACAAACAGTTACACAACGCTGTTTGGGCATATCGAGTGGCCTACAAGACCGTACTCAATGCAACTCCCTTTCAGATGGTTTTTGGTCAGAATGTTGTGCTTCCTTTGGACTTCTTGATACCAACCCTTAAGGTTGCACAAGAACATCAGTGGACCGGCCATGAATTATCAGCGAGAATAATGGACTTGGAACGATTAGGTGAAACCAGGTTAAAGGCAGCAGCAGGAATATATGCAGCGAAGAAGCGACAGAAAGCATATTTTGATGCACATGTGAAGGATAAAGGCCTAAAAGAAGGAGATTTAGTTCTAGTATATACGCTAAAGCAACACGCACGTAAGTTAGAAAAGCGAGGTTATGGACCTATGATCATTAACAGACTCTCAACAAGTGGAGCAGTACAATTAGCCACATTAGAAGGAGATATAATGCCTAATTATATTAGTGGCTGTAGAGTCAGGCTATATCAGGAACCTCTTACTGAGGATATGCTTAGACGACTCACGTTGGCAAAGAAGCGTAAGGAGGAAGAAAATAGAATACGAGCGGAAGCTCAGGCAGAAGCAATAGAACGCATTAAACGCATGAAGTTAAGAAGACAAGGACTAGGGAGAGAACATTATAACCATCTGGAAACTACATCCAGATATCCCATGGCCATGTGTCAAATAAAGTCAACCACTCATCCTAGCATAGTGGACAGGAGACCATTCATTACAGTCAGGCTAGAGCACGACAACCCTTGCCAAGAGCTCAGGGCTCTAATTGACTCAGGTGCTGCGACTAGTGCGATTAGATGGTCCCACTATAAGGATTCAGGAATGGAAATGCGGCCAATTGAGGCATACCTCATAGGCCTAGGAGGCATGGAAACCCCTTGCATGGGTGAGGTGGACCTTCCTATCCTCATTAAGGATGTGACCATGACAGTGAAGCTACTAGTGTGCCATGATGACGACCTGATAGAACCCCTAATCCTTGGCCAAGATTGGCTATACGATCACTCAATGGACCTAAATCTTAGACAAGGCTCCTTACAGATTGGAACCTTAGAACAGAAGTGAGTGATACCGCTTGACTTCCCTAACGGCATTCCGATTGAGGTTTGTAACCCTAGACCCTATGAAACGCATGCGACGGAAGACCGAAAGATCTTGGGTCAGACCAGTCACGTCACGTCTACACCAACCCACTCGGGCTTGGCTATGGACAATTGTCAATCAGAAGGACGACAGGAGATCTTCCCTGGGGCTTCCTTCAAACTAGAAGGGGCAGCTACCCAACCGCTAGGGCAGATGAACACAATCAGCGGTCAGGTGGGTTGCATCAGCGGCCAAATGAGCACAACACCCTGCGGTGCTCATCCTTCCAAACTTGCTGTGGACTGGCCTAGATTAAAGATAAAGAACGAATCACTTCCTAATGGGCAGGTCACGCAAGTGTTGGATCTCCCTTCTTTTCCAAAGCAGAGTGTCCAATGGACCGCTCAAACCCAACCACGAATGAGTCAACCACAACAGAGGAACCCAAACCGACGACACCACCAGACAAGGCAAGGAAAGCAGCAGTATCAGCATCACAGAACAAGTGGCACAAAACAAATATGGGTGCCAAAAGGACAGCAACCACAGGCTATTGGCAACACTGCAGACAAGAAAAGGACAAAGTTTCAAAAGAAGCAGAGTCAGGATCCAAAGTCCCCTCGATCTTCTTCCCCAAGTACAAATACTCGACAGATTTGGATCGCCAAGAAATATCTTATCCATAGACCCACACCCATGCAGATTTGGGTACCCAAACAATGTATTATAGCCCAACCCTCTAGCCATGTAATATATACCCCTACGAAATCTTTTCATCCTTCAATACCACCAAACCCGATACCACTTTTTGTACCTCAACAGAAACATACCACCCACTCAAAGACTCTTAGGAAATGGATACCGAAACGTATCCAAACGTCTTCTTGTACCCCATTATCTAACAATTTTCCCACCCCGTTTAAACTCCACCCTTGTACTAATTCACCTTCAACCAAACCTTGTATAAATTCATACACCCAAACCCCACATCATGCATAATAAAAGCTCATCAAGAATTGTATGCATAATCTGAACCATGTAGGTGTCTAGAGACCTGCATTAGTTTTGCAAATAATCATTGCATCAATCACTTCACGACACTTGGCTACACGGGTTACACATCGGTTATGGAAAGGGATTGCGGTCTCACCTTAATGGGATCATAATTAATTTCCATACTAATGTGTTAATCTTTTGTAGCAGATCTTTTCCATTAGCTCATCAGTCATCATGCAAACCGAAGCAGGACCATCGGAAGCAGGCCCCAGCGTAGCTGCGGTGCCCCTCAATGTTTTACGCGCAGAATCCCACCCGACCGCTCCACCGCCAGAGTTCCAAGGATTTTCGGGACCCATGCCAATCGATAACCCACCTATGGGATACACAAAGAAGATACACCGTAACTCTCACTGGTTCCAAGGCCTAGCAGGACCATTAGCTGATGCTGACTTCATTTTTGAAGCAAATATGACATTTGATGACCGCACATGGGGCAAGTATCAATTCTTCTCAAGATAATTCGAAGGCCTATAGAACACCCAGGACTTAACTCATGTTTGGGCCAGAGCCGGCTTCACGGAGTATTTCAGTGATCCTCTGCCCAAGCCTGACTTTTATAGGTGTTATTACTTAATCACCACTTTGCTGGCCTCAGAGAATAAGGACATCCCAGGAACCTTTATTTTACCTTCTTTAGTGGATGATCCACCTTACAAAAGATTTTATCTTTCGAAGGATTTAATCAGAGCGGCCATCAAGATTCATGGAACACACACTCCAACGGAGAAAGAACGACTAGTCCCAGAGCAGATGAAGCGTGGTGACGTAACTAAATGGGAGGATATTTCTGCTATAACACCTGAGCTTTCTAAGCCATTACGGATATGCATGCAGCATTTTGCTTTCCAAGCTCAGGATCGTTTTATAATGCCCCACAAGAGAATCTGGTTTGGATTATACTTAGCATGTACTGGACCGCAGACAGTGGATCTAGCCAGCTGGATCATTGATCAGCTCTATTTGGCACAACATAGGTGGGAGCGAAAGAAGGTAATCAATGGGTGCTGCACCCTCACCAGGATCATATATATGTGCTTGGCATATGATTTACCCATAGAGCGTGCCATGACCAGTGAGACTGAAAGCATTTAAAGGCACCACTAGGAAGGCTAGAAAGTCTAGCAAAGGCAGAGCCGGAAAGCGGATGAGAGGTACTATCCCGTGCCTACAAGTCCCAGAATCACCCTCGCCACAACCATCTCCAGAGCAGTCACCAACAGCAGCCACTCCCACAGTACAACCTATTCGCATAAGGTTATCTAGACCAGTGGTAATGGAGGGCACCACCAGTACTGTCGCACCCCAAGCAGCCACAACCGCAGAACCCATCACCACAGAAGCTGAACTTCCCACCACTATTGGTGCGGAAGCTTTCTCTTTTCCAATACCGCATTTAGAACCAGGACAAGCAGAGCCACTCGACCAAACCTTTGATTTTGAGATGCCCGATGCATTCTCCAATCAGTTCCAGTATTCAGAAGGACACTTGTTTTCTCAAGAATTTGAAAGGCCTAGCTACCCTACCACACCCAGGGATCAGCCACAAGGACAGGTCGTGTCCAGCTCTGATGACGAAAGGACAACAACCGATGACGATGAAGGAGACGACGAAGCTAGCCAGGGAACACATGAATCCCAAGAGCAGGAACAGACAGATGGCCAAGGCCAACAAACCGACACACATGGCGATACAAGTACCCATGAAGATGAAACTTACGAGGCAGCAGCTTACACTCTAGCTATCAAGAAGCTGTATAGAACTATGGAAAAAGTTTGGGCACGCAAGAAGCTGACAGAGGAAGAGAGCCAAAAAATAATAGAACAAGAACTTGTCACAGGCAGATTCGAAGACGCATATATCAAAGGATTCAAAGAATTAGTCCAATCAGTAGGCTCCAACGAGGCACTCAGGTACTTGCAACGAAAGCCACTGCCACAGCTTGACCCCCGCAGAGTACGACTACTTTCAAAGCCCGGCGAATACATTCGTGTACCAACCGGAGCACAATCTTCAGAACAAGCCAGGGAGGCACGCCTCGTCCCCGAACGTTCATTGGCCGTATAAACCATCATTGTAGATTCCCCACCCCGCGCTACAACTGTACCTACCTCAGTAGTCACTGAAGTACCGACCACCCCAACCGCTCCTCTCTCACCACCCGTCCATCCAGCCTCCCTTCTTCACCCTCCTTCCCCCAGACCCACATCTTCATTCGTCGGTGGTGTTGCAGAAACCGTCTTTACGACCACTCACCCCACAATTCCCGTGCCCATTAGCCCTAATCTACCCCTTCCCACACCCACCTTTCTATCCAACCCATTCCTTCATCAATCTTTTCCATCTTTCCCCACAACTCCAAGACCCCTTTTCCCATTCCCCCCGCCATTAACCTTCTCCCCCGTCTCACCTCCCCGACCCACTGTAACCCCTTTTTCCCCTTTCCACCAAGCTGCTCCAGCCAGCCCCCCTGTAAATTACCCCTCAACATTTGTAAATCCCGTATTTACACCAGCACGCGCACCCACGATCACACCCATATTCACGGTCACCGCACTAGATACGTCCACTGACATGGACATCTCACCACCCACTGCACCATCACTACCTTCACTCACGGCACAAACATTTTTAGGCACATCCCAATTTTCAACAATCACTACATCATCCACCTTCCCATCCCCATTCCCCGTTCCCGTTGCATCTACACCAACTGCATCTTCATTTAGCACCCCATTAATACTATCACCCATTGTAGATAATGCATTCCGACACATGTTCATGTGTATGACGCAAGTAAGAGATGAGTTCACATCTCTTGGTGATAATTACCAGCAGCTGCAGAGGACCACCAATGACTTACAGTCGCAGCTTAATTTATTGTCTATTGAGAATGCCTCTCTGAACACCCGCTACCAGGAATTACGCGAGGCATATCACAAATTGGAGCTAGAAAGCGAAGAAAAGACCAAGGAAGCCACTGCTGACTTGGATAATTTATTAAGAGCCCAGACAGTCCGCAATGCAACGCTAACACGAAACATGGGCTTACTAAGAAGACACCTAGCCGCAGCAAAAGAGGAGAACCAGAGACTCCAAGAGCAGAATAGAGAGAATTTGGAAGCGGCATTGGACCATCCAGAACAACCCTTAAGTCCTAGCAGATTCAAGGCAATCCCATCCAAAGCAATGAAGATGTTGCTAGAAGACCATGTTAGACTGCTCGAGGACTATGATCGGATGAACGAAGAGCATCAGCAGCTAAAGGAAGATCACAAGCTACTACAGCTCAGAGAACCGGCAACACAACAAGTACAAGTAGCAGCAGAATTACCAGAATCTGTGGACCCCTCCCCTGACCTCCTAGAGGAACTCAACTCATTACGGGCCCAGGTATTGACCCTTGAATCAAGGATTGCAGTATATGAAGCGCCACCAAGGCCAGATTTCCCACCTGAGCTTCCAGCTGACGAAGAAACGGTCACCATCCCGGTGGAGGAAACATTTGAAGAGGCGTACGAGCCACAGCCCATCCCAGGCGGACGCGTCACGGCTGAAGGCCAGATGACGTATGAACTTCCGACCCCCGCGTGGATGAAGACTATTGAGGAAATTGGAACAACGCACTCAGCTAGAGTCGAGGCCCAGCTACATGCTATGGCCATGATCGAAGAAAGAATTTTGCAATCTCCCTACTTTGCTCAATTGGCCCCACGCAGGTACATATCCGGGCATGAGCTTCAATACAAACCTTACTTCATGCTAATGGCCGAATACCAGCTGGCCATAGAGAAGCGAACTGGCAAGAAGCCATCACATGCAACTCAACTCGAGCCTGAAGACTTGCCACTGGATGCGCAACAAGGCACTATTTATCAACCAGATTGGCGTACACGTCTTTTACAAGAGTACCCTGAAATGATGAGCACATGGGTTAAGGCACCTTTACATTTAAAATACAACCCATGTTGGGGACCCGTGCCACGTCGCCGCTCCTGGACTGCCTTCGCCATCAAAGTACAAAACAATAAGCAGTGCCAGGACTGGCTGAACTACCCATATTTCAGGCCACCTACAGGATCACCGACAATTGGCTACATGATGGCAACGATTCGTCACTGGCTCCCTCGCTTGAGATATATGGATGATATAGCAGCGCATATGACTGTCAAGATATTTGACATGATGCAAATGATATTTAAAGTCTTCCGGCGAGTCAAAGCACCACATGTTAATACCCCGGGCTTTGAGCATGGCAACTTGGATCTTGCATATGACATGAGTACGACGCCATCGCTCCGGGTGTGTTATGCCTGGCATAGCAGAGTCAAGTATTTACCGGCGTGCTACAAGCAAACATTCGAAGAAATGTTCACCACCGGTTTCTGGGAATACCACTCTGAAGTGTTCATCAGCAGGCCGACTCACTTATTGCAATTATTTGCCTGTGAACAGTTGGTGTATTCCACGCATTACAGACTCCCCCCATCAGATGAACCACAACCAGTTAATTGGGAGAAGCTCGAGGCAGACCTAGCTCGAGGCATTCGAGTATCTGAGCACACCCTCGCTCACGACCTCCTACAAAACTACATCCGACAGACCGCACAACAAGGTTCTGTCGAGGACGACAGAAGCGAGAGGGAGGGGGGTGTTGGAAGCAGCCAGAGGCACAGACGCCACGGAAGCATGTAACGACGGAGCAGGGAGCCAGTCGGATCAATTTCTCAAACAAATATGTTTTTTATCACTTTTCAAAACACTCGACAGTGATTTTCATCACTAATTGTAACATATGTAACATAAAAAACCCCATTTTGTAATCCATAGCTCCATTTTGTGCAAGTCGAGGAGTCCTCGAGCTTGAGGAGCTTAGGTAGAATGCGCGTACCAATTTTCGCTATTTTTAGATACCGTTTACCCTTCCAAATAGCATCTAGGACCTATTTTTTAACTATGCCGGTCACTAGATGTGAAACCGGTCAAAACTAGTCTAGAAACTATAAAAAGAGCTAGAGAGCTCATTTTTGAGGTTAGCTTGTTGGAGATTAGAGCTATTTTGAGCTTGTAATAGTGTTCTTGAGTAATAGAGCTACTTTCCCACCTTCCATTGTGTCTTGCTTGTCTCTTCGTAGTGTGTGTGTATGTGTGTGTGCATCTTTGTGCTTCTCACCTTCACTCTCACTTCATCTCACGTTCACGATCTTCATATCACTCCTATCTCTTCCGCGGATTGACAATTAAGGAGGTGAAGCTTCTTAACGTGGTTCTCACCATTGTGCTAGAGCAACAATGGGCTACTAATCTTTGTACATTCTCTAGTAATACATTCAGTATTGTGTGTTTGTGCTCCAAGCTTCTTCTTCTTCCTTGTGCTGTTCGCGTGCTTCCGCAGACGTCTAACTTCAACAATTGGTATCAGAGCATGTCGTCGCTTCATCTAGGGTGTCGTTGACACTCCTCTGTTTGCAGTCTCAGATTCGCATGAAATTTGGTGAGCATACTCAGGGTGTTTCAGAGATCAAAACAGCTTTGTTCTATGCTGCCGAAATCGCAATATGAGCTCGTTTCGGCCTCCGAACGCACTATCGTAGTGCTTATGCAGGCTATTTTGTCTTTTTGTGCCAAAGGTATATACAAGTTTCTGTTCGCCAATATAAGCGTCTCGAAGTCTACTACAGGTCTAGCAGAATTTGTTGGGGCAGTTCTGTTCAACATTTTGAGATATAGTCAATTTTCTGCATCAAGGTATTTTAGTCACCGGCCATGGCTGAAAGCAGCAATGTATTCCGTATGTTGGCTGTTGAGGATAAGTTGGATGGTACCAACTACCCATTATGGGCTTATATGATGCGACATGTATTGGTTGCAAAAGGATTGTGGAACATTGTGCAGGGTGTTGAAAGACGTCCTGTTACACCTCTGACTACAGGTACTGCAAATAGAGGTGTTGGAGCTGATGAAGATGATGTCGAAGATGATATTCCGTAGATTCCTCTTCGTGCTGCTGTTTCTGCTGCACCTACTGCAGAGCAGATTTGTTGGGATGGCAGAGATGCCCAAGCACATGCATTGATAGCTTTGTCTGTCAAACGTGCCATTATTCCTCACATTCGCTCTTGTAGAACAACTAAGGATGCTTGGGATACACTTACCACATTGTACCAAGCTAGGAATGAGCCTCGTGTTGCTTACCTCCGAAAACAGTTGGAGAGTGAGCACATGAATGAAGGTGATTCTATGGAAAGTTTCCTAACGAAGATCAAAGACTTGAAGGAACAGTTGATTTCTCCTCATGAGGTTATACCAGATAGCTCACTTGTGCAGACCGTTCTGAATGGTCTTCCTGATTCATATCAGAGTTTTGCTTCTACTCTTCAGTTGATGATGAAAGGCAATCCAAATGCCTTGTCATTTGAGGAGTTAGTCTCAGTTCTGTTGCAGGAAGATTAGTCCACGCAAAACAGGTCCATTATGCGAGTTGCAGATCAAGCTTTCCTGGCTAGTCAGAAGGGCAAAGGAAAATGGAGCTCTTCAACTAGTAAGCAAAAATATGCTAATTCTGCATATTCGAAGAAGGAAGATAAAGATGAGAAGAAATCAGAAAAGCAAAAATTGTTTTGTAAGTACTGTAAAGGGAATGATCATATCATAAAGAACTGTCCAAAACTGGCTGCTAAAGAGGCAAAGAAGAAAGAGGCTGGAATGGTTGTTGCAGAGGCCTCTACACCAAAAACAGAGTCTGCAAATCTTGTGCAGGAAGAAGAATGGGCGTTTACTACTATCTGTAGTTTTGACCCATCTTCTCATGAGGAGTGCATGTCTGTAGTAGACTCAGATGTTTGGTATTTTGACGGTGGGGCGACCAAACATATTACCTCGTAGCGCAGTTTCTTCTCTTCACTCGAGCCTTCCCCTATAGGGAATACTGTTACATGCGCCAACAACTCCTCTTATCCTATTATGGGAGTTGGTAAGATCATTTTGACTACTGCTGATGGTAGTTCTTTCACTTTGTCAGATGCTTTATTTGTGCCACGGATCAAAAAGAACCTGTTATCAGTTTCTGCATTAGCCAAGATTGGCTTGGTTGTGAAATTTGTTGATGACAAGTGTACAGTTCATGATCTAGCAAATGGCGATGTGATTATTGCTTCTGGCATTTTATGTCCTGGGTTGTATAAGCTCATAGACTATGAAAGATCTCAAAATGATTTGGCATGTGCAGTAAATGATTCTTAGGCTATATCAGATGCAAAGCTTTGGCATGCATGCTTTGGTCATCTGAATTTATGCTAGTTTGCTACGCCTACAGAAATCTGAAATGGTGTCCTCTTTGCCCAAACTTGAGGCACTTGGAAAACATGTTTGTGAAGGCTGTATTTTGGGCAAAATGCAGCGTTCATCCTTTCCAAAAGATGGTTCAGTTCGGGCTACTCAAAAATTGCAGCTTGTACATAGTGATGTCTGTGGTCCTATGCAGACAGCTTCTTTTGGAAATTATCTTTACTTCATGACTTTCATTGATGATTTTTCTAGGCATGCATGGGTATATCCATTGAAGGCAAAGTCCGAAGTGTTCATGTGCTTCAAACAGTTTTTGGTTTTGGCTGAAAATCTGTTAGCATGTAAAATGGGCACCCTCCGTTCTGATCGAGGGGGGGAATATATGTCTTCTGATTTTAATGCATTTCTGGCTGAGCGTGGGATAAAACACCAATGTACAGTGTCGTATACTCCTCAATAGAATGGAGTTGCTGAACGAAAGAACAATTCACTCATGGAGATGGAGAGGTGCATGGTCAACAGTCAGGCTTTACCGCATAGTTTCTGGCTTGAGGTTGTCATGTGTGCAGCATATGTACTGAACAGGTGTCCCACTAAAGCGCTACAGTCTAAAACTCCATATGAGTCATGGCATGACCGCAAGCCATCTGTTGCTCATCGGCATGTTTTTGGTTGTTTGGCATATGCACTAGTGCCTGAACAACATTGCAGAAAATTGGATGATAAGGCAGTAAAATGTATTTTTGTTGGGTACAGTTCTGAAAGTAAAGGCTATCGTCTGTATCATCCATAGACTAAACACATTTTGGTTAGCCGTGATGTTGTCTTTGTGGAAGATGCTATTCAGCCATTGCTTTCATGTACTAAGGAGACATCTGATAGCTCTAAAGACATGTATGATACTTTGATGCCTCTTTTTACAGGTGGATAGTCTAGTGTTGGTCCTAATGAGGCAACTTCTCAGCCTTTGCAGGTTTCATATGATGATGCAGATCATTCCATTTCTGATGCAGATTTACATGATGCACTTGTTGATGAGAGAGCTCATATTGAGCAGGCAAAAACTATGCCAAAATGGCTGGTGCAGACTTTGCGTGACAGCAAATTAGATGCACCTTTGTCTTATCATACTCGTTCAGGCTCTCATAGTGCCTCCTTTGCATCAGATTGCTATGCTATGGCTGTGTCTAGTCTCTGTGATGAGAATGAGCCTGTTTCTTTTGATGAAGCACAGACTTCAGAAAATTGGATGGCTGCTATGCAATCTGAATATGATGCTATAATGAAGAATGGTACATGGTCTTTATGTGACTTGCCTCCTGGCAAGAAGGCCATTGGCACTAAGTGGGTATACAAGCTAAAGCGTAAACCTGATGGTACAGTTGACAGGTATAAGGGTAGGCTTGTTGCAAAGGGTTATGCGTAGGAAAGAGGAATTGATTTTGATGAGACTTTTGCACCTACATGCCGTATGACTACTGTTCGGAGCATTTATGCACTTGCAGACCATCATGGTTGGAATGTACATCAGTTGGACATTAAAACAACATTTTTGAATGGTGACTTGCATGAAGAAGTGTATGTTTTTCAGCCCCGTGGCTTTGTGCAGAAAGGGCATGAAAACCAGGTGTGCAGGTTAAAGAAGGCATTATATGGTTTAAAGCAAGCACCACGTGCTTGGTATGAGAAGATACATGCCTATCTGGTTGCACATGGTTTTGAGAACAGTCCAACTGAAAGAACCTTATATGTTGAGCGTGCTAATGATGTGCTTCTTATCATTGTTGTCTATGTTGACGACATGCTGCTCACTCGTCCTATTGAGAAGCATATTGCTGATTTCAATGCAGATTTGCATGCCTCATTTGAGATGTCTGATTTGGGGCATTTGCATCACTATTTGGACATTCAGTTTATGCAAGTTGATGGTGGAATGGCTTTGTTTCAAACCAAATATATTAACACATTATTGCAGCATTTTGGCCTTGAAGACTGTAAGCCTATTGCCACTCCTATGGAGACAGGTTTACGATTGAGTCTTCATGATGCTGGAGATGCATTTGATGTTGTTCTCTATCAGCAGGCTGTTGGATGCTTGATTTACTTATGCATTACTCGGCCGGATATTCAGTTTGTTGTCTCACAGATGAGTAGGTTTAAGCATTGCCTAGGAGTCACGCATTGGAAGGCGGTTAAGCGCATCTTTCGCTACTTGAGTGGTACTCGACTACTTGGGTTGTTTTATCCCAAGGGGGGATCACTACCGCCAGATTTGCATGCTTTTTCTGACTCAGATTGTGCTGGTTGCTATGACACTCATGTGTCCACCAATGGTTTTTGCTTCATGCTTGGTAGCTCATGTATATCTTGGTTGAGCAAGAAGCAGCCTACTATGGCCACTTCCAGTTGTGAGGCTGAGTATAGGGTAGCTTTCACAGTGACTGTTGAGTGTGTGTGGCTCAGATGCCTTATGGCTGATTTGGGTGTTGGCCAGTTTTCTACCACCACCATCTTCACTGACAGTTAGAGCGCATTGGCAGTTGCGAGGAAGCCTGTGTTCCATGCTCGCACTAAGCACATTGAGGTGCATTATCACTATATCAGGGAGAGGTTCTCTGCTGGGGAGATCAGCTTGGCATATGTGCCCACGCAGGAAGCAGACCTTTTCACGAAGGCTCTGCCTAGGGAGAAGTTTAAAGCTTTTCGCAAAGCTTTGGGCTTACTTCCTTTTGTGGAGTGATTTCCACATAGCTTGGCACTTCCTTATACATGAGTGCCAGCTCCTTGTTCACTACATCACTCCAGGGGGGATTTGTTGATATATTTAGGTAGTGATGTGTGTGAACACACTAGGACTGCCCGAGCACTTTTTTCCCTCTTTAGGAGGTTTTTTTCCCTCGGCTTGTATATACCCCTATTGCCCTAATGGGCTACTTATCTTTGTACATTCTCTAGTAATACATTCAGTATTGTGTGTTGTGCTCCAAGCTTCTTCTTATTCCTTGTGTTGTTCGCATGCTTCCGTAGACGTTTAACTCCAACAGTATAGTCTATCATTTTTTATGAAATCACTCATGATTGGTATCTTTCTAAGCTAATTAGAGTTTCCCAAAAGGAATTAAACTAATTTTTGTTGTGCTCAGTGAATTTTTCAAAACATTAAACAGGTGTAGAAACAGGAATAGCAGGTTTCTTGATCTTGGTTTAATTCCTACCTATCTGTTTTGATCCATTGATTAGTGGATCATGTTCCAAGAAACATATGTAATTATTTATGATCATTAGCTAGGTAAAGAGGCCCACCACACTCTGCAACAATCATTCTTGGCAGGTGTGAAGCAGGATCAAGCAACACCACTTCATCTTTGAAGACTATCCACCATCTCCAATAGTGGTATCAGAGCAACAACAGGCAAGATGGAAGATGTATTTCCATCCTTCATTGACAAATTGGACAGAAACAACTACTCAGCATGGTCACTAAGGATGCAAGCCTACCTTCAAGGGAGAAGTCTATATGGATACATCTCAGGAGATGAAGAGATGTCAACCTTCAAGAGCAAGCATCAACCTACAAGGGAAGAGCAAGAAAGGTTGACCATATGGTGTGCAAAGGATGCTCTTTCCAGGTCTTATCTACTAAACTCAATCTTTTATTTCTTGTTTCCTCACATTAGGAAATGTAGGAACTCCCAAGAGACTTGGGAAGTACTCTCATCATATTTCTCATCAAATACAAGAGCTAGGAAGAATTAGTTATGGATGGAGTTTACAACTCTAAAAAAGCAACCAAAGCAAGGAGTGGCTGATTATTTAACCAAGATGAAAGATGTGGTTGACCAGCTTGCAAGCATTGGAGAGGAGATAGAAGAAGAACATATAGTAAGTTAGATCATTAATGGCATCAAAGCTGATGATAAGTGGGAGTTCTTCCCCACAATAATGGACCTTTACATGGATATGCAAATACCTGACCTCAACACCTTGATGGGGCAATTCTTCACCCATGAGACAAAGCTTAACAAGAATGGTGAGAACTCTAGAGGTAACCAATCTTCTGCCCTCTATACAGATAAGAATAAAAGTAAGGATAAAGGTAAAAGCAAGAAGAATGAAGAAGAGGCTAGTACCTCTCAAGCTAATTATGCAGGTAGAGGAAGAGCTGCTAGAGAAAGGGGTAGAGGAGGAAAGCAAGGAAGGGGGAGATCCTACAAGAATCCACCTTGCAACATTTGTGGTCTTACCAACCACATCACAAAAGAATGCTTCAAGAACACAAGGAATCAAAGGGGAAGAGGCTTCCATGGAGGTATCTATGGACAATCCAGAGGCAGATACAACAATGGAGGAACCAACTACAATCACAACTACAATCAAGGCTACAATAACAACAATTAACAAGGAGGTTTCATATATAACAACTACACAGAAGACTAAGAGGAATCTCTACTCATCATGAATATGACATCCAAGAAAGGTAAAGATGATGAACATCATTTCTACATTTATTCAGGCTGTTCCAATCATGTGGCTGGGAATGTAGCTTTATTATCTGATCTTGAAGAACCCAAAGGGAAGCATGAAGTACACACAGGTAATGACACTAAACACTCAACCAAGCAAATTGGAAATGTCAAAACATCTAATCGTAATGAAGCATAAGGATGAAGATTTACATGCTTCTAAAAGTATTTGGCACTATTTGAGAATCAAACATGTAGAAGCATGAAGAGGATCAGATCTGATGGAGGTGGTGAGTATTTTTCACATGAATTTGATTCATTTTTTACAAGATAGAAGCATATAGATGGAAGTAACCACAAGATATACTCCTGAATTAAATGGAGTAGTAGAGCGAAGGAATAGGTTAATAGTTGAAGCTTCTAGGTCAATGTTGAATGAGAAGAAGCTACCTAATTATCTATGGGTAGAGGCTGTTTCCACAACCACTTACTTGATTAATACGCTCCCATCCAAATCCCTGGATGGAATGACACCCTATGAGGCATGGAATGGCAGGTGACCCTCGTTGGACCATTGCAAGATATTTGGGTGCATTGGTTATGCACACATTCCCTCATAGATTAGAGGGAAGCTTGACCCTAAAGCTGAAAAATGTATATTCATTGTGTATTATCAAAATCAGAAGGGCTACAAGCTATACAATCCCACTAATAAAGCATTTATAGTTAGTAGGGATGTAGTGTTTGATGAAAATAATATATGGTTGAAGATGATTGCGGGAAACTCAAGTTGCCTTATGATTTGGAAAGTGATTTTCCAACTCACACTCAAGAAGATCAACAATTACCAAAAGATATAAATTCAGAGGATGAAGTGCAGATTGACTTCAAGGCTTGGAAGTCAAGAGGCAAGACCAAATTCATGCAATTAGAAGACATACCATAGTCCTCTAACCAGGCACTCAGGAGATCTCAAATGGAAAGCAAAAAGCCCATAAGGTATGGCTATGATACATCATTAGTCACCAAGCACTCTGTGTATATCACCAAAGACTCTATGACAAAAGAACCTTCTTCATTTGAAGAGGCTAGTAAGAGGAAAGAATGGAGAGAATCCATGAAGGAAGAAGTGGAAGCACTTCAGGAAAACCATACTTGGGACTTGGTTCCCAAGAGGCCAAGCATGAAGCTAATTGGATCCAGGTGGATAAATAAAATAAAAAAGAACTCAGATGGTTCTATAAACAAATACGAGGCAAGACTAGTGGCAAAGGGGTTTGTTTGAACCCATGGAGTGGACTAATGAAGAAACTTTTTCACCTGTGGCAAAGATGCCAACAATTAGGGTTTTGGTAAGCATTGCTGCCTCTAAGAACTGGAATCTATATCAATTAGATGATAAGAATGCATTCTTAAATGGATGGATATCAAAAGAAGTGTATATGGCACAACCACCAAGATTTGAAGATAAAGATAAATTAGGATTTGTATCCAAGCTAAGGAAGGCACTCTATGGCCTAAAGCAAACTCCTAGAGCTGGGAACTATAGGCTTGTTACTAATTTGCAGGATCAAAAATAGCAAGCCAGAATCTTCTTCATTTATAAAGAAGACCAACTCAAAAGTTATCTACTTATGTGTCTATGTGGATGAACTCATCATTATACGGAATGATGCTAATGGCATCAAGGAGATTGAGGCTCAACTAATGGAAGAATTTAAAATCAATGATCTTGGTTTATTAACTTACTTTCTTGGCTTAGAGTTTGTGTACACAGATTCTGGTATATTTATTACTCTGTTTCTGTGATGGAAACAACTATACATTCTTGAAGACAAGATAACACCTCCAGCAAAATGAAAAATGTACCTTGATGTAGACTTACAATTGTCTACATAATGAGCATAGTCAGAATCTCTGTAACCAATAATGGATGCTTTCCCTCTACCTAAGCATACACACTTATCCTTCGTGCCACTCAGATATCTCAAAATCATCTTGACTACTTCCCAATGTTTTTACTAGGATAAGACGTATATCTACTCACAACTCCCACTACAAATGCAATGCCTGGTCTTGTAGCTACCATAGCATACATGAGACTACCAACAATAGATTGATAGGAATTTTGGTCACGAATTCCTTTTCCTCATCTAATTTGGGGCAATCATGCTTGCTCAGTTTCACATATGTGGGTAAAGGTGTACTCAATGCCTTTCCACCCTGCATATTGAACCTGTGAAGTAATTTGGATATATACTCACTTTGAGACAAGTATATGCATCTTTTACTCCTATCATGAGTAATGTGCATGCCAAGTTTATGTTTGGCATCCCCCAAATCCTGTTACACTTATGTGTTTCTCGAGTAGCTTTTATGTGAACCTTTTCCCTATACATGGGCATTTTTTACTCTAGTGCTGGCTAGAGGTTTTTTCCCCATGTTACCACATACTTGATAATCTCATATGTGGTGGTACTTTGTACTTAGGGATATTATTCAGCTCTTACTTCAGTTCAGTTCATCGTCAATAGAGAGAGTTATTCCAGCCATCGTCTTCTTCGTGTGTCTTGCTACGTTTGTGCTCCTTGTGTGTGCTTCTTGTGTGTCTCTCGCACTTCTACACACACCCATCAGTGGTATCAGAACAGGTTCAGCTCCTTCTCAAGTTTCAGTTTTTCGCGTCGCGGCACGCGTGCACTTTTAACAGTGCAAATCGACTTTGGAGCATAGAAGAGTGAATTTCAGCCGCCAAGGAACATTCCCACTAGTGCGTTGGAGTCTTACCCCATTTCGAAGCCATTCATGCAGTCAGAATTGCCATCAAAGTGATGATTTGTGAGCTGAAATTTCAGCATTCATTTCAGCTTTCATTGAAGTGAAGATTTTGTCACATTCTTGTTCCTTAGTGAAATGGTGGGTAGCAATGACTTGTTTGGCATGATTCAAGATGAAGATAAGCTTGATGGGACCAACTATCCAATGTGGTCTTACATGATGAAGCATGTTCTTGTTGCAAAACAACTTTGGAACATAGTGGCAGATGTAGATCGAAGACCGACAGGTTCTTCTATTTCACAATCTACTGTCACAGATGGAGCTTCTTCTTCAAGTACAATGGTTTCTCCTTCTCCACCTACACAGGAGAAGCTTAGATGGGATGGAAAAGATGCTCAAGCTCATGCTTTGATTGCGCTTTCAATGAAGCATCATATAGTTCCACACATTCGGTCATGTTCTACATCAAGACACGCATGGGACACTCTTGCTTCTTTGTATGCCGTGCGCAATGAAGCACGTGTTGCATACTTGAGGAAGCAACTTGAGGATGTATGTATGGCTGAAAATGAGTCGATGGATGTGTATGTGACACACATCAAGGACTTGAAAGAGCAATTGGCAAACATAGATGAGATTATTCCGGATGCATCACTCATTTCTACATTGTTGAAAGGATTACCAGAATCTTTTCAAAGCTTTGCTACTACACTCGGTTTGGTTGCAAAATGAAATCCTAATATGTATGCATTTGATGAGGTTGTGTCTCTTCTTTTGCAAGAAGAGCAATCTAGAGTGAATAGGAGTGGTTAGATTGAGGGGACGCAAGCACTTGATATCTCACAAAAGGGGAAAAGCAAGTATGGTTTAGCTTTGGGTTCATCAAAACCAAAGCCTCAAGCTTCCTCTTCCACTCATTCCTCTAATGATGGTGATTTGCAAAAGAACAAGAGATGTAAGTATTGCCGCAAGGCTGGTCATACTATTGATGAGTGTAAAAAGCTTGCTAAACCCAATGAAAAGAAGAAGGAATCTGGCATGTCTATTGCTGAAAATTCAGCAAATGTAAAGAACGATGAAGCTAACATGGCTCAAGATTTTTGGGCATGTGTTGTTACATGTCATTATGATGCTTCTTTGCATTCTAAATGTATGGTTGTGAGTGAGGCTGATTCGGATTGGTTCTTTGATAGTGGTGCTTCAAAACACATAACATCATGCAAAAGATTTTTTGCCTCTTTGAAAGATGCACCCAAAGGAGGACATGTGGTGTGTGCAAACAATGTCTCTTATCCTATCATTGGAGTACGAGAAATTGAGCTTACGGCTACAAATGGATAAGTTGGATGGTACCAACTACCCATTATGGGCTTATATGATGTATTCCGTATGTTGCCTGTTGAGGATAAGTTGGATGGTACCAACTACCCATTATGGGCTTATATGATGCGACATGTATTGGTTGCAAAAGGATTGTGGAACATTGTGCAGGGTGTTGAAAGACGTCCTGTTACACCTCTGACTACAGGTACTGCAAATAGAGGTGTTGGAGCTGATGAAGATGATGTCGAAGATGATATTCCGTAGATTCCTATTCGTGCTGCTGTTTCTGCTGCACCTACTGCAGAGCAGATTCGTTGGGATGGCATAGATGCCCAGGCACATGCATTGATAGCTTTGTCTGTCAAACGTGCCATTATTCCTCACATTCGCTCTTGTAGAACAACTAAGGATGCTTGGGATACACTTACCACATTGTACCAAGCTAGGAATGAGCCTCGTGTTGCTTACCTCCGAAAACAGTTGGAGAGTGAGCACATGAATGAAGGTGATTCTATGGAAAGTTTCCTAACGAAGATCAAAGACTTGAAGGAACAGTTGATTTCTCCTCATGAGGTTATACCAGATAGCTCACTTGTGCAGACCGTTCTGAATGGTCTTCCTGATTCATATCAGAGTTTTGCTTCTACTCTTCAGTTGATGATGAAAGGCAATCCAAATGCCTTGTCATTTGAGGAGTTAGTCTCAGTTCTGTTGCAGGAAGATTAGTCCACGCAAAACAGGTCCATTATGCGAGTTGCAGATCAAGCTTTCCTGGCTAGTCAGAAGGGCAAAGGAAAATGGAGCTCTTCAACTAGTAAGCAAAAATATGCTAATTCTGCATATTCGAAGAAGGAAGATAAAGATGAGAAGAAATCAGAAAAGCAAAAATTGTTTTGTAAGTACTGTAAAGGGAATGATCATATCATAAAGAACTGTCCAAAACTGGCTGCTAAAGAGGCAAAGAAGAAAGAGGCTGGAATGGTTGTTGCAGAGGCCTCTACACCAAAAACAGAGTCTGCAAATCTTGTGCAGGAAGAAGAATGGGCGTTTACTACTATCTGTAGTTTTGACCCATCTTCTCATGAGGAGTGCATGTCTGTAGTAGACTCAGATGTTTGGTATTTTGACGGTGGGGCGACCAAACATATTACCTCGTAGCGCAGTTTCTTCTCTTCACTCGAGCCTTCCCCTATAGGGAATACTGTTACATGCGCCAACAACTCCTCTTATCCTGTTATGGGAGTTGGTAAGATCATTTTGACTACTGCTGATGGTAGTTCTTTCACTTTGTCAGATGCTTTATTTGTGCCACGGATCAAAAAGAACCTGTTATCAGTTTCTGCATTAGCCAAGATTGGCTTGGTTGTGAAATTTGTTGATGACAAGTGTACAGTTCATGATCTAGCAAATGGCGATGTGATTATTGCTTCTGGCATTTTATGTCCTGGGTTGTATAAGCTCATAGACTATGAAAGATCTCAAAATGATTTGGCATGTGCAGTAAATGATTCTTAGGCTATATCAGATGCAAAGCTTTGGCATGCATGCTTTGGTCATCTGAATTTATGCTAGTTTGCTACGCCTACAGAAATCTGAAATGGTGTCCTCTTTGCCCAAACTTGAGGCACTTGGAAAACATGTTTGTGAAGGCTGTATTTTGGGCAAAATGCAGCGTTCATCCTTTCCAAAAGATGGTTCAGTTCGGGCTACTCAAAAATTGCAGCTTGTACATAGTGATGTCTGTGGTCCTATGCAGACAGCTTCTTTTGGAAATTATCTTTACTTCATGACTTTCATTGATGATTTTTCTAGGCATGCATGGGTATATCCATTGAAGGCAAAGTCCGAAGTGTTCATGTGCTTCAAACAGTTTTTGGTTTTGGCTGAAAATCTGTTAGCATGTAAAATGGGCACCCTCCGTTCTGATCGAGGGGGGGAATATATGTCTTCTGATTTTAATGCATTTCTGGCTGAGCGTGGGATAAAACACCAATGTACAGTGTCGTATACTCCTCAATAGAATGGAGTTGCTGAACGAAAGAACAATTCACTCATGGAGATGGAGAGGTGCATGGTCAACAGTCAGGCTTTACCGCATAGTTTCTGGCTTGAGGTTGTCATGTGTGCAGCATATGTACTGAACAGGTGTCCCACTAAAGCGCTACAGTCTAAAACTCCATATGAGTCATGGCATGACCGCAAGCCATCTGTTGCTCATCGGCATGTTTTTGGTTGTTTGGCATATGCACTAGTGCCTGAACAACATTGCAGAAAATTGGATGATAAGGCAGTAAAATGTATTTTTGTTGGGTACAGTTCTGAAAGTAAAGGCTATCGTCTGTATCATCCATAGACTAAACACATTTTGGTTAGCCGTGATGTTGTCTTTGTGGAAGATGCTATTCAGCCATTGCTTTCATGTACTAAGGAGACATCTGATAGCTCTAAAGACATGTATGATACTTTGATGCCTCTTTTTACAGGTGGATAGTCTAGTGTTGGTCCTAATGAGGCAACTTCTCAGCCTTTGCAGGTTTCATATGATGATGCAGATCATTCCATTTCTGATGCAGATTTACATGATGCACTTGTTGATGAGAGAGCTCATATTGAGCAGGCAAAAACTATGCCAAAATGGCTGGTGCAGACTTTGCGTGACAGCAAATTAGATGCACCTTTGTCTTATCATACTCGTTCAGGCTCTCATAGTGCCTCCTTTGCATCAGATTGCTATGCTATGGCTGTGTCTAGTCTCTGTGATGAGAATGAGCCTGTTTCTTTTGATGAAGCACAGACTTCAGAAAATTGGATGGCTGCTATGCAATCTGAATATGATGCTATAATGAAGAATGGTACATGGTCTTTATGTGACTTGCCTCCTGGCAAGAAGGCCATTGGCACTAAGTGGGTATACAAGCTAAAGCGTAAACCTGATGGTACAGTTGACAGGTATAAGGGTAGGCTTGTTGCAAAGGGTTATGCGTAGGAAAGAGGAATTGATTTTGATGAGACTTTTGCACCTACATGCCGTATGACTACTGTTCGGAGCATTTATGCACTTGCAGACCATCATGGTTGGAATGTACATCAGTTGGACATTAAAACAACATTTTTGAATGGTGACTTGCATGAAGAAGTGTATGTTTTTCAGCCCCGTGGCTTTGTGCAGAAAGGGCATGAAAACCAGGTGTGCAGGTTAAAGAAGGCATTATATGGTTTAAAGCAAGCACCACGTGCTTGGTATGAGAAGATACATGCCTATCTGGTTGCACATGGTTTTGAGAACAGTCCAACTGAAAGAACCTTATATGTTGAGCGTGCTAATGATGTGCTTCTTATCATTGTTGTCTATGTTGACGACATGCTGCTCACTCGTCCTATTGAGAAGCATATTGCTGATTTCAATGCATATTTGCATGCCTCATTTGAGATGTCTGATTTGGGGCATTTGCATCACTATTTGGACATTCAGTTTATGCAAGTTGATGGTGGAATGGCTTTGTTTCAAACCAAATATATTAACACATTATTGCAGCATTTTGGCCTTGAAGACTGTAAGCCTATTGCCACTCCTATGGAGACAGGTTTACGATTGAGTCTTCATGATGCTGGAGATGCATTTGATGTTGTTCTCTATCAGCAGGCTGTTGGATGCTTGATTTACTTATGCATTACTCGGCCGGATATTCAGTTTGTTGTCTCACAGATGAGTAGGTTTAAGCATTGCCTAGGAGTCACGCATTGGAAGGCGGTTAAGCGCATCTTTCGCTACTTGAGTGGTACTCGACTACTTGGGTTGTTTTATCCCAAGGGGGGATCACTACCGCCAGATTTGCATGCTTTTTCTGACTCAGATTGTGCTGGTTGCTATGACACTCATGTGTCCACCAATGGTTTTTGCTTCATGCTTGGTAGCTCATGTATATCTTGGTTGAGCAAGAAGCAGCCTACTATGGCCACTTCCAGTTGTGAGGCTGAGTATAGGGTAGCTTTCACAGTGACTGTTGAGTGTGTGTGGCTCAGATGCCTTATGGCTGATTTGGGTGTTGGCCAGTTTTCTACCACCACCATCTTCACTGACAGTTAGAGCGCATTGGCAGTTGCGAGGAAGCCTGTGTTCCATGCTCGCACTAAGCACATTGAGGTGCATTATCACTATATCAGGGAGAGGTTCTCTGCTGGGGAGATCAGCTTGGCATATGTGCCCACGCAGGAAGCAGACCTTTTCACGAAGGCTCTGCCTAGGGAGAAGTTTAAAGCTTTTCGCAAAGCTTTGGGCTTACTTCCTTTTGTGGAGTGATTTCCACATAGCTTGGCACTTCCTTATACATGAGTGCCAGCTCCTTGTTCACTACATCACTCCAGGGGGGATTTGTTGATATATTTAGGTAGTGATGTGTGTGAACACACTAGGACTGCCCGAGCACTTTTTTCCCTCTTTAGGAGGTTTTTTTCCCTCGGCTTGTATATACCCCTATTGCCCTAATGGGCTACTTATCTTTGTACATTCTCTAGTAATACATTCAGTATTGTGTGTTGTGCTCCAAGCTTCTTCTTATTCCTTGTGTTGTTCGCATGCTTCCGTAGACGTTTAACTCCAACAGTATAGTCTATCATTTTTTATGAAATCACTCATGATTGGTATCTTTCTAAGCTAATTAGAGTTTCCCAAAAGGAATTAAACTAATTTTTGTTGTGCTCAGTGAATTTTTCAAAACATTAAACAGGTGTAGAAACAGGAATAGCAGGTTTCTTGATCTTGGTTTAATTCCTACCTATCTGTTTTGATCCATTGATTAGTGGATCATGTTCCAAGAAACATATGTAATTATTTATGATCATTAGCTAGGTAAAGAGGCCCACCACACTCTCCAACAATCATTCTTGGCAGGTGTGAAGCAGGATCAAGCAACACCACTTCATCTTTGAAGACTATCCACCATCTCCAATAGTGGTATCAGAGCAACAACAGGCAAGATGGAAGATGTATTTCCATCCTTCATTGACAAATTGGACAGAAACAACTACTCAGCATGGTCACTAAGGATGCAAGCCTACCTTCAAGGGAGAAGTCTATATGGATACATCTCAGGAGATGAAGAGATGTCAACCTTCAAGAGCAAGCATCAACCTACAAGGGAAGAGCAAGAAAGGTTGACCATATGGTGTGCAAAGGATGCTCTTTCCAGGTCTTATCTACTAAACTCAATCTTTTATTTCTTGTTTCCTCACATTAGGAAATGTAGGAACTCCCAAGAGACTTGGGAAGTACTCTCATCATATTTCTCATCAAATACAAGAGCTAGGAAGAATTAGTTATGGATGGAGTTTACAACTCTAAAAAAGCAACCAAAGCAAGGAGTGGCTGATTATTTAACCAAGATGAAAGATGTGGTTGACCAGCTTGCAAGCATTGGAGAGGAGATAGAAGAAGAACATATAGTAAGTTAGATCATTAATGGCATCAAAGCTGATGATAAGTGGGAGTTCTTCCCCACAATAATGGACCTTTACATGGATATGCAAATACCTGACCTCAACACCTTGATGGGGCAATTCTTCACCCATGAGACAAAGCTTAACAAGAATGGTGAGAACTCTAGAGGTAACCAATCTTCTGCCCTCTATACAGATAAGAATAAAAGTAAGGATAAAGGTAAAAGCAAGAAGAATGAAGAAGAGGCTAGTACCTCTCAAGCTAATTATGCAGGTAGAGGAAGAGCTGCTACAGAAAGGGGTAGAGGAGGAAAGCAAGGAAGGGGGAGATCCTACAAGAATCCACCTTGCAACATTTGTGGTCTTACCAACCACATCACAAAAGAATGCTTCAAGAACACAAGGAATCAAAGGGGAAGAGGCTTCCATGGAGGTATCTATGGACAATCCAGAGGCAGATACAACAATGGAGGAACCAACTACAATCACAACTACAATCAAGGCTACAATAACAACAATTAACAAGGAGGTTTCATATATAACAACTACACAGAAGACTAAGAGGAATCTCTACTCATCATGAATATGACATCCAAGAAAGGTAAAGATGATGAACATCATTTCTACATTTATTCAGGCTGTTCCAATCATGTGGCTGGGAATGTAGCTTTATTATCTGATCTTGAAGAACCCAAAGGGAAGCATGAAGTACACACAGGTAATGACACTAAACACTCAACCAAGCAAATTGGAAATGTCAAAACATCTAATCGTAATGAAGCATAAGGATGAAGTATTTACATGCTTCTAAAAGTATTTGGCACTATTTGAGAATCAAACATGTAGAAGCATGAAGAGGATCAGATCTGATGGAGGTGGTGAGTATTTTTCACATGAATTTGATTCATTTTTTACAAGATAGAAGCATATAGATGGAAGTAACCACAAGATATACTCCTGAATTAAATGGAGTAGTAGAGCGAAGGAATAGGTTAATAGTTGAAGCTTCTAGGTCAATGTTGAATGAGAAGAAGCTACCTAATTATCTATGGGTAGAGGCTGTTTCCACAACCACTTACTTGATTAATACGCTCCCATCCAAATCCCTGGATGGAATGACACCCTATGAGGCATGGAATGGCAGGTGACCCTCGTTGGACCATTGCAAGATATTTGGGTGCATTGGTTATGCACACATTCCCTCATAGATTAGAGGGAAGCTTGACCCTAAAGCTGAAAAATGTATATTCATTGTGTATTATCAAAATCAGAAGGGCTACAAGCTATACAATCCCACTAATAAAGCATTTATAGTTAGTAGGGATGTAGTGTTTGATGAAAATAATATATGGTTGAAGATGATTGTGGGAAACTCAAGTTGCCTTATGATTTGGAAAGTGATTTTCCAACTCACACTCAAGAAGATCAACAATTACCAAAAGATATAAATTCAGAGGATGAAGAGCAGATTGACTTCAAGGCTTGGAAGTCAAGAGGCAAGACCAAATTCATGCAATTAGAAGACATACCATAGTCCTCTAACCAGGCACTCAGGAGATCTCAAATGGAAAGCAAAAAGCCCATAAGGTATGGCTATGATACATCATTAGTCACCAAGCACTCTGTGTATATCACCAAAGACTCTATGACAAAAGAACCTTCTTCATTTGAAGAGGCTAGTAAGAGGAAAGAATGGAGAGAATCCATGAAGGAAGAAGTGGAAGCACTTCAGGAAAACCATACTTGGGACTTGGTTCCCAAGAGGCCAAGCATGAAGCTAATTGGATCCAGGTGGATAAATAAAATAAAAAAGAACTCAGATGGTTCTATAAACAAATACGAGGCAAGACTAGTGGCAAAGGGGTTTGTTTGAACCCATGGAGTGGACTAATGAAGAAACTTTTTCACCTGTGGCAAAGATGCCAACAATTAGGGTTTTGGTAAGCATTGCTGCCTCTAAGAACTGGAATCTATATCAATTAGATGATAAGAATGCATTCTTAAATGGATGGATATCAAAAGAAGTGTATATGGCACAACCACCAAGATTTGAAGATAAAGATAAATTAGGATTTGTATCCAAGCTAAGGAAGGCACTCTATGGCCTAAAGCAAACTCCTAGAGCTGGGAACTATAGGCTTGTTACTAATTTGCAGGATCAAAATTTTGTGGCTAGCAAGCCAGAATCTTCTTCATTTATAAAGAAGACCAACTCAAAAGTTATCTACTTATGTGTCTATGTGGATGAACTCATCATTATACGGAATGATGCTAATGGCATCAAGGAGATTGAGGCTCAACTAATGGAAGAATTTAAAATCAATGATCTTGGTTTATTAACTTACTTTCTTGGCTTAGAGTTTGTGTACACAGATTCTGGTATATTTATTACTCTGTTTCTGTGATGGAAACAACTATACATTCTTGAAGACAAGATAACACCTCCAGCAAAATGAAAAATGTACCTTGATGTAGACTTACAATTGTCTACATAATGAGCATAGTCAGAATCTCTGTAACCAATAATGGATGCTTTCCCTCTACCTAAGCATACACACTTATCCTTCGTGCCACTCAGATATCTCAAAATCATCTTGACTACTTCCCAATGTTTTTACTAGGATAAGACATATATCTACTCACAACTCCCACTACAAATGCAATGCCTGGTCTTGTAGCTACCATAGCATACATGAGACTACCAACAATAGATTGATAGGAATTTTGGTCACGAATTCCTTTTCCTCATCTAATTTGGGGCAATCATGCTTGCTCAGTTTCACATATGTGGGTAAAGGTGTACTCAATGCCTTTCCACCCTGCATATTGAACCTGTGAAGTAATTTGGATATATACTCACTTTGAGACAAGTATATGCATCTTTTACTCCTATCATGAGTAATGTGCATGCCAAGTTTATGTTTGGCATCCCCCAAATCCTGTTACACTTATGTGTTTCTCGAGTAGCTTTTATGTGAACCTTTTCCCTATACATGGGCATTTTTTACTCTAGTGCTGGCTAGAGGTTTTTTCCCCATGTTACCACATACTTGATAATCTCATATGTGGTGGTACTTTGTACTTAGGGATATTATTCAGCTCTTACTTCAGTTCAGTTCATCGTCAATAGAGAGAGTTATTCCAGCCATCGTCTTCTTCGTGTGTCTTGCTACGTTTGTGCTCCTTGTGTGTGCTTCTTGTGTGTCTCTCGCACTTCTACACACACCCATCAGTGGTATCAGAACAGGTTCAGCTCCTTCTCAAGTTTCAGTTTTTCGCGTCGCGGCACGCATGCACTTTTAACAGTGCAAATCGACTTTGGAGCATAGAAGAGTGAATTTCAGCCGCCAAGGAACATTCCCACTAGTGCGTTGGAGTCTTACCCCATTTCGAAGCCATTCATGCAGTCAGAATTGCCATCAAAGTGATGATTTGTGAGCTGAAATTTCAGCATTCATTTCAGCTTTCATTGAAGTGAAGATTTTGTCACATTCTTGTTCCTTAGTGAAATGGTGGGTAGCAATGACTTGTTTGGCATGATTCAAGATGAAGATAAGCTTGATGGGACCAACTATCCAATGTGGTCTTACATGATGAAGCATGTTCTTGTTGCAAAACAACTTTGGAACATAGTGGCAGATGTAGATCGAAGACCGACAGGTTCTTCTATTTCACAATCTACTGTCACAGATGGAGCTTCTTCTTCAAGTACAATGGTTTCTCCTTCTCCACCTACACAGGAGAAGCTTAGATGGGATGGAAAAGATGCTCAAGCTCATGCTTTGATTGCGCTTTCAATGAAGCATCATATAGTTCCACACATTCGGTCATGTTCTACATCAAGACACGCATGGGACACTCTTGCTTCTTTGTATGCCGTGCGCAATGAAGCACGTGTTGCATACTTGAGGAAGCAACTTGAGGATGTATGTATGGCTGAAAATGAGTCGATGGATGTGTATGTGACACACATCAAGGACTTGAAAGAGCAATTGGCAAACATAGATGAGATTATTCCGGATGCATCACTCATTTCTACATTGTTGAAAGGATTACCAGAATCTTTTCAAAGCTTTGCTACTACACTCGGTTTGGTTGCAAAATGAAATCCTAATATGTATGCATTTGATGAGGTTGTGTCTCTTCTTTTGCAAGAAGAGCAATCTAGAGTGAATAGGAGTGGTTAGATTGAGGGGACGCAAGCACTTGATATCTCACAAAAGGGGAAAAGCAAGTATGGTTTAGCTTTGGGTTCATCAAAACCAAAGCCTCAAGCTTCCTCTTCCACTCATTCCTCTAATGATGGTGATTTGCAAAAGAACAAGAGATGTAAGTATTGCCGCAAGGCTGGTCATACTATTGATGAGTGTAAAAAGCTTGCTAAACCCAATGAAAAGAAGAAGGAATCTGGCATGCCTATTGCTGAAAATTCAGCAAATGTAAAGAACGATGAAGCTAACATGGCTCAAGATTTTTGGGCATGTGTTGTTACATGTCATTATGATGCTTCTTTGCATTCTAAATGTATGGTTGTGAGTGAGGCTGATTCGGATTGGTTCTTTGATAGTGGTGCTTCAAAACACATAACATCATGCAAAAGATTTTTTGCCTCTTTGAAAGATGCACCCAAAGGAGGACATGTGGTGTGTGCAAACAATGTCTCTTATCCTATCATTGGAGTACGAGAAATTGAGCTTACGGCTACAAATGGATAAGTTGGATGGTACCAACTACCCATTATGGGCTTATATGATGTATTCCGTATGTTGCCTGTTGAGGATAAGTTGGATGGTACCAACTACCCATTATGGGCTTATATGATGCGACATGTATTGGTTGCAAAAGGATTGTGGAACATTGTGCAGGGTGTTGAAAGACGTCCTGTTACACCTCTGACTACAGGTACTGCAAATAGAGGTGTTGGAGCTGATGAAGATGATGTCGAAGATGATATTCCGTAGATTCCTATTCGTGCTGCTGTTTCTGCTGCACCTACTGCAGAGCAGATTCGTTGGGATGGCATAGATGCCCAGGCACATGCATTGATAGCTTTGTCTGTCAAACGTGCCATTATTCCTCACATTCGCTCTTGTAGAACAACTAAGGATGCTTGGGATACACTTACCACATTGTACCAAGCTAGGAATGAGCCTCGTGTTGCTTACCTCCGAAAACAGTTGGAGAGTGAGCACATGAATGAAGGTGATTCTATGGAAAGTTTCCTAACGAAGATCAAA
Organism: Ceratopteris richardii; assembly: GCA_020310875.1. Lineage (NCBI taxonomy): Eukaryota > Viridiplantae > Streptophyta > Polypodiopsida > Polypodiales > Pteridaceae > Ceratopteris > Ceratopteris richardii. Next base: position 78,094,815 of record CM035416.1, read on the forward strand.
GACTTGAAGGAACAGTTGATTTCTCCTCATGAGGTTATACCAGATAGCTCACTTGTGCAGACCGTTCTGAATGGTCTTCCTGATTCATATCAGAGTTTTGCTTCTACTCTTCAGTTGATGATGAAAAGGCAATCCAAATGCCTTGTCATTTGAGGAGTTAGTCTCAGTTCTGTTGCAGGAAGATTAGTCCACGCAAAACAGGTCCATTATGCGAGTTGCAGATCAAGCTTTCCTGGCTAGTCAGAAGGGCAAAGGAAAATGGAGCTCTTCAACTAGTAAGCAAAAATATGCTAATTCTGCATATTCGAAGAAGGAAGATAAAGATGAGAAGAAATCAGAAAAGTAAAAATTGTTTTGTAAGTACTGTAAAGGGAATGATCATATCATAAAGAACTGTCCAAAACTGGCTGCTAAAGAGGCAAAGAAGAAAGAGGCTGGAATGGTTGTTGCAGAGGCCTCTACACCAAAAACAGAGTCTGCAAATCTTGTGCAGGAAGAAGAATGGGCGTTTACTACTATCTATAGTTTTGACCCATCTTCTCATGAGCAGTGCATGTCTGTAGTAGACTCAGATGTTTGGTATTTTGACGGTGGGGCGACCAAACATATTACCTCGTAGCGCAGTTTCTTCTCTTCACTCGAGTCTGCCCCTATAGGGAATACTGTTACATGCGCCAACAACTCCTCTTATCCTGTTATGGGAGTTGGTAAGATCATTTTGACTACTGCTGATGGTAGTTCTTTCACTTTGTCAGATGCTTTATTTGTGCCACGGATCAAAAAGAACCTGTTATCAGTTTCTGCATTAGCCAAGATTGGCTTGGTTGTGAAATTTGTTGATGACAAGCATGTAAAATGGGCACCCTCCGTTCTGATCGAGGGGGGGAATATATGTCTTCTGATTTTAATGCATTTCTGGCTGAACGTGGGATAAAACACCAATGTACAATGTCGTATACTCCTCAATAGAATGGAGTTGCTGAACGAAAGAACAATTCACTCATGGAGATGGAGAGGTGCATGGTCAACAGTCAAGCTTTACCGCATCGTTTCTGGCTTGAGGTTGTCATGTGTGCAACATATGTACTGAACAGGTGTCCCACTAAAGCGCTACAGTCTAAAACTCCATATGAGTCATGGCATGACCGCAAGCCATCTTTTGCTCATCGGCATGTTTTTGGTTGTTTGGCATATGCACTAGTGCCTGAACAACATTGCAGAAAATTGGATGATAAGGCAATAAAATGTATTTTTGTTGGGTACAGTTCTGAAAGTAAAGGCTATCGTCTGTATCATCCATAGACTAAACACATTTTGGTTAGCCGTGATGTTGTCTTTGTGGAAGATGCTATTCAGCCATTGCTTTCATGTACTAAGGAGACATCTGATAGCTCTAAAGACATGTATGATACTTTGATGCCTCTTTTTACAGGTGGATAGTCTAGTGTTGGTCCTAATGAGGCAACTTCTCAGCCTTTGCAGGTTTCATATGATGATGCAGATCATTCCATTTCTGATGCAGATTTACATGATGCACTTGTTGATGAGAGAGCTCATATTGAGCAGGCAAAAACTATGCCAAAATGGCTGGTGCAGACTTTGCGTGACAACAAATTAGATGCACCTTTGTCATATCATACTCGTTCAGGCTCTCATAGTGCCTCCTTTGCATCAGATTGCTATGCTATGGCTGTGTCTAGTCTCTGTGATGAGAATGAGCCTGTTTCTTTTGATGAAGCACAGAATTCAGAAAATTGGATGGCTGCTATGCAATCTGAATATGATGCTATAATGAAGAATGGTACATGGTCTTTATGTGACTTGCCTCTTGGCAAGAAGGCCATTGGCACTAAGTGGGTATACAAGCTGAAGCGTAAACCTGATGGTACAGTTGACAGGTATAAGGGTAGGCTTGTTGCAAAGGCTTATGCGTAGGAAAGAGGAATTGATTTTGATGAGACTTTTGCACCTACATGCCGTATGACTATTGTTCGGAGCATTTATGCACTTGCGGCCCATCATGGTTGGAATGTACATCAGTTGGACATTAAAACAACATTTTTGAATGGTGACTTGCATGAAGAAGTGTATGTTTTTCAGCCCCGTGGCTTTGTGCAAAAAGGGCATGAAAACCAGGTGTGCAGGTTAAAGAAGGCATTATATGGTTTAAAGCAAGCACCACGTGCTTGGTATGAGAAGATACATGCCTATCTGGTTGCACATGGTTTTGAGAACAGTCCAACTGAAAGAACCTTATATGTTAAGCGTGCTAATGATGTGCTTCTTATCATTGTTGTCTATGTTGACGACATGCTGCTCACTCGTCCTATTGAGAAGCATATTGCTGATTTCAAGGCAGATTTGCATGCCTCATTTGAGATGTCTGATTTGGGGCATTTGCATCACTATTTGGACATTCAGTTTATGCAAGTTGATGGTGGAATGGCTTTGTTTCAAACCAAATATATTAACACATTATTGCAGCATTTTGGCCTTGAAGACTGTAAGCCTATTGCCACTCCTATGGAGACAGGTTTACGATTGAGTCTTCATGATGCTGGAGATGCATTTGATGTTGTTCTCTATCAGCAGGCTGTTGGATGCTTGATTTACTTATGCATTACTCGGCCGGATATTCAGTTTGTTGTCTCACAGATGAGTAGGTTTATGCATTGCCCAGGAGTCACGCATTGGAAGGCGGTTAAGCGCAGCTTTCGCTACTTGAGTGGTACTCGACTACTTGGGTTGTTTTATCCCAAGGGGGGATCACTACCGCCAGATTTGCATGCTTTTTCTGACTCAGATTGGGCTGGTTGCTATGACACTCGTGTGTCCACCAATGGTTTTTGCTTCATGCTTGGTAGCTCATGTATATCTTGGTTGAGCAAGAAGCAGCCTACTGTGGCCACTTCCAGTTGTGAGGCTGAGTATAGGGCAGCTTTCACAGTGACTGTTGAGTGTGTGTGGCTCAGATGCCTTATGGCTGATTTGGGTGTTGGCCAGTTTTCTGCCACCACCATCTTCACTGACAGTTAGAGTGCGTTGGCAGTTGCGAGGAAGCCTGTGTTCCATGCTCGCACTAAGCACATTGAGGTGCATTATCACTATGTCAGGGAGAGGTTCTCTGCTGGGGAGATCAGCTTGGCATATGTGCCCACGCAGGAAGCAGACCTTTTCACGAAGGCTCTGCCTAGGGAGAAGTTTAAAGCTTTTCGCAAAGCTTTGGGCTTACTTCCTTTTGTGGAGTGATTTCCACATAGCTTGACACTTCCTTATACATGAGTGCCAGCTCCTTGTTCACCGCATCACTCCCAGGGGGGATTTGTTAATATATTTAGGTAGTGATGTGTGTGAACACACTAGGACCGCCACGGCACTTTTTTCCCTCTTTAGGAGGTTTTTTTCCCCTGGCTTGAATATACGCCTATTGCCCTAATGGGCTACTAATCTTTGTACATTCTCTAGTAATACATTCAGTATTGTGTGTTTGTGCTCCAAGCTTCTTCTTCTTCCTTGTGCTGTTCGCATGCTTCCGCAGACGTCTAACTCCAACACTTGTGCCATCACAACAACGTCAGAAACTTGATGACAAGGAAAAGAAATGTATATTTGTTGGTTATAGTGTTGAAAGTAAGGGATATCGTTTGTACCATCCATTGATGAACACAATTATTGTGAGTCGAGATGTGGTATTTGCTGAAAATTCAGTTTTCCCTCTACTTGAATGCAAAAATTAGCCAATAGTTAGCTCACAAGATGTGTTTTATACACTCATGTCTTTGTTCCAAAATGGTGCACTTGACTATGGCTATGTAGACCAGCCAACTGAGGTTCAAAGGGCTGAAAAATTCCAGCAAAATAGTGCTAAAAATGAAGAGAATTTCCAGCCAAACATGGCTGAAATTTTTCAGTCAAAGATTGCCAAGCTACTAGAAATTTCTAGCCAATAATGGCTGAACATTTGTGTCAAAATATGGTTGAAAATGAGCATGAAATTCAGCCCACACATGATGTACATATTGAAGATGTTTTACATAATGAACACATGTCTATCAAGAGTGCACAAACTATGCCAAAATGGTTGAAACAAACTTTGCAGGACAGCAAATTGAGTGCACCTTTACTTGGTAGAACAAGATCAAGCTCTCACCATGCATCAAGTAATTTTGTGGATTATTCTCTTATTGCTACAACATGTAATGAAAAGCCACTTTCTTTTGAAGATGCATGTGACGATCCACAATGGATGAGTGCTATGCAATTAGAAATGGATTCCATACATAGGGATCGTACTTGGGAGTTATGTGAATTGCCAGAAGGAAAGAATGTCATTGGTACAAAGTGGGTTTATAAGATTAAGAGAAAATTTGATGGTAGCATTGATCGCTACAAAGCTAGATTGGTTGCCAAAGGATATGCACAACAATATGGCATTGATTATGAGGAAACATTTGCACCTACTTCACGCATGACTACCATTCGTACCGTGGTTGCATTTGCTGCCCATCGAGGTTGGAAAGTGCATCAGTTGGACATAAAAACAGCCTTCTTTAATGGTGATTTGCAAGAAGAGGTTTATGTGAAGCAAGCTCCTAGATTTGCTATGAAAGGGAAAGAGCATATGGTTTGTCGCTTGCATAAAGCCTTGTATGGTCTCAAGCAAGCTCCACGTGCATGGTATGACAAAATACATAAGCACTTGGCTGCTCTTGGCTTCACATGTAGTCCGATTGAAAGCACACTCTATGTACGTAAAAATGGGGCTGATCTTATAGTGCTTGTTCTTTATGTCGATGACATACTCTTGACTGGGTCATGTGATGCAAAACTTGACGTTCTTATGGCTGATTTGCAGCGTACTTTTGATGTCACTTATCTTGGTCTTTTGAGCTACTATCTTGGCATCCAATTTGTATCCGTTGAGGGGGGAATTGTTATGCATCAAGCAAAGTATGTTGAAAAACTACTTCCGCGTTTTGACTTTGAGGATTGTAAGCCAATTTTCACACCAGTTGAGACAGGATTCAGGTTCTCAATTGAGAATTCCAGTGATGCATTTGAAACTTTTCTTTATCAGCAAGTTGTGGAATGTCTTATATATGCATGCAACACAAGGCCGGATATACAATATGTAGTTTCCTAGTTGAGTCAATTCATGCATAGCCCTGGCACTAAGCATTGGCAAGCGGTGAAACGTGTGTTTAGATATCTTCGAGGCACTTTGAGCTTAGGTCTCTTTTATGGCAGAGATATTCAGCCATGCTTGCATGCTTTTACAGATAGTGATTGGGCTGGTTGTTATGATACTCGCATGTCCACTAGTGGTAATTGCTTTTTCCTTGGAGACTCATGCATATCGTGGTTGAGTAAGAAGCAACCTATAGTGGCGACATCAAGTTTTGAAGCTGATTACAGGGCAGTTTCCACAGCTATAGTGGAGTGTAAATGGCTGAGATGCCTATTGATGGATCTTTGCATGGAGATTGATGTTGCTACACATATTCTCACTGATAGTCAAAGTGCTTTGGCTGTTGCACGAAACCTAGTGTTTCATGCACGGACCAAACATATTGAGGTGCATTATCACTATGTGAGAGAGCACCTTCATGCAAGAGATATTGATTTGGTATATGTGACTAAACAAGATAATGTGGTAGACATATTCACCAAAGTTCTTCCACGGGAAAAGTTTGAAGCTTTTCACAAAGCTTTAGGCTTACTACCTTGTGGGGGCTGATCTGTCACTCCCTGTATGTGTTCACATCATTCGCCCCAGGGGGGTTTGTTACACTTATGTGTTCCTCAAGTAGCTTTGATGTGAACCTTTTCCCTATACATGGGCACTTTTTACTCTAGTGCTAGCTAGAGGTTTTTTCCCCATGTTACCACATACTTGATACTCTCATCTGTGGTGGTACTTTGTACTTAGGGATATTATTCAACTCTTACTTCAGTTCAGTTCATCATCAATAGAGAGAGCTATTCCAGCCATCGTCTTCTTTGTGTGTCTTGCTGCATTTGTGCTCCTTGTGTGTCTCTCGTACTTCTACATACACCCATCAAATCCTTCATATCAAATGTCTGACTCAACTTCTTTTTGAGAATTGACAAGTCATAAGAGGACTTCCCAACAATCAACATATCATCGACATAAAGTATCAAGCATATCAAGCTGCCATCCCAGCATCTCTTTGTGTAGAGACAATGATCCTCATTGCTTCGAGAAAAGCCTTGAGACTTCATAAAAGCATCAAACTTTTGGTACCATTGTCTATGGGACTATTTAAGTCCATACAAGCTCTCCTTGAGCTTACAAACTAGACTTTCCTTGCCACGAACTATATAACCCTCTAGTTGTTCCAATAAGATCTCATCTGTAAGATCTCCATGGAAGAAAGCAATTTCACATCCATTTGAACTACCTCTAAGTCCTCCATTGCAACAAATCCGAGCAACATACGTAGGGTAGTCATCTTGACCACTGGAGAGAAGATTTCCTTGAAATCAATACCATGTTGTTGCTTAAAACCCTTTGCAACAAGTCGTGCTTTATACCTTTGAGAAGTACTATCTGATGTGAATTTCAGCTTATATACCCATTTACATGGTAAAGCTTTCTTGCCCTTTGGCAAAGGTACTAAATCCCAAGTACCATTCTTGTGAATAGAATCCAACTCACTCTTCATGGCATGCTCCCACTTGACATGATCCTCTGTCTGCATAGCCTCTTTGCAGCAAGAAGGCTCACTGGCATCTGTTAGCATAACAAAATCTAAACTTGGAACATATCTATTAGGTGGATGTGAGACATGTGCAGAATGTCTCAATGGTTGCTAAACAGGAACATTTGCAAACTGATCTAATCGGACATTATCTTGAACATCCCTATGTGCAGCATTTGTATGCATGCTAACTAGAGGACTAGTACCCTCAAACACCACTTTTCTCACTTGAACCTCCTTAATGGGATGTTTATGCATCTTAGAATCATTGAAAATGGCATCACTACTTCTGATCAAGGATCATGTTTTAGGATCCCATAAGCGATATCCAAATTGTCCTTCTTGACCATGTCCAAGAAAAATGCATTTCTTTGACTAATGGTCCAACTTTTGTCTAAGGTTCTTGGTATATGAACATGCGCTTCACACCCAAAAACTCGAAGATGATCATAATACGGTGGCTTCCTTGTCCATAACTTGTGTGCCACTTTCATACCTTTGGCAGTACTAGGTGAAAGGTTAATCACATGGATTGTAGTCAATACTGCTTCTACCCAAAAGCCTTGTGAAAGGTTTGCATGATGTAGCATAGAGACTAATCTATCCTGAATAGTTCTATTCATCCTTTTAGCTACACCATTCTGTACTGGGGTATAAGGAGCTATAAACTCTCTACAAATTCCTCTAGACTGGCAAAAAAGGTTGAATTCATGTGAGGTATACTCACCCCCATTATCTGAACATAAAGCTTTGAGCTTAATTCCCTTTTCAGTCTCAACTGAAGCAAGCCATTTTCTGAAAGTAGGGAATACCTCATCCTTCAATTGGATAGTATATACCCAAACTTTTCTAGTAGCATCATCTATGAAAGTGACAAAGTAAAGAGAACCACCTAATGACCTTGTGGGCATAGGACCACACACATCTGTATGAAGAAGATCTAAAGGCTGAATTGAAGAGTCAATATGCGTTCTATGCACATTTCTGGTTTGCTTTCTGTATTGACAATGCTCACAAAATGAAAAATCACAGAAAGATAACACAGGTAAGTAGCCAGAATGAGAAAGATTTTCCATTCCACTACGAGATATATGGCCCAAACGACCATGCCAAATACAAGCCATAGACTGTTCAGTAACATTTAACAAGTGTTCTTTCTGTGATACAAATAAAGGATAAAGTGATCCAACTTTGCTTCCTTTTGCAATAACCGTATTGCCCTTTGATATGTGAAAGGAGTGGGCATAGAAGACCACCTTATAACCAAGGTCATCAAGCTGACCAACTGACATCAAACTATGTGATAACTAAGGTACATGGTGTACATTATGCATAGTAAATTTTGAACCATCAATGAACTGCACAACCACATCTCCAATCCCCACAACGTCAGACTGGTAAGAGTCACCAAGCCTTAGAGTACTATTGATATATTGAGGTAGTGATGCGTGTGAATACTCTAGGAACGCCGGGGCACTTTTTTTCCTCTTGATCTTACATGGTATTAGATCTCAAGAGGCTCCGAGTGGTGAAGAAACAAAAATGCAAAGGTTTTAGAGGTTTGAATGACAAAAGAAAAAAGATATCAACTAGTGCATCATCATCTACAACTAGGAAGTAAGGTGGTTTGTCGACTAGAGTAGATGGAGCATAGGTAGGATAAGCAATGATGCCGATCATATGTACCACCAGCTTTAATGGAAGGTAAAATTAATGTACAAACTACACCTTATGGAAGTTTAAAATCACTTCTATCCTTGATTCCTATGAGCTTCTGGAGAGTGTTCTTGGGACTGATCATGAGCCCCAAGAGACACCTGACCCAAATAATCTTGGTTGAATGATTCCTCCTGATGTTGATCTTCTACATGCTTGGAAACATAGAAATGTAGATGCACTTTGTGCTCTACTTACAAGTACTAGTGATAGACTTCTGACTCTCATTTAGCATACTACCAAGGCATGTGAAGCATGGAACATATTGAGAAATCAATATAAAAATTCTAATCAAACATGGATTCAGAAACTGAAGAATCACTTAGCAACAAAAAGGTTTGCTGATGGGGAGACTCCATAGGTGTTTATCACTAGCATAAAAAATCTACAAGAACAAATGGTGAGAGACGGTGTACAAAATGCAAGTGAGGAGCTTCGCTCATCATTGCCTTCGAATCTATCCACCAAAGTTTGATGGTTTGCTAACTACTATTAATAATGAAATCAGACCTCAACCACCAACTTTTGAAGAATTCAGTGCCTTACTCATGGAGGAGGAGTTGTGGCTCAAGGCAAGGAGCAATGATAACAAAGGAGATGTTGTATTCACAGCAAATGCCAAAAGAGGCAAGTCAGATTCTTCAAAAGATGGAGACAACAAGAAGAATGACAAAAAGAAGTTCAAGGGATAGTGTTCCCACTGCAAGAAGAGAGGCCACAGAATCCAAGACTATTGCATCACGAAGGCAAAAGAGAAGAATGGCTCTTCAAAAGGTGACAAGGGCAAGGATTCTGCCAACACTTGAGAAACAAAGCTTGAGTTATTTGTTACAATAGAGGAGGTATGCTCCTCGACTGAAGATTCAGGAACAAATGACTCATGGGTGTTGGATAGTGATGGCTCTTGTCACATGACAAGTAGAAAAGACCTTTATAATTCCTCACAACCTCTAAAAGAACCACCATAGTAAAGGTAGGCAACAATGCAAGATTTCCTACAGAGGGTGAAGGTATAATTTCTTTCATTAGCTTTAATGGGGATGTCAAAAAGATTTCAAATGTGTTGTGTGTTCCACAACTCAAACATAGTCTACTTTCATTAGCTTCTATAACTCGTTAAGGTCATCAAGTATCTTTAAATAAAATAGGAGCTAAGATTGTGGCTAGTAACAACAACGTTTTTGGGACTAGCATAAGGAGGAACAACCTGTTACAGTATGAGTTGTCAGCTCTTACAACCACTACAAGTATGGGAACAAGTAAGATATGTCATGAGAGATTCAGTCACATCGGATACCCTATACTAAAGGAAATGCATCATAGGAGTATGGTTGCACACATACCATCGATTGTGAAAATGAAGGAACCATGTGAAGCTTGCATGATGGCAAAGCAATAGAGGAAGGAACTTCCACAAGAAAGCAAGAACAGAGCAAGCTATCCTCTAGAGTTGGTGCATCCTGACTTGTGCAAAAAAAATGCCTACACATGCCATGGGCAGATCTTCCTACTTCATGTTACTTGTCGATGACTATAGCAAGAACATGTGGCTGTACTTCCTTTGTGATAAGGCTCAAGCTTTTGGTAAGTTTAAAGAATGGCTTCAACTTGTTGACACTAAAAGAGGGAAGAAGATTGAGAAATTTGGGACAAATGGTAGTGGTGAGTTCACATCAACAAAGTTCAAAGATTTTTGCAAGAGCAAAGGAATCAAGCATCAACTCACAATAGCACATAGCCCTCAATCGAACGGTGTTGGAGAACATCGGAATCAAACCATCATGGAGATGGCAAGGTGCATGTTGAAGGGAAAGGGTTTTGCCTAATTGATTTTGGGAAAAGGCCATCAACATTGTTGTCTACATCTTGAATTGAAGCTAGACCAAGGAACTTGATGGAAAGACTCCACAAGAGGCCTATGCTGGTAAAAAGCCATCTATTTCCCATTTCAAAGTATTTGGAAGTGAATTTTATGTACATATTCCAAATAGGGAGAGAAACAAGCTTCAACAAAAAATCATCAAATATCTTCTTAGGATACAGTAAAGATAGAAGGCATATAAGTTTTATGACCCTCAAGCTAAACTTGGCCAAAAGAGCTATCCCTTCTACACAAGAAAAGGAAGCATCATCTTTAGATGATGAGTCTGAAAGTCACCAACATGTTGTCACCCAAGCAGAAAAGACATTGCCATTAGCTCTATGACTCTACAAACCCTATCCCATAGTCACTAGAAGAGGTTGTAGATGGACCGAGGCAATCATAGAGAATATAGGAATAGAGACATGCAAGCGCCCATATTGTAAAAACAACCATGATGGTTGAGCTCATTCAAGAACAAGCAAAGGAACCAACCAATGTGGAAGAGGCACTCCACGATCCGAATTGGAGGCCTACCATGCAAACAACATACAAAAATATCATGAAGAATGGAACTTGGTAGCTAGTGATCAACCCCCTACGCGTAAAGTCATTGGCACCAAGTAGGTCTAGAAGCTAAAGTATAAGACTTATAGTACTCTAGAAAAGTACAAAGCAAGACTTGTTGCACATGCCTAATCACAAGTTGAAGGCATTGACTTTTAAGAATCATTTGCCCTAAGTGCAAGGATGATTATTATCTAAGTAGCACTAGTTGTGGCTATAATTAAGCGATGGCCAGTCTATCACATGGATGTCAAATCAGTGTTCCTAAATGGAGACCTCAAGGAGGAGGTATATGTGTTTTAGCCACCACGGTTTGAGGCTCCCCATTCAGAGAACAAGGTATGTAATCTGAAGAAGGCATTACATGGGTTGAAACAAGCCCTTAGAGCATGGCACCAGTAGATAGATAAGTATCTCTTGGATCTAGGTTTCAAAAGATGTGCTTCTGATGCTAACTTGTATGTTCTAAAGAAAGGAGGGAAGACAATTGTGCATGTACTCCATGTAGATGACCTTGTGATTACAAGTAATGATGGTGCTCTTCTTCAACAAATAAAAGATGCCGTACATTCAAAATTTGAAATGACATACTTGGGCTTAATGCATTATTGCTCAGGCCTTAAAGTTTGGCACAAACCAGGGAAGATTTTCACCTCTCAACAAAAGTATGCAAGATAGATGTTGAAGGCATTTGACATGGAGGATTGTAAGGAAATTTCTACACCTATGGAGGTCAACAAAAAATTATCTATTGAAGATACTTCACCTCCAGTGGATATTGGAAGATACAAGAAATTAGTTGGAAGTCTCATCTACTTGTGCAATAGCATACTAGATATCTCTTATGTTTTTGGAGTAGTAAGCAAGTTCTCTAATAAGCCTTACCAAACTCGTTGGAAGGCAAGCATGCAGATACTTAGGTGTGTGAAAGAAACCATTGATTATGATATTCTCTATGAAGAAGGATCATCTCTGGTTGGATATTGTGACTCAAATTAGGCAAGAGATATTGATACCAAAAAATCAGTTTTTGGATATTGCTTTTCTTTAGGATGTGGGATTTCCTCTTGGATCATTAAGAAGGAACTAGCTATAGCATTATCTTCTACTGAAGTTGAGTACAAAGTATCATGTGAATCAATATGGTGGAGGAGGATCCTATGACACATAGGAATACAAGGACAGGAGGCTACAAGGTTGATGTGTGATAACCAAAGCTGCATGACCAGTGCCAAGAATCCTATTTTCCATCCACTTACCAAGCACATAGAAATTTAGTATCACTATGTGCTCTGAGGAGAAGCCATTATGAGAGCCCGAACATTTATGGAACCCTAACTTCCAAGTTAGATGAGGGCTATATGTGATCGTTGATAGTAATAGATGACCTTTGTGAGCCTCACCATTAGGTTAGGTAGGGCATAAACTTTTGGGCCATTGGGTTGCCATTGAAGGCAAAAATAAAGGCCTTGTGGTGCCACGTGGCTCCCCCATAGAACCTTGATGGGGGGAGTGCAGAGGGGGACTTGCACCCTTCTGTGAGGTCCGAGGGGACTATCCCCCTGGCCAATAGGGCTGAGATGGAAGGACTTCTAGTTGTGGAGATATTGCTAGATTGTATATCTTGTTGACTATTTTGTATCTCCATACTATGTTCATCTATAACAACTCCCCTTGTAAGAGCTATATAAGCATGGCCCAGGTCGAGCTTTACATAGCATTGTGCACTAGTAAGGTCTTCATCTAGAGTCTATCTAGATCACCAAATAAGCTCCACATTGGGAGTGCATGGGTGGACAACACCATCATTGTAGCTTCATTACTCTTGGCAATTTGAGAATTTGGGTTCTCTATCTCTTAGTCTACATCTATCTTTGTATGCATTTTTCTCTAACTTTTTCTACTGATCTATTCCATTGTGCTATTAATTTCTTACAATATCAAGCATATCAAGAATATCAAGCTTCCATCTGAGCATTTGTTTGTGTAGAGACAATGATCCTCATTACTTCAAAAATAGCCTTGAGACTTCATAAAAGCATCAAATTTTTGGTAACATTTTCTAGGGGATTGTTTGAGTACATATAAGCTCTCTTCAACTTAAAAACTAGACTTTCTTTGTGAGGAACTACATAACCATCTGGTTGTTCCAAATAGATCTCATCTGTAAGATCTCCATGCAAGAAAGCATTTTTCACATACATTTGGACTACCTCTAAGTCCTCCATTGCAACGAATCCAAGCAACATGCACAGGGTAGTCATCTTGACCATTAGAGAGAATATTTTCTCGAAATCAACACCATGTTGTTGCTTAAAACCCTTTGCAACAAGTCATGCTTTATACTTTGGAGAAGCACTATTTGATGTGAATTTCAGCTTATATACCCATTTACATGGTAAATATTTCCTTCCCTTTGGAAAAGGTACTAAATCCCAAGTACCATTCTTGTGATTAGAATCCAACTCACTCTTCATGGCATGCTCCCACTTGACACGGTCCTCTATCTGCATAGCCTCTTTGTAACAAGAAGGCTCACCAACATCTATTAGCATAACTAAATCCAAACCAATAACATATCTATCAAGTGGATACGAGACACGTGCAGAGCGTCTCAATGGTGGCTAAATAGGAACATTTGCAGACTCATCTAATTAGACATTCTCTTGAACATCCCTATGTGCAACATTTTTATGCATGCTAACTAGAGGACTAGTATCCTCAAACACCACTCTTCTCACTTCAACCTCCTTAATGGGTTGTTTATGCATCTTAGACTCATTGAAAATGACATCACTACTTTTGATCATTGATATTGTTTCAGGATCCGATAAACGATATCCAAGTTGGCCTTCTTGAACATATCCAAGAAAAATGCCTTTATTTGACTTATGGTCTAGCTTATGTCTAAGATTCTTGGGTATATGAACATATGCTTCACACCCAAAAACTCAAAGATGATCATAATATGGTGGCTTCCCTATGCATAACTCTTGTACTACTTTCACACCTTTGGTAGTACTAGGTGAAAGGTTAATCACATGAACTGTAGTCAATGCTGCTTCTACCCAAAAGCCTTTTGAAATGTTTGCATTATGTAGCATAGAAGCTACTCTATCCTGAATAGTTCTATCCATCCTTTCAACTACACCATTTTGTATTGGGGTGTAAGGAGCTATAAAATCTCTATGAATTCCTCTAGGCTGGCAAAAAAGGCTGAATTCATGTGGGGTATATTCACCCCCATGATCTAAAAATAAAGCCTTAAAATTAGTTCCCTTTTGAGTCTCAACTAAAGCAACTCATTTTCTGAAAGTAGGGAATACCTCATCCTTCTATATGATAGGATACACCCGGAATTTTCTAGTAGCATCATCTATGAAAGTGACAAAGTAAAGAGAACCACCTAATGACCTTGTTGGCATAGGACCACACACATCTGTATGAACAAGATCTAAAGGTTGAATTGAAGAGTCAATGTGCATCTTATGCACATTCCTAGTGTGCTTTCCATAATAACAATGCTTGCAAAATGAAAAATCAGAGAAAGATAACACAAGTAAGTATCTAGAATGGAAACTAATCTCCATTCCACCACAAGATATATGGCCCAAATGGCCATGCCAAATACAAGTCATAGGCTATTCAGTAAAATCTAACAAGTTTCCTTTCTATGATACAAATAAACGATAAACTCAGACAACTTTGCTTCCTTTTGCAATAAAGCAACTAACATCAAACTGCATGATAACTGAGGTACATGGCATACATTATGCATAGTAAATTTTGAACCATCAATGAACTACACAACCACATCTCCAATCCTGACAGTGTCGCATTTGTAAGAATCACCAAGCCTCACGGTACCAAGGGACTTTGTTGCATAATTAGAAAACCATTCTCTATGTGGTGCCACATGGAAAGAAGCATCAGAATCTAACAGCCACGTGTGGGAGAGAGAATTGGCCATAAGATCCCCAGTAGGCACATTACTGTCAAGTTTCAATACATCAACATCATCAGAAATATCATTGATTTCTTCAATCTTCATAATGGAAGTAGATGGTGTAGGTAGTTGTTTGACATGCCCATCAACATTTTATCCTTCACCTTTATCATACTTTAATGCATAGCAATCTTTCTTTATGTGTCCTTTCTTATGGAAATAATGACATTCGGTATCCCTCTTCCTTGATTTACTTCTACTCTTATGCCGTTGACCATTCTTTTCCTTGTTCTTTCTCTTGCCACATTTCTGTTTCTTTCCTTGGTCAAATCATGAACATTATATGCCTCTCCACTTTGAGTGCTAACCATAGATTTTCTACAAATCTCCTTACTCAAGAGTGCTCCACATATGTCATCATAGACTAGTTTACCACTAGGTTCACTATCGCTAATTGTTGTGCAAAACATTCCCATGAGGATGGCAAGATGCATAACAACAAGACTACTTTCATTTCATTATGCATCTCCAATTTTTGACCCTATAACTGAGAGAATATGGCATCAATCTCATTCAAATGAGCAACAACACTATCTGCATGAGCACAAATTTCTTAGGTGTTACAAAATACGGTCAAACTTATAGTCTGTGGCTGACCAAGCCACTATATGTCTCATTAAAGAACATATACAAAAGTGTTCAACGGCCATTTGGCCTTTCATACAAATACTAACAATAATAGCTAGGGCCAAAAGTAAGAATTGGCACAAGAGGCTGAGCCCACTTGTGCACTGCCTCCAAGTTGAATAGATATTCATTGTGAATATCATCATTAACACCACTTTTAGCTTCTTCATTAGGAAATCTTGAAAGATGGTTAGCTCGAATATGAGACTTGCCTTTCTTTACTACCACCTCGAAGTTGTACTCAACCATCTTACCAATCTTCCTATGGCACAAGGTTTGTTTACTAGATGCAAGAGGGCTTGGTGGTTTACAAAGATTTTGAATTTGTTAGACATCAAGCCTAAACTTTTTCACAACATAAACCATTCCTAAAACTTCTTGTTCTATTGTGGTATAATTCTTATTAGCGCTATTCAATTGTTGGTTGACATATGCAATAGAGAAATCCATCTTGTCTTCATCTTTCGTTTGGGTTAAGATACATCCTATTGCATAGTTTGAAACATCCATATAAATATGGAATGATTTATTCCAATCAGGAACCTTATGTATAGGTGCTCATATCAAGCATCTTTTCAATTCTTGGAAAGACTTATCACAATCCTTTGTAGATATGAATGAAGCAACGATGATAGCCGCAATGGTCCATAACAGGTTGTACCTCTCTTACATTTCTAAGTCTTGGTAATTCAACAATCACTCTAACTTTCTCTTTATAAATTGAAATACTATGTTTAGAGATGTTTCCGAATTCATACATAAAAAATTCAAAAATTCGTATGAGATCACGTATGTGTTGTTGTCGCACGTTAGAATGTAGCGTTTGTGAATTTCTATGTATGCGTGAAGCAAATTGATTTGTTCTTGAAATCCATGTCTGCATTTATTGCTTTTAGTAACACTACGTATGCATGTTATCATTATGCATTTATGCACAAGAGCAGATGTGTAGTTTGCAGCTGATGACTTCACAGCTCATATATATGCGTCATGGCATGATCACCATAGACTGTAGTATAGGTCCTCACCGATATATCTAACATTACCATCTGGATTCTGAGGTACCACAGGCGTCGGACATGTGCATGAAATAAATGAAAGAATGCCAATATCTGGTAATCATGACCAAATTCAGTGCAATGGTTATACTTAGAATCTTAACACTTATATTATATCCTTCAGACTTGAGGCTTCAATGTTCAAAGGTTCAACTCTCAAGGCTTCAGCATGCAGGTCGCAGCTCGCCGCTCTGCAAAGTGTAGAAAACTAAACGAAGAAAGCGAATTTTTATCTCACCTGGACAGAAGAAGAAGGTCCCGTCCGGAACATGTCAGCATAGGACGTCAGCAAAATGTCAGGTATAAATGAGGATAATGCGTCTGGTAAACAACACTGAATTAGAAAGATATTCTCATTGTGAAACTTGGACCTTCATACTTAATAGTTGGTGTACTTACAACTCTTGTTTTGGGCAATACAAATCTTTGCTGGGTCTTCACTCATTACAACCAGTGTGGAGCTGAACATTGTATGAAAAAGGAGGGTATTCTTTAAGAAGTCATGGGGGAATCTTTTGGCAAAAAACTGCGTAATACATTCTGGCATAGTTCAGAGTCACAACATTCACTTATAGCAAGTCACTAGATAGAGTATGTGTATCATTTAGATCAGTTAAACTTGACAAAGTTAATGTGTCACGTTCTACTATGTGGGATTACAAGAGATTACAATGCTAAAATCAAATGAGAGTACAAACGACTATCATTAAGTGAATGATAGTACATAGGTCAAACAACAAATAGATCACCAACAAGGTAGTCAGTTCATGCTTACAATAGCTAGCCCACCAAGATCAAACTTTTACAAGAGTAGACCCTGTCACAGTAGATAGAACATAGCTTGATTGAGCTTCATAAACAAAGACACAAGCCAGGAGAATAATGCACTGAGACACATACTTTGGTGAAGCAAGTAGTGTCCTGCCTTCTGTAGGTTTTCTCTCCTTTTGAACTCTTCCATGTGAGGACCCTGTCTTGCTCCAACCACCTCCTATAGGCACCCTTGGGCTCTCTTTCTTGATAACTGCATGCACTCTACTTTGTATGTCGATGTCGGTGTATCTATCCTCCTACAAGAATTTCTGCATGTTGGGTACACAGGAGGTCCATGAGAGTTTGATGCCAGTATGAGAAAATTAATATTCAGATGGAGGAGACATTGTCATAGTTAGAAATGTGAGTGGGGTCCGCCCTTGGGCTCCCTTTCTTGATAACTGCATGCACTCTCCTTTGTATGTCGATGTCGGTGTATCTATCCTCCTACAAGAAATTCTGCATGTTGGGTACACAGGAGGTCCATGAGAGTTTGATGCCAGTATGAGAAAATTAATATTCAGATGGAGGAGACATTGTCATAGTTAGAAATGTGAGTGGGGTCCGCCCTTGAGGTGGCTGACCAGGGTCAACCCCACCACTACCCTATTAGATGAAGTATGCAGATTATGTATCTCTAAACCATGGGAGACACACTGTTCTCATGATATCCATGATGCCTGCAATCATCCTATAACTTGCAGTTTCGAGTCAATGGACAGCATTATAAATATGTGTAAATACTTTCATCAAAACTGGAGCCAAATAAAGTGGAAGTCGACAAAAGATGTGCCATATCACTTAGGATGAAGCTGATTAAGATTATATGGTGCAAATCCATTGGGGATGACCTTGACATGGACAGCAACTAAATTCAAATGTGCGAATGCTGAATCAGATTTGCTAATGGCCCTAACTTTTGGCAGGAAATTTTTCTCCCAAACCTTTGGCTTCCATCTTAGTAGTCCCCAAGATTGCCCTCTGTACATCGTGTTTATGCTTTCTTATTAGTCCCCAAGGCTCCAGCTTACCGTCTGCACATCATGTCAGTATCTCTGGAGTTGTTGCCGCAAGAACATTCAGGTTGAGACTAGAAGGTCGACTCACTGTTTACCATAGGTCGACCAATTTCAACTAAGGTTGACCTTAGGTCGACCAGAGTCGTCTAAATGATCAAATATCCTAACAAGTATCAATTCTGAATAACCAAAATAGGCGCTTTTTCCCTTACCTACATTTCTATCATTCTATCGTGGCTTGTTATGAAAGGCTCTGCCAGCCAATGTGTCTTCTTTCTCTCTTTCTAGTGGCAATTTTAGAACAGCGTTTTCTTCCCTGTTTGGCAAATGTAGGTACCAGCCACTCACAGCTTTTTTCCTTTCCAACTGGAGTCTTCATTGATATGTTCTTTCCTAATGCGAACTTGTTTTAAGGGGGGGTTAAGATTGCCTAACCAAGTTTTCCAATAATTCAAGCACATCTAATGCTGCACTTTCCGCTCCAATTATGCCCCCCCCCCCCCCCCCCAACAAAAAAAAAAAAAAAAAAAAAAAAGATATTTGAAAGCATAATTTGGAAGTTGTGCACCCAATAGCTTACAGCCCAATGTTCTGGCCTGCATCACTGCTAGCACTGATTATCTGCTCCTAGAGATGGGATGGGCAACCTGATAGCTAACGACATTGGGAATCCCTTGGCCAAGGCATGGGCGAAGAGGTGAGTGATGGTTAGTGCAAGACTTGTTGGAGATGGTGCATTCATGCATCATCTATTATGGCAATGCTAAGAAAGTCCATGTGATTTTTATGGATCTCTTTACCATTCTTTTGGAGAATCATATTGACTTGCAGAAAGTGTTTTTCTCAATTATCTCATCATGCATTGAGAATTTGGTTTCAACACTATCTACATCATGAGCTATGAATTTTTGATGTATTTCTGGTTATTTTCTTATTTTTGCAGATTGATCAAAAGTCAGTTTTAGATCAAGGGCTGAGATTGAATTTTGAAATCAGTTGTCAAGATTAGTAGCTGGCAAAAAAGTCAATGATGAACCAATTTTTTAGTAAGTTTTATATGAAACTGACTCCAACTCTATTTTTAAGTTGATACATCAGCTGAAACCCTAATTTAGAGTATAATCCTTTTATTATTCCTCTAACTGCTGAGCATGCGCTTACTGGGCACCTAGGGTTTTGTGCAGAGCTACTCTTGTTCCTCTCCAAGCTGAGCTGCCACCTTATGCTTGCTCCTCGTTGGAAGTTTAAGATATGACCTTCTTGCTGTTTTAGCTTCTGCATATGTGTCTACAGCAGGTTTCCTTGCTTCCATAGCCTTATGTTCAGCTTCTACACCTTCTTGACGGCTTCTACACACACCTACCGTGAGTTGGCAAGGTTCATCATCACCTATCTACTCCATAGCTACTGTTTATTGCTGTTTTTCTTCCTCAACAGCTGTGCAGCTTGCTGATTTCTGTATTCCAGTCTTTTGGAGCATCTTAATCATGAAGGTTGTGTCAATCAGCTTGACATCAGATTTGGAGCTATTTCAGCTTGTCTACATTGATTTTGGTGTTTTTATATGCATATGCTTTGTAAAATTGTCTATATTCAGTTTGTAGATAGTTCTTAATTCAATTTCAGCAATGCAATTGTTCTTTTGCATAAATCTCTCATCTTTATTTGAGATTCATTGTGGTGTTGTGTGCATCTCGATCCTGCCTATTTCCTACAAGACTTCCTCAAGCATAAATGAAGTGATCCACATGTAATTTAGTGTGATCAGTTGCTACAATTTCTAAATGGATCATGAGATTCTTGGTATAGTGAAAATCATTCTCTAGTAGGGTCAGATGTATGGGGTATAGTTACGGGTGGCCATTGTGGCACCTAATATAATTTCTGTGCCTAAGTATGCCTTTACCTAGATCCTCAACAGGTGTGTGATTTTGGCTCTTGTAATCCCTGCCATGTAATAGCATAATCTTTGCTCATGAGCATATGAGATAGATCCTGAAATTTAAACTGCTTTCATGCTTGTCTCTTGTGGCGACCTCTTGTGATGAGTCCAAGTCTTCATCTTCCTATGGCCCTTTGTAGAAGTGATCTCTCCAATGAAGCCTTTTAAAATTCAGTAGTTTGTATGAACCTCTACAGTCTGTTCTAGGGCATTTTCCCAACTCAGGTGTGATTTGAATCTACTGTCCATGAAGGTCTTGTCTCTTTATGAAGAACAGTAGCTAGTTGTGTAGGAACTGTATCAAGTGGTAATTACTTATCTAAATAAGGGAGATGTGCATCTATTTATCATGAATATTTGTCAAAAAGCTAACGAGTGAAATGGATAATGTAAATGAGCATCTACATGGTATATGATATGTGCTTTGCAGCTCAAAACAGTAGAGTATGATATGCTTCAATCAGACATGGAAATGCTGTGAAGGATATGATTGTGTGGGCTGCCTCAAGTTTTCCAATTCAAATAATCGATTGTGCGCTTGCCTCTCCCATGGAGAAATGTAAGCAAAACCTTCTAAATTTGGCCATCTTTGCATCTGTTACATGTTAGAAGGCGATGCTTACTCTTTGGCTTTAGTAGGTGGAGCCCATACCATCTCATGAGCGATTACTAGTGATCTTTTGAGGGTCAAGGCTCATCATAGTGATCGCTTGATTAGGCTTAAAAGTCTAGCAATGTTTCATCTGAGTTTTGGTCAAGGACCGTGAATTGGAGGGGGGAAGACGCATGATCCAAGCCTTGGTTTTAGCTTAGCCCCTTTGATGAGATATAAAATGATCCTCTAGAAAGCAATAGATGACGACATCCTTGGTTCTCAATGAGAACTTGACAGCTTGGCAGCTTTGCCTAATTTGAGTACTTGGGTCCTCTCATGGAGGTGACTTCTGAACCACATTGGTACTTTTGATGCTCTAGATGTATGCTGATGAGGGGGGCTTGGAATGTTGATTCTATTGATATATTTCGGTAGTGATGTGTGAACACACTAGGACCGCCGAGGCACTTTTTTCCCTCTTTAGGAGGTTTTTTTTCCCCGGGCTTGTATATACGCCTATTACCCTAATGAGTCACTTATCTTTGTACATTCTCTTGGTAATACATTTAGTATTGTGTGTTGTGCTCCAAGCTTCTTTTTCTTCCTTGCGTTGTTTGCGTGCTTCCGCGGACCTCAAACTCCAACAATTGGTATCAAAGTAGGTCGTCGCTTCATCTAGGGTGTCATCGACACCCCTCTGGTCACAGTTTCAGAATCACACGAAAATTGCTGAGCATACTCAGGGCGATTAGGAGTTCAAAACTGCTTCGCTTGGTGGTGTCGAAATCACGAATCGAAGCTCATTTCGGCCTCTAAATGCACTATTACAGTGCCTATGCAAGCAATTTTGTCTTTTTGTGTCAAACATATATACAGGTTTCGGTTCGCCAGTATAAGCGCCTTGAAGTATGCTACGGGTTTAGCAGAACTCAACAAGGTAGTTATGTTCAACTTTTTGAGATAGAATCATTTTTTTTGTATTAGGGTATTTTAGTTAGTGGCCATGGCTCAAAACAATGATGTATTCCGTATGTTGGCTATTTTGATCAGTGGCCATGGCTCAAAGCAGTGATGTATTCCGTATGTTGGCTGTTGAGGGTAAGTTTGATGGTACTGATTACCCATTATGGGCATATATGATGCGTCATGTATTGGTCGCAAAAGGATTGTGGAATTTTGTGCAGGGTGTTGAAAAACGTCCTACTATACTTGCAAATACAGTTATTGAAGGTCATGCGGATGGCATTGAAGATGATGATCTTCATGTTTGTGTTCGTGCTTCGGTTCCTACCGCACCTAGTGGAGAGAAACTTTGTTGGGATGGAAGAGATGCTCATGCATATGCATTGATAACCTTGTCTATCAAACGTGCCATTATTCCTCACATTTGCTCCTGCAAAACAAAAAACGATACTTGGGATACACTTACTTCTTTATACTAGGCAAAGAATGAGGTTCGTATTGCTTACCTTCGAAAATAGCTTGAGAGCGAGCACATGAATGAAGGAGATACCATGGACATTTTTTTGTCAAAGATCAAAGATTTGAAGAAGTAGGTTTTGTTGATGAAGTCTTTCTAGACAGTTGACTTCTGTAGAATGTTCTGGACAGTCTTCCAGATTCATATCAGAGTTTTGCTTCTACTCTTCAATTGAGAAAGGCATTCAAATGCCTTCACCTTTGAGGAGTTAGTCTTTATTCTTTTGCAAGAAGATCAGTCTAGGGAGAACAGATCAATTATGCGTATTGAAGATAAAGCTTTCCTAGCTAGTCAGATGGGCAAAGGTAAATGGAGCTCATCTACTACTAAGCAGAACTCTGCTAATTCTGCACAATCAAAGAAGGATGATAAAGACGAGAAGAAAATAGAAAAGCAAAAAGTGTTTTGCAAATATTGTAAAGGAAATGATCATGTTATAAAGAGTTGTCCAAAACTGGATGCAAAAGAGGTAAAGAAGAAAGAGGCTTGAATGGTTGTGGCCTCTACACCCAAAACAAAGTATGCTAATCTTGTGCAGAACAAAGAATGGATATCTACTACTGTTTGCAGTTATGACCCATCTTCTCATGAACAATGTATGCCTGTAGTAGACTATGTTTGCCAGTACTTTGATAGTGGGGCAATCAAACATATTACCTCGCAACCAAACATATTACCTCGTAGCGCAGTTTCTTCACTTCACTTGAGCCTTCCCCTATAGGGAATACTGTGGTAAACATGCCTGCGAAGGCTATATTTTGGCCAAAATGGAACGCTCCTCCTTCCCAAAAGATGGTTCAGTATAAGCTACTAAAAAATTGGAGCTTGTTCGCAGTGACGTTTGTGGTTCTATGCAAACACCTTCTTTTGGGAACTACCTTTACTTCATGACTTTCATTGATGATTTTTTAAGGCATGCATGGCTATATCCATTGAAAGCGAAGTCTGAAGTGTTTATGTGCCAGGGCAGATTTGGTGCGTAGCATCGCATGGTTTTTGAATTCTTAGCATTCGGTGTGTTCAATGCCATTCGCTGCCAAAAATTCGTTACATGGTGTATAAAATTCGTTCATGAGTCATGACCTAAAGTTTGAACCGATTCAAAGATTAGTCCTTAGAGTGAGTTTTTCGCGAATTTTATCGCCCTTAGCTTGAGCCTTTGCAGCCCTTAGCTTCAGCCTTGCCTCCTACCTTGACCCTTCATCAAATCAGCCATCATTGTAAGGCTCCCCTCATCGGATCAGCGGTGAGTCCGAGTCCCGACGAGAGAGAGAGAGAGAGAGAGAGAGAGAGAGAGAGAGAGAGAGAGAGAGAGAGAGAGAGAGAGAGAGAGAGAGAGAGAGAGAGAGAGAGAGAGAGAGAGAGAGAGAGAGAGAGAGAGAGAGAGAGAGAGAGAGAGAGAGAGAGAGAGGGGGGGGAGAGAGAGAGAGAGAGAGAGGGGGGGGGAGAGAGAGAGAGAGAGGGAGAGAGAGAGAGAGAGAGAGAGAGAGAGAGAGAGAGAGAGAGAGAGAGAGAGAGAGAGAGAGAGAGAGAGAGACTTTTTAACGTCTATTAAAGGCCAAAATCGGCCTATGAGACAAAACATATACATCAGGATTTAGTATGATCCAATCCACTCTGATCCCAAAAGGAAAATAAAGTGTGAGTACAAAACAGAGTATAAATGGAGTGGATAATAATAGCTTGCATCGAGGGTGTGGGCTGCTATGGGCATGCACTCTATATGCTCAATAGGTGAGATACAAATATGATATGCATAGGGAGGGAAGGCTCGGTGGTGTCATAACCCTCTAAATGTCTGGAGTGGGTGTAGGATATAATGCATCGGTGGGTAAGGCATCATGGCGATCTGCAAAATGCTTTGCACATCGAGGTCGACGGGGGTGCGCGGCTGACGTCTCTGTATCTCCATGTCATGGCATGCGTGAATCGCCTGAATCTCTCTCTGGTGGGGACGGGCTCCCCGGAGTGGGGGTCTGGGGGGAGAGAGAGAGAGAGAGAGAGAGAGAGAGAGAGAGAGAGAGAGAGAGAGAGAGAGAGAGAGAGAGAGAGAGAGAGAGAGAGAGAGAGAGAGAGAGAGAGAGAGAGACTTTTTAACGTCTATTAGAGGCCAAAATCGGCCTATGAGACAAAACATATACATCAGGATTCAGTATGATCCAATCCACTCTGATCCCAAAAGGAAAATAAAGTGTGAGTACAAAACAGAGTATAAAAGGAGTGGATAATAATAGCTGGCATCGAGGGTGTGGGCTGCTATGGGCATGCACTCTATATGCTCAATAGGTGAGATACAAATATGATATGCATAGGGAGGGAAGGCTCGGTGGTGTCATAACCCTCTAAATGTCTGGAGTGGGTGTAGGATATAATGCATCGGTGGGTAAGGCATCATGGCGATCTGCAAAATGCTTTGCACATCGAGGTCGACGGGGGTGCGCGGCTGACGTCTCTGTATCTCCATGTCATGGCATGCGTGAATCGCCTGAATCTCTCTCTGGTGGGGACGGGCTCCCCGGAGTGGGGGTCTGGGGGGGGAGAGAGAGAGAGAGAGAGAGAGAGAGAGAGAGAGAGAGAGAGAGAGAGAGAGAGAGAGAGAGAGAGAGAGAGAGAGAGAGAGAGAGAGAGAGAGAGAGAGAGAGAGAGAGAGAGAGAGAGAGAGAGAGAGAGAGAGTATTAGAGTTAACCTAAGAGCCTTCAGCCCACATATATCATAGAGAGAGAGAGTCTTTAATGTATTAGGAGTTCGAATTTACCTAAGAGCCTCCACCTTTTGCCTCTTAAGTCTTGGGCCCACATATATCATCATGCCTTGTGGTATTTCACCTTTATGGAGTATCCGTACGACTAATAATGAGTTGGTGAATACTACTGGATCTGGTTCTGGTACAAGGAGATGGATGTGTAAGTATTGTGGTAAGTCCTTTAGTACCACAACTACACGTCTCATCCGACATGTATCTGGACTAGGAGGATTGGGCATTGCTGGGTGTACACAAGTCCCATAAGAGGTTGCAGAAGTTATGCGCAAAGAGCATAAGCTTGCTCAAGATGCTAAAGCAGCTCGTCATCGTGAATTCATTGCAGCTTCTGAGGATATACTAGTAGAAGTTGAGGATAAAGGACTTAGTGCTAGCACATTGAGAAGTCGGACCTCTTCTCAACGTGATGAGAATGAAGAGTCTATTCCATTGGAAGGACAATCATCTCAAAGATTCAAAGTATCGTAGTCCTCTATTCAATCCTCTTACATATCCAGTGGCTTGCAGCAGCAATGCCAAAGAGTATTTGACATAGAGATAGTGTTGCATACTTGAGTGCAACATTCCTTTTAATGTTGTTCGCACAGATGCATAGAAGAGAATGGTAAAAGCAATAGCTCAAGTAGGCTCTTGTGATGATTGACATGGGGTTGATTACAAGCGGTTGCGTACCTCCATGCTCATAGAAGAGAAAGAGAGAATCGAGAAACTTCTAGAGCCCATTAGAGTGGGATGGTAGACATATGGTTGCTCCATTCTATCCGATGGATGGAGTGACATTCGACGTTGCCATATCATGAACATAATGGTCTCTAGTTGTTTGGGCACTTTTTTTCTTAAGGCCATTGATTTTAGTCATGCGGACACACACGCATCATTGGAGAGTTTATATTTGAGCACATTAAAAGTGCCATTGAGGAAATCGGTGTGCAAAATGTAGTATAGGTTATCACCGATAATGCCTCAAACTGGAAGAGAATGGGAGAGTTGGTAGAGGCTTAGTTTCCTAGCATTGTGTGAAGTCCATGTGCTCCACATTCTTTAGATTTATTGATTGAGGATATAGGGAAGCTCCCTTGGCTATCTCCTGTGGTCAGTGATGCAAAAAAGATGATTTCTTTCATACGTAAGAATCACCGAGCATTAGCTATTTTTTCAGGCTTATAGTAAAAAAGAATTGATTCATCTGGCAGAGACTCGATTTGGCTATGTCCACCGTGTCTTTTCTAGATTACATTTATGCATGGATTCATAACGCATGACAGTTATAGACCCTCGATGGCTGAGCATGACAAGAGGACGCACAGGGGCAGCAAATTATGTGCAACGGAAGATTTTCAATGTGGATTTTTGGGCAGAGATAGCGTATCGTACCTGTCTTGTGACCGATTCATATAGTACTATGATTTGCTGATATGGAGGGATCCACACTTGGCCTCTTATATCATATGTACACACGAATGCGAGGGGCTATTTCATCTGTGACCACTCCATCAACTTCTAGGTATCTTTGAATTCTTAATTATTAAATATTATTTTATTTGTGACTAGATTGATGATTAATAATTTATTTGTGATTACATTGATGATTGTATGATGGCTTTTTGCTTTTATAATTTTTTAATGTAGACATCGTGATATGATGGAGTTAGTGGAGTCTCGATGGAAGTTTTTATCATGACCGATTCATAGTTTTGCAACACTTTTACACCCTTACTTTAAGGGTCCACGTTTATTGTTACAACCACGCATGCGATATATGAAGGACTTATACACGGAGCACATTATGAGTCCTAATCAGCAGGTGGCATTGCATTTGATAGTGATTTTTCCGCCTATATGAGCAATGTTGGTATTGCCTATGCTAGATCCACCTCATTGAGGCAAGATGTCACATCTCGACCTCTTGAGTGGTGGAACCTTTATGGTTATGGTCACCTTACCATCGCACCATACACGTTGAGGGTCTTGTCACAGGTATACTGCATATTGAAATTTGACTTATAATTTGTGAATCGTGATTTGCTACATAAATGATAATTATAATCCAATATTCATGAATAATCAATTTTAATGATCAATGATAATTATAGGATTGCTCTTCTAGTCCATGTGAGAGAAATTGGAGTGCATTCTCCTTAGTTCACACCAAGCTCCGCAATTGTTTGAGTGTGGAGGAGTTGCATCATGTGGTCTTTTGTAAGGCCAATTTACGACTTTTACGTGCATTACGATCTCTTAAAGGTCCGAGGCAGGTAATATTTTTGATAATTAAAATTTGTGTAAATATTTCCTAATTTATTCTTATGTGATAAATTACAATATTCTTAAAATTTATTGTGTTTTTTTTCCATACTTCACCTATTGATTTTGAGAGTGCTTTCGCATCGGAGGAAAGCATAGAAGCATCCATTGATGATGAGCAGGATCATATTTATAGGATGCTTCATGCAGAGCTTGAGAGCAGTGATAGGGGGGTTACGAGAGTGCGATCCCGTGCTACTGCTAGGCCTCAGAGTGATCCACTCGAGGAGAAGGGTCCATCTACGTGCGTGGCGCCGATTTATACTAGAAGACGCAAGATGCGTCCTCGACGTCGAGGCTAGTCCATGGTGTCAGAGGCTCAGCTCGAGAACATTGTCGAGGATGCACTAGAGGATCATGGGTTTGCAGAGATGGTTCCTATTGTGGATCCAAAGTATGATGATGAAGGGAATGTCAGTCCTAGAGACAATATTTCTCTTTCATCATGAGATGAGTCCTTTGGCACAGATGATCTAGAGTAGATAGTAGATATAGACTCATGAGTCATGCCCACTTGGCACTTGCCACTATGATCATTGATGTATCTGACATATTGATATCACTGTTCAGTGTTCAGTTCACACATATGACATTACACATGATGATTCAAACTTTTTGGTAGATGTTTATGATTTATCTTACCATGCATGTATTATGATCATTGATGTAAGATGTATTATGATCATTGATGTAAGATGTATTACTTTTTGGATTCATACTTTTTGGCATTGGATTATGGATAGTATACAGGGTTTTTGATTTCATATTTATCATTTATGATTTATCACAGTTCATAATTTTGAGTTTTCTCCCTCGAGCCTTGACTATATTATGTTTTATCATTTATGATTCATGTTACAGGGTTTAATAGTTCAAACTTCATTAATGGATTATGGTTGTTATTTGTTATTTGTAAGTTTTAACTTTTAATATGCATAATAATATGTATATACTATATATTAGATTCTTATGAATTTATATGTACTTGTAATGACGTACCTTAGACACCTTGCCTTCCTATACCATTCGGTCCTCGCACCTTACGTGCACCGAACTGAATGCACCAGGCTGCCTTGTTATGTGCTTCAAACAATTTCTAGTTTTGGCTGAAAATTTGTGAGCATGTAAAATGGGCACGCTCCGTTTTGATCGAGGGGGGGAATATATGTCTTCTAATTTGAATGCATTTCTGGTTGAATGTGGGATAAAACATCAACGTACAGTGCCATATACACTTCAACAAAATGGTGTTGCTAAAAGAAAGAACAGGTCACTCATGGAGATGGCAAGGTGTATAGTCAAGAGTCAGGCTTTACCACATAGTTTCTGGCTTGAGGCTATTATGTGTGCAATGTATGTACTTAACAGGTGTCCCACTAAAGAATTGTAGTCTATCATTCCATATGAGGCTTGGTATGGTCGCAAGCCATCTGTTTCTTGTTTGCGTGTCTTTGGTTGTCTGGCATATGCATTAGTGGCTGAACAAGAAATTGGATGATAAGAGTAGTGAAATGTATTTTGGTTGGGTATAGTTCTGAAAGCAAAGGCTATCGTCTGTATCATCCACAGTCTAAACACATTTTGGTTAGCTATGATGTTGTTTTTGTGGAAGATGCAATTCTACCATTACTTTCATGTACTAAAGAGACATCAGTTAGATACTTTGTTGTCTCTTTTTACAGGTGGACAGTCTAGTGCGGGTCCAAATGAGGCAATTTCTTAGCCTTTACAGGTTCCAGATGATGATGCAGATCATTCCACTTCTCATGCAGATTTACATGATGCACTTATTGATGAGAGGGCTGGTATAGAGGAGGCAAAAACTATGCCTAGATGGTTGGTGCATACTTTGCGAGATAGGAAATAGATGAACCTCTGTCATATTGTACTCGTTCAGACTCTCATAGTGTTTGCATCATATTACTATGCTATGGTTGCCTCTAGTTTTTGTGATTAGAATGAGCCTGTTTCGTTTGATGAAGCACAAAATTTAGAATATGATGCTATGATGAAGAATGGTATCGAGTCTTTATGTGATTTGCCTCTTGGCAAGAAGGCCATTCGCACTAAGTGGGTATACAAGCTGAAGCGTAAGCCTTATGGAACAATTGATAGGTAGAAGGCTAGGCTTGTTGCAAAAGGTTATGCTCAAGAAAGAGGGATTGATCTGGACATTAAAACTGCATTTCTGAATGGTGACTTACATGAAGTGCATGTTTTCCGGCCCTGTGGTTTTGTGCAAAAAGGGCTTGAAAACAAAGTGTGCAGGTTGAAAAAGGCATTATATGGTTTGAAGCAAGCACTACGTGCTTGGTATGAAAAGATACATGCCTACTTGATTGCACATGGTTTTTAGAACAGTCCAATTGAGAGCATGTTATATGTTAAGCATGCAAATGATGTGCTCCTAATCATTGTTGTCTATGTTGATGACGTGCTTGGTATGAAAAGATACATGCCTACTTGATTGCACATGGTTTTTAGAACAGTCCAATTGAGAGCACGTTATATGTTAAGCATGCAAATGATGTGCTCCTAATCATTGTTGTCTATGTTGATGACATGCTGCACACTTGTCCTAATGAGAAGCATATTTCTGATTTTAAGCTTGATTTGCATGCCTCATTTGAGATGTTAGATTTGAGGAATTTGCATCATTATTTGGGCATTCAATTTATGGAACTTGATCGCGGAATAACTTTGTGTCAAACAAAATAAATTGACACACTATTGCAACGTTTTTTCCTTGAAGACTGCAAACCTGTTACCACTCCTATGGAAACAGGTTTACGGTTGAGTCTTCATGGTGTTGGAAATGCATGTGATGTTGTTCTCTATTAGCAAGTTTTTGGATACTTGATTTACTTATGCATAACTTTGCCTGATATTTAGTTTGTTGTCTCACATTGCCTAAGTGTCAAACATTGGCACTAGTGGTTAAGCTTATCTTTCGCTACTTAACTAGTACTCGGCTACTTGGATTGTTTTATCCCAAGGGGGATCACTACCGCCAAATTTGCAGAATATATTCCCTTTTTTTTGCTTCCCATGATTACTTGTTTTCAAATTTAAGAGAGAGAGTTGTCATGAAATCAACATTAGCTCTAGCTTCAATCTTTGTCTTTTGTACAATCATTCATCAAATACTTCAGACATGCCTTCATTCCTGGAACTAACTGAAACTTGTCAACATCTCTCAACAGGTGCCCAATTCCTACAGACTGTTTAAACTCTGCTATGCTATGGAAAAAAGCACGACTTGCTGTGTGTCTGTTCTCTCTCTTGTGTGCGCATGTGCGTTTGTGGAACCAACCTTAATAGTCCACTTGCATTCCGAGACCTGAAAGGTCGCAGGAGAGAGCTGCTGCAACAGGTCGGAAGACTCTGGCCGACGAACACGTAGGTTCCTTCACTGCTCTCTCCAGCTCGTCGATTGAGAGCTGCGCGAACCCTAACATCAGCAGACTCGCGAACCTTACAGAAGACCTGCGAACAACATCCACAACACACACACACACAGAGAGAGAGAGAGAGAGAGAGAGAGAGAGAGAGAGAGAGAGAGAGAGAGAGAGAGAGAGAGAGAGAGAGACTCATTTTCAGACGGCTTTGTGTCTGCTATCATCTTTCTGAATAGAAAATTTTTCCACATGACACGTTTCCTTTAAGAATAACTTGCACAAAATGACATATTGCCCAGTCAGAGTGAATTTTCACATGTATTTGAAAAATTGAACTTCGCCTTCAAAAAAGCTGGAAATTCATCCATTACATTATGAAGAGATGGCGATGGTTTGTCCATATATAGCAAAGTGAAATTATTTTGTCCATTTCTTCAAAAGGCATGTAAGGTATGGCATTCGCATCTATGAATCTCAGGTCCTTGAACTCCATGCTTATGGAGTGTCCAACCACTCCCACATACTGTTCACATATTTGTGGAGGTTGCCTTAAGTAGATAGGATAATCTTGTTGTTAGCAATGTTTTGATGGTGCAAAGCAGTTGTGGAAGCCCATATCAGATGTTCTCTACATATCAAAGAACACAGTCTGATCACAATCTAACTGTGAATGCACCTACTTTCGTTGCCTTATTGAAAGAATGTGCTAAGTTGAAGGACTTCGAAAAGGGTCTGGAAATTCATGCCGAGGTTGCCAGAAGGGGACTGATTGACAACAATGTCTTTATTGGGACTGCTTTGGTTGGTATGTATGTCAAGAATGGTTTACTTACAAAGGCACGACAAGTGTTTGATGGGCTTCCAGTGCGTAATGTTGTTTCATGGAATGCACTTATTGGAGGATATGCTGAAGATGACCGTAGCAAGGAAGCACTTCATTGTTTTAATCAAATGCAAGAAGAGGGTATTTCTGCTAATTCAGTGACTTTTATCTCCTGTTTAAAAGCCTGTTGCAATAGCAGGGATACCAAGAAAGGGCATATGATTCACAATGTGATAGAGAAGCGAGGACTTTTAGGAATGGACATCACTGTTTCAAATGCTTTGGTGGACATGTATGCAAAGTGTGGCCAGCTTACTGAAGCAGAGTTTGTACTGAGGAAGCTTTCTGTGCGGAATGCTATGACATGGACATCACTCATTTCAGGTTATGTAGAACATGGGTACTATGAGATAGCACTTAATTGTTTTGACCAAATGCAAAAACAATGTGTCCCTGCAACAGCTGTCACATATGCTTCTGTGTTAAAAGCTTGTAGCAATCTGGGAGATGAAGAGAGAGGCCAAGAAATACACAGGAAACTGGAAGCAAGTGGTTTGCTTGAAGGGAATTTCATTCTGGGTAGTGCCTTGGTGAACATGTATGTAAAATGTGGCCTTTATGCAAAAGCTCATAGCATATTTGATAGAATTACTATTAGAAACATTGGATGCTGGAATTCACTTATGACTGCATATGGAGATAATGGTTTGGATGAAGATGTGCTCGTCTATTATGAACAAATGAAACTTGAAGGTGTTTCTCCAAATCACGTGACCTTTATTTGCACCTTGAAAGCATGTGGCAATGTATTAAATATCCAGAAAGGTAAAGAAATTCATAATGATACTCAAGGAAATGGACTTCTAGAGGATTCTCTTATTGGCAATGCTGTAGTTGAAATGTACACGAAACTGAGTTTGCTTACGATTGCAAGACAGGTTTTTGATTATCTTCCTATTCACACTATGGTCTCTTGGAATGCCTTGATAGCAGGGTACACTGAACATGGATATGGCAGAAAGGCTCTTGAATGTTTTGAGCTGATGCAGATCGAGGGATGTTCTCCTATGCCAGTCACTTTTGTTTACATGCTTAAAGCCTGTGGTATCACACACGATAGAGACAGGGGTAAAGAATTGCATGCTGAAATTGAGAGACAAGGATTATTGGATAGCAATATTGTTATTGGCAATGCTTTGATTGATATGTACTCCAGGCTTGGCTTGCTGTTTTCCTCATTGGAGGTGTTTGATAGGCTACCAGCTCGAGATGTTGTCACATGGTCTGTGCTAATTGCTGGCTATCTTGAATGTGGACTTGCTAAGGAAGCATTGATAGAGTTTGAGCAGATGCAATCTGATGGTGTAACAGCGAATGCTGTTACCTACAATTTTGTCCTGAAGGCTTGCTGTATGTCACAGAATTTTGTGAAAGGCATGGAGCTACATGCTGAGATGGAGAGGCAGGGATTAATAGAGAGCAATGGACTCTTTGGTGCTAACTTAATAAGTTTGTACTCGAGATCAGGCTCCCTTGCAAAAGCAGAGGAAGTTCTCAAAAGGTTACCTGTCCTAACAACTGGTACTTGGAATGCATTGGTTGCAACCCATGCTGAACATGGTGACCATGAGAAAGCAATGCATGCTGTTGACCAAATGCAGCTTGAGGGCATCTCACTACAGGAAGAGACATTCATGCATTTGTTAAAATCGTGTGCAACCTCTGGATCCATCAGTGATGGTGACAAGTTATATGCTGCAATCGAGGAAAATGGCTTTCTGGATGGAGATGCCATTCTTGGGGTTGCTGTAGTGGATATGTATGCTAAGTGTGGCTCCTTGCAAAGGGCACAGGAAGTTTTTAATAAGTTTACAGATGGAGGTATTGTCCTATGGACAGCATTGATTGCTGGTTATTGTGACCATGGGCATTCAGAACAAGCACTAAGACTCTATGGACGGATGCATATTGAAGGAGTCCTTCATGATGCATTCACAGCAGTGAATGGTCTGAAAGCTTGCAGAAATTCAAGTGCTGCTCACAAGGGCAAGCAGATACACGTTGAGATCAATGAACAGGGACTGCTTGTGACAGACATTGTTCTTGGAAACGCTTTGACTGACATGTATGCAAGATGTGGGCAGCTTGCAATGGCACATCATGTATTGACTGAACTTCCAAGTAGAAGTGTCATCTCTTGGACATCCTTGATTGCAGGATATGCAAATCATGGATATGGTGAGAGGGCACTTGAGTGCTTTAAGCAGATGTGCATTGAAGGCTTTGCCCCTAGTAATGTTACCTTTGTTTGCTGTTTGAGAGCTTGTGGAGAGGTGGGATGTATTGAAATAGGTAGCGTATTACATGCTGAGATTGAACGACAAGGATTGGTGGATAGGGACCTAACTATTGGCAATGCTGTTGTTGACATGTACGCCAGGTGTGGAAGGCTGATTGAAGCACAGCAAGTTTTTGAAAAGCTTAGAGCACACACCATAGTTTCATGGACAACTATTATGGCTGGGTATGCTAAGGTTGGAGAAGGTGGAAAGGTTTTTCAGCTTTTCAGGAGAATGCAGAAGGAAGGCTTGCAACCGAACGAAGTAACATTTGTTGTTATGCTTACTGCATGCATTCGCATGGGACTATTCCACAAAGGTCACACTTTCTTTGAGGCCATGAGCAAAGATTATGGGATTCTTCCCATGCCTGAGCACTATACCTGTGTCGCCAGTCTTTTAATTCAAGCTGGCCATCCAGATAGGGTATTGTCTATAAGGAGTAATTTAGCGACAGACATTGATCTTATGTTATGTCATGGGCTGCTTTTTTCCTGCAAGAATTGGGGACATGTAGCACTTGGAAAGTATATTTTTGAACAATCCACAGATGCAGAAGCTAAGATGACAGCATTCATGCAGTAATGGATATTCATGAAATTTCATGGCTTGCAGTCGGTTGAATATTGAATGTGTCAGGAATCATTTAGCAAGCTTAACAAATATGAAGCTGGTCTGAACAACAAAGAATGTCAGTGTAAGCAGCAACTGGGGTATCCTTAGAATGCTATGGATGTAAAAGCAAACAGAGATTCTGTGTCCTGCATGTATAGGCCACCAATGGACTGGCATTACACCAACTAGTAAACAAAATGCAATAGAAGAAAGGTTATATTGTTCTTTATTTGTTTCTTTGGAATGAGCACTTGCAGTTGGGTTTACAATGATGAGCTGGGACAAACCCATAGAAATTACTTTTCCACTTGGAAAAGTTGTAAAGTTCATTTTTTCATGGCTTAGCCATTTGTATAAATGGATGGAATAAGTACATGAAGTTTTTCTTCTACCACCCATTGTGAACGCTCAAGGGTGGCAAAACAAAGATAAAGGGAATTAAATTATATTCACTGAAACCTTATGGAATAATGATCTATGAAAGAGAGTGAATTTTGTACAAGGGTAAGTTGAAGATATGCAAAAGTAATGAACCGAATTGTCTTAAGAGGAAAATGGCTTGATACAGCGCTTAAGAAACGATGATGAGGACATAATTGACCAAAAGATGATGAGGAATCCATCTTTGTTGGGTGTTGTGGAAGTGTGAGAGACACACTAGAAGCACACACAAGGAGCACAAACGCAGCAAGACACACGGAGAAGATGGATGGCTGGAATAGCTCTCTCTATTGACGATGAATTGAACTCAAGTAAGAGCTGAATAATATCCCTAAGTACAAAGTACCACCACATATGAGTGAATCATGTATGTGGTAACATGGGAAAAAACCTCTAGCCAACTCTAGAGTAAAAAGTGCCTATGTATAGGGAAAAGGTTCACATCAAAGCTACTCGAGGAATACATAAGTGTAACAAACCCCCCCTGGAGCGAATGATGTGAACACATACGAGTGACGTATTAGCTCCCACAAGGTAATAAGCCTAAAGCTATGCGAAAAGCTTCAAACTTTTCCCATGGAAGAGCTTTGGTGAATATGTCTGCCACATTATCTTGTGAAGGCACATATACCAAATATCTCCTGCATGAAGGCGCTATCTCACATAGTGATAATGCATCTCAGTATGTTTGGTCCGTGCATGAAACATTGGGTTTCGTGCAACAACCAATGCTCTGACTATCAGTGAGAATATGCGTAGCAGCATCAATCTCCATGCAAAGATCCATCAATAGGTGTCTCAGCCATATACACTCCACTGTAGCTGTGAAAACTGCCCTATACTCAGCTTCACAACTCGATGTCGCCAATGTAGGTTGCTTCTTACTCAACCAAGATATGCATGAGTCTCCAAGGAAAAAGCAATTACCACTAGTGGACACACGAATATCATAACAACCAGCCCAATCACTATATGTAAAAGCATGCAAGCATGGTTGAATATCTCTTCCATAAAAGAGACATAAGCTCAAAGTGCCTCTGAGATATTTAAACACACGTTTCACCGCTTGTCAATGCTTAGTGCTAGGGCTATGCATGAATCAACTCAATTGGGAAACTACATACTATATATCCGGCCTTGTGTTTCATGCATATGTAAGACATCCCACAACTTGTTGATAAAGAGAAGTATCAAATGCATCACTGGAATCCTCAACTAAGAATCTAAATCCTGTCTGAACTGGTGTGGTAACTGGCTTGCAATCCTCAAACTCAAAATGCTGAAGTAGTTTTTCAACATACTTTGCTTGATATGTAACAATTCCCCCCTCAACGGATACAAACTGGATGCCAAGATAGTAGCTCAAAAGACCAAGATAAGTGACATAAAAAATAGCTGAAAATTTTCAGCCATGTTTGGTTGGAAATTCTCTACATTTTCAACCCTATTTGGCTGGAACTTTTCAGCCCTTTGAGCCTCAATAGGCTGATCTACATGGCCATAGTCAAGCGCACCATTTTGGAACAAAGGCATGAGTGTATCGAACACATCTTGTGAGCTAATTGTTGCTTGTTTTTTGCATTCAAGTAGAGGAAAAACTGAATTTTCAGCAAATACCACATCTCGACTCATAATAATTGTGTTTGTCAATGGATGATACAAATGATATCCCTTACTTTCAGCACTATAACCAACAAGTATGCATTTCTTTGCCTTGTCATCAAGTTTATGACGTTATTGTGATAGCACAAGAGCATATGCCGAACAACCAAACACACGCTTATGACTAACCATGGGCTTATGTCCCTTCCAAGCCTCATAAGGAGTGATGACTCTCAATGCTTTTTTTAGGGCAGCGATTCAACACATAATTTGCACACGACCGCTTCCATCCAAAACTTATCAGAAAGGTGCTTTCCTTTAACCATACATCGTGCCATTTCAAGTAGAGTTCTATTTTTACGCTCGGCAACACCATTTTGTTGAGGTGTATATGGCACCGTACATTGGTGTGAAATACCCTTTTCACGAAGAAAAGCACTAAACTCATGTGACATGTATTCACACCATGATCCATGTGTAGAGTCAAAAGCTTTTGTGAAGAAAATTTTTCAGCCATAGCTAAAAATGCTTTGAAGAAAGAAAATATCTCATTCTTTACTTTCATAGGATACACCCATGTATGGCGAGTAGCATCATCAATGAAGGTAACAAAATTTAGACGCTTCTTAAAAGATGGAGTCTTGATGGGACCACATACATCACTATGAACAAACTGTAATTTTCTTGTAGTGTGTGACTATCTTTTGGAAAAGAAGCACGATTCATTTTTCCAAGAATGCAACCTTTACATGCATGCTTTTCAATGGACTCAAGTGTAGGCAAACCAATAACCATGTCCTTCTTTTGCAAGTAAAATAAGCTATTGAAGTTCAAGTGACCAAAACGAGCATGCCAAAGCTCCATTTCAGCCATGGAAGAAGTATGAGCAACCAAGGCATTTGAGGCAACCCTCTTGTATGTATCCATGCGATACAAACCATTACATAATGTAACGGACATCACGATAACATCGCCATTGCTGAAATCATGAACCATACACTTATCATCAACAAAGTGTACATGAAGTCAAACTTTGACAATCAACAGAACTGAAATTAAGTTCTTCTTTATATCGGGTATATACAATGCATTTTTCAAGAGAATCACACCTCCATTTGCAACCGTAAGCTCAATTTCTCCTACTCCAATGATAGGATAAGAGGCATTGTTTTCACACACCACATGTCCTCCTTTGGGTGCATCTTTCAAAGATACAAAAAATATTTTGCATGATGTTATGTGCTTTGAAGCACCACTATCAAATAACCAATCCGAATCAGCCTCGCTCACAACCATATATTTAGAATGCAAAGATGCATCATAAATGACATGTAACAATACATGCCCAAAAATCTTAAGCCATGTTAGCTTCATCATTCTTTGCATTTGCTGAATTTTCAGCAATAGAAAAGTCGGATTCCTTCTTCTTTTCATTGCGTTTAGCAAGCTTTCTACACTCATCAATAGTATGACTAGGCTTTCGGCAATATTTGCATCTCTTCTTCTTTTGCAAATCACCATCATTAGAGGAATGAGTGGAAGAGGAAGCTTGAGGCTTTGGTTTTGATGAACCCAAAGCTAAACCATACTTGCTGTTCCCCTTTTGTGAGATAGCAAGTGCTTGCATTCCCTCAATCAAACCACTCTTATTCACTCTAGATTTCTTTTCTTGCAAAAGAAGAGACACAACCTCATCAAATGCATACACATTGGGATTCCCTTTTGCAACTAAACAGTGTAGTAGCAAAGCTTTGAAAAGATTCTGGTAATCCTTTCAACAATGTAGACATGAGCGATGCATCCGGAATGATCTCATCTATGTTTGCCAATTGCTCTTTCAAGTCCTTAATGCGTGTCACATACACATCCACCGACTCATTTTCAACCATACATACATCCTCAAGTTGCTTCCTCAAGTATGCAACACGTGCTTCATTACACACGACATACAAAGAAGCAAGAGTGTCCCATGCCTATTGTGATGTAGAACATGATCGAATGTATGGAACTATATGACGCTTCACAGAAAGCGCAATCAATGCATGAGCTTGAGCATCTTTTCCATCCCATCTAAGCTGCTCCTGTGTAGGTGGAGAAGGAGAAACCACTGTACTTGAAGAAGAAGCTTCATATGTGACAGTAGACTATGAAGAAGAAGAACCTGGGGGTCTTCGATCTACATCTGCCACTATGTTCCAAAGTTGTTTTGCAACAAGAACATTCTTCATCATGTAAGACCACATCGAATATTTGGTCCCATCAAGCTTATCTTCAGCTTGAAGCATGCCAAACAAGTCATTGCTTCCCACCATTTCATGAAGGAAGAAGAATGTGACAAAACGTTTACTTCGATGAATGCTGAAATGAATGTTAAAATTTCAACTCACAAACTGTCACTCTGATGGCGATTTTAACTGCCTGAATGGCTTTGAAATGGGGGTAAAATTCCAGGGAACCAGAACCTGATAGGAAATGTTTCTTGGCTGCTGAAATTCATTGTTCTATGCTCCGAAGTTGATTTGCACTGTTAACCGTGCATGCACACCGCGATACAAAAAACACAAACTTGAGAAAGAGATGAACCTACTATGATACCACTGTTGGGTGTGTGTAGAAGTGCGAGAGACACACTAGAAGCACACACAAGGAGCACAAATGCAGCAAGACACACGGAGAAGATGGATGGCTGGAATAGCTCTCTCTATTGATGATGAACTGAACTGAAGTAAGGGCTGAATAATATCTCTAAGTACAAAGTACCACCACATATGAGTGATTCAACAGGTTCACATCAAAGCTACTGGAGGAACACATAAGTGTACAATCTCTTCTAGAGCCTCAATTTGAATAGTTGTTGGACTTTAATGTATGTATTTCATACATTATTAAGGAAGGCTACCTGGTCACATATAGCCAATAACAAGTTAACCACCTCCTCTTTCATTCCCACAATGAATAAAATGCATTCTCTAATTGCACTTTCTTTTACTTGTTTCATATGCCCACCATGGGTTGCCAATGTGCTTTGGTCTCTCTCATCCACTTCATATACTTTTTTTCTTGCTTTTCATGAAAAAGAAAATGACGTGTAAATTATGTTACAATGTTTGGTACTCATAATTCCATATCACATTTCAAATTTTATTCTATCACACACCATCAACTCTCTAGATTGATATCATTATGCTTGATTAAATGAAATTTTAATGGTATTTCACATGTGATATTCGTGCTTTGCATCCCTTGAAAGACATTACCATGTAGGGTTGTGAAATGCACAATGAACAACTAGACAATGTTTTAGTGGCTCTTCTTTTTTGCATGCCTATGACTTGGTTTGCTTCTTTTTTGCATGCCTATGACTTGGTTTGCTTCTAGCAAAGTTTCAAGAATTCAATCATCTATCTAGTTCTATATGGAGCAATTGATATTTATACTTAATTGTAATGAAGTAAAGTGGAACTATGTTCGATTGAAATGATCCACCTGGCTATTCAATTATTTCTATTTGCCTCAAATTAGTCTTGACATATCTAGGGGCATCTTACAAACATGTTTCAAATCCCATGTTCAACAATAGATAGTAAATTGATCTCAAAATTTTGCAAGTTGTTACCTTTGCACATTAAAAGGCATTACAGAGGCATGAAACAGCATACATCAAACTTAACACAATAGCCACTCTATTCTTAATGTGCATTACTTTATGAAAGTATGTATTATTCTTTTGTAAGAATAGCGTAAGCTTCTAGTGATGTGAACAATATTTTTGATTCTCCAAGATCATTGCTTGAGCATGTTTTCAATGTGGATATTCAAAGGGGACCTTGAAGAAAGCTAGGATATATTTAATAAGCCTATGATTGCCTACACTTTTTATCTCTTTTATGATCAATGATGTTTTTCACATGAAGATTGCAATTTTGGTGAAATGCAACCAAATTTGAATTGGCTGAACAAGGTGGTGCTTTGACTACTAAAAACATAAACATGTGAACTAGATTGCAAATTTTTTGCATGTCATGACTTATTGCTGCGGCAAATAAGTTGATATTGTGCATTTGGATGCTTGAAAAGCTCAATTTAATTTAAAAAATGTTTCAAGAACTTGACATTGCATAAAAATTTTATATACAAGCTTCGGGTATGAAAGCTAAGATAAATACATAATCAATTGTGAATTTTGAAGCAAGAATAATAGTCATTCCTCTAAAATACTTTAGAAATGCACACATCATAGTATATAATGCTTTTAAAAGCTTAAGAAACACCCTCCCTAAGGAAATATAATCTCCATATGTCTATTTCAAATTTAATACAAGTTCTTTCCATTGTCAACCATGTTAATTATAGACTTCTCATGCATATGAGTGTTTAAGATTTGAAACACAAAAACTTCAACTTTTCTATTGATCAAGGATGCATAATCTTTTATGTTATTATTCTCTAGAAGATTGGCAATTGCTAATGTTTTTGAAGATGCATATCTAAAAAAAAAAATGCTTTAGTATGAAAGTATTCCTAGGTGCTACAAATCCTCTTTGTGCAAACTCTTGTTTCATTCCTAGAATTGACACCATATATTTTGTTATGTTTGTATTAAAATTCTCTTACTATCCTTTTTTGAATTTGGATAAGTGGATGCCAATTGCATATCAATAATTTTTTACAAATCAATGTAGCCCTTTTCTAAATGTTTTGAGGTGCTCATTTTGGTTTGCATAATATATGCTCGATCCATGAACTCTAACACTTCTTAGTGGCATCTTTCAAATCAATAACTTCCTTTCTTTGCAGGAGGTTTTTTGGGTTCTTTGATGTGGATTGACTCTCTTACACACCATCCTTTTTTGTAGGTTCAATCTTACTATGCTATTTGGAAACCCTTTCTTGGGTAGAGAATCAGATTGAGATACAATGGAATTAAAGGGAGTATTCATGACCAATTTTGCATTGGGGACCAAGATGAAGGATAAGGATGTGCACAAGGAGAATTAAGAGTAAAGGGAAAAAGGACCTAAGATTGAACAAACATTAAACTAGATAAATTAAAGAGATAAGTCTTGCATGGAGAGACATGTAGGTGAATAAAAGAAAGGAATTCACATGGTCTAATGTACTTTCATATTTACATCAGAAGACTAATGTGCAAACTTTAGTTCTAAAATAGAAATGAGTGAACATATCTCCTCACTATGAACTAAAATGAATGATAGGATGGAATAGAGTGCATACCTCTTCACACAAGTACTTTCTATTGTGTGTTTTTCCTTCAAATTGCTATGAGATCTTGTGTGTAATCCATTATAGAACTTTTGTGCATATGATAATCATTGTAAATATATGTTTTTTTTTCACAAAAAAACAAAGGAGAAACTTTTTCATTCATGGCACCTTTTATCTTAGAAGTTATTTCCTATGGTTGATAGATTTTTCTTGCTCAAAGCCTCTCAATTAAAATCCATGTAAACTTTTTCTCTTCTTCAATCCCGTGACTTGGAAGTCATAAGCAAGCGTTAAAATTCCAAGGAGAAAATGAAAAATATATTTTCTCCATGCTATGCAAAGGATACTCACCTCTTTCTACAAACCCTACCCTCTAATATAAGAATTTAGTGCCATTCACGTGTGCAATATGAGATCATTATTTTTATTTAGTTGGTGCCAATGAATAGTGAAAATTCTAAGGAAAAAAGGAAATGAAATTGCAATCTTTTGGGCCAAGGGTTCCTACCTCTTTCTATTGTCTTTGCATATCCAAATTCGATTCCATTCATGCATGTAGAATCAAATGCAGCCTTGAGATCCTTTTCAATCCCTCTTTTATGGCTGAAAATAAGAACATGAAAAATCACATGGAGAATTTTTTCTATCACAAGAAATAGTCTCCACTTGATTTTATTAAGTCCAAGCGTGTTGCAAAGTCTTTAGAACCCCCTCTAAATTCCTAATTTTATCTATAGAATGTTCTTAGAGAAAAAGCAACTAAAGACCTATATTTATAGAATCATGAAGATTTTCTTTTGACCAATGTCATGATTATTTCAAGAGGAAAATGCAAGAAAAGACCACCATAAAGTGAAGTTCTTTCTCTTGAAGATCAAA
This sequence comes from Ceratopteris richardii, assembly GCA_020310875.1. NCBI lineage: Eukaryota > Viridiplantae > Streptophyta > Polypodiopsida > Polypodiales > Pteridaceae > Ceratopteris > Ceratopteris richardii. The sequence continues at coordinate 78,137,610 of CM035416.1, forward strand.
GGATAAACATAGCTATGGAAGCACTTGAATTTTTTCTCTTTGAAATTTCAATTAGATGGAATAGAGAGTACACATGCGGAAGTAAAATGAAAAGAAGAGTGTACTCACAAAATGAAAGAGTGTGAGAAACTCAAAGTGAGTAGACTAATAAATGGGGAAACTCACATGAATTAGAAATAAGCTTGTCAAGAACATGAATTAGGCTCTCTAAGATTCTAACCAAGTACAAAGTGGGGGAGAGGACCTCTTTATATAGAGTTAGAGGAGGCTCTCTGTTGTAGAGCTAAGAAGAGCAAAGAAGCAGAGAAAAAGAAGGGCCCCAAAATTTTTCCAATTTGGACACTTTATTCTTGTATTATAGCCGTTTTGTAACATATTTTCCAATGTAAATGCACGAGGAATCCTCTAGATGCATACCCATAGAATTCGTATCTTACCCTTGTAAATTAGTAGGAAATTAGCCTTTTTAGTTAATAAAGTTCCGGTCTCTTGTGTGAAAGGACCATTTTTAGGGCACATGTATATAAGTCAATTTGTGACTCTTTGTAGAGACTTTTTGCCATTGTGAGAATCAAGAGCACAGAATTTCGAATTTGTGTCTTTCCTCTCTGTATCTTGTTCCTTGTGAGCTTGCATGCATGTGTGATACTTGGAAAGAGTGCTTGAAAGTGTTGTCTATCCATGAAAGTTCTTGTTACTGTTGGTAAGGTGTGTGTGAAGTGTAGGAAGTGCTGAAGTGTAGGAAGGTCAATCTTGCGACTCAGTATTTTGCTCATAACTTGAAGTAGAAGCGCCAGAATCAAGTGAAAACCACCATTGGATGCATCTTCTCGAGATCTTTGAAATGAACATGCTATTTCTATATTTGGAGTTCTAAGCTGAGAGAAAAACTCGATTTACTGTTGGCTACTACTCCAAATGTCACGACACCATAACTGATCCCTGAAACTTGTTTGGAATAGATTTATGCTTGTTTGCACTTTGTGAGAGTTCATTTGCATTGACCATCATTTGAATGCATGTCTTCATACACACGGCTAGGTTTTGATACTCTTTGGATTGACATTAAAGCATGAGTCCCCACTATATGCACTTGAGGGGGATCGAGGTATAGTCTCTTTCTCCACAAGTCCCTAAGTTGGTTCTTAGGTACACACATTTTTGGCACCGTTGCCGGGGAGTGTCGAATCAAACTGAGGCATTTGTGTGATGGTGAGTAGCTCTTAGCATCGAAGCGAGTAGAGGAGTGGTGAATTCCTCTTCTTTGGTAAGTCACACTCATCCGCACTTACTACTTCTCACTCTTGGAGTGTGTGTAGTGAGTTGCTAGTCTAGGGAAGTGAGTAGAGATGTGAGTTAGAGTATGAAGGAGGAAGTAGGCAAGTAGGCTAGGAAGATAGGGTAGTTCTTTCAACTTTTTGAGTCAAGCATTTCCCAATAGTATAAAAATAAAAAAAATTCAACACTTCACTCCATTGGTGCGAGTGCAAGTATCGCGATCAGTGGAGATCGAATATCGTGAGTAGGGATTGCAGAGAGTGGAGCTACGCAAAGCAAGAAGGAGTTGTAGAAGAGTTGGAGAATAGCTTTCAAGGTGAGCACATCAAATCCCTTAGTCTCAACATCATTTAAATCAAGCAACATAGCCAAACGACCTGCGACAGATGTCGTGAGGGACTGTCCAGGGGTTGAAGATATTTTTTTTCTTGATACAGGCACTTGGGGGGGGGGGGGGGGGGAACAAACTCTAGGATCACCCACACTAAGTTGAAACTCAGATTTACCTGCTAAAATTTGGAAAAATTTCAAGTGTCGTGTTCTCCCGCGGTTGAGTGTCGCGACATCTAGGTGTCGTGATCTCCTGTGGTCGAGTGTCGTGATATTTAGCCCAGTCGAATATCGTGAGAATTTTTGCGACATCTGGCAGATATCGGGTATCGTTGAATATCCTTTGCGACACTTGATGAGTGTCGAGTGTCGTGGGATTTTCGCGACACCTGAGGAGTGTTGGATATCGTGAGATTCTTCTCGCAACATCTATTGCATATTGGATATCGTGAGATTCTTCTCGCGACATCTGTTGCATATCGGATATCGTGAGATTCTTCTCGCGACACTTGTCGCATATCGGGTGTCGTGGACTCACTCTTCTGTCAAGTGTCGAGTATCGTGGGTGATTTCTCACGACACTTCATAGATATCGAGTGTCGTGAATTTTCGTCGCGACATTTGTCAAGTGTCACGTGTCATGGGATTTGCCTAGCGAGATTTGTCAGGTGTCGAGTTTTGCAGATTTTTCTCGCGACATTTGTCAAGTGTCGTATGTCGTGACTTTGTAGGTGTCAGATGTCATGGGTCTGCCATCACGACATTTCATGAATGTCGAGTGTCATGGAGTTTTGATCACGATATTTGTCCAGTGTCGAGTGTCATGATTTTAGCCAGTGTCAGGTGTTGTGTTGGGAGATTTTCAGATATTTCAGTGTGAAATTCCAAGTCAACCAAATATTTCATACAAATATGAGATTCAACAAAGAGCATTGGGAGCTAGGGGTTGGTTAAAACTCGACTAGAGCTTCTAAGTGAATGAACCTAAGATCCAGAAGAACCCTAAGGAGCCGAAGAAGTGTAATCTCATTTGTGGGAAGTGTAGCCAAACCAAGTAGTCACTCACACTACTCTGAAACCTCGAGTGAGTCTGAGGAGGAAACTCTTGGCCTCAGAGGACATGCAGAATTCAGTACCAATAATTGGCATGATGTCAATTATTGAGGGTGAATATCGAACATCTTTAGAATATGTGAACACCAATCAACACGGTTTACCCATCTACCTAGATGGGTTAAACATATCAGTGGGTAGGCTAAAGAAAGCTACAAATGCTTATATAGTACCTAGGCCAGCTGTTAAGTATGCAGGAGGATTCTACATGGATAAAAGGGATATTCTATATGTAGTAACAGAGAATCCTGAAGATATCAACGAGCAAAGGGAAGAAGGCAATGGCCACAATCTTAATGGAGAGGGACATGAAGAATAGGTATCTACACCTCGAGGAAAGTCCATTGTAATTAGGGTTTGGAGAGGAGACCTAATCCCCCAAGACGATTCCTTGATGGACATTTATTTAATCAACGTGATGGAGCACAGAACACACTCTTCATTGTGGGAAGAAGCCATTAACCCAGCCACGATCTACGAATCACAAAAACCTGAAAACCCCACTCACATCATGTATCTGGACAAGAATCAGAGGAGGTACTGGCCCTTAATGGAATTAGAAAAAATAGGATTGAAATATCAGAACATCCCAGTATTCCCACCAAGGGATCAAGCCACAACTTTGCAAAACCCCCAAGGAACTTATCAGGATAATTCTTATCAGCATTCTGGACAAACAAAACAAACGAACATCCCGGTTAGGCCCCATGTGAAGTTTGCTACACTGGGCAATAATCTGAATTATCGACCACTTACACATGTAGAACCGAGGATTAGAATTCCTGTCCAAGAGAGACCACCAGTAGGAAGAGGACCAGGAATACCAATAGGACGACCAGTCTTCCCTGTAATGCCTAGACCACCCGAACAAGGAAGAAGACTAAGACCCATCCAAGTTGCCAAATGCATGAGAAGCCACTATGATGGCTCTAATGAACCATACAACCACATAGCTGAATTCAAGCAAGTAATAAGAGCCAAACAAGTGGAAGACTTCTTGATTCAATATGCATCCTTTGGCCTAACCCTTACAGACACGGCCTTAGCTTGGTTCCAGCCCTTAGACCCTAATAAATTTCAAGACATGGAACAAGTCTATCAAGAATTTATTGAAGAATTTACCAAGTCTGGAATAAAAAACAACTCTTCCTCATTAATCCATAGTTTTAAACAAGCTCCTACAGAATCAGTGAGATTTCCAGCAAGAAGATTTAAGCAATATGTGGACAGATGCCCTGTTGATGAGAGACCCACTCAAAACAAAATGGTGTCACTATTTTTGGAAGGATTAGTGAATGGATCATTGAGATCATTGGTATATGTGAAAAGAGTCCAAAATTTGCAAGAATGTATGAAAGAGTTATTGACCTAGAGGATAATCTAGCAGAAGATTTGAAAATACCTCAAGGCAGTGCGAAAAGTGAGGATACCGTCAGCAGCACGTCAAACCCCAGGAACAATGTAGAGGAAATAGCTAACTTAGTGGCAAAAAAATTGAATGTTCAAGGACAAAGGAACTACCCAAACAATCCTATGAGAGTACCCATGAAGAAGTGCAAGACAATATTTGGTAGGTAGTAATCCTTCCACTGATAGCGTGCATTGTCAACAAGGAAACAGGCTCAAAGCAATACAAGAGGTCAGATGTGTGAAGACAAAGACAAATCAGAAGACCAAAAGTTAGAAAGAGGTAGAGGCTGAAAAGTTGAAGAGAGTGACGAAGAACAGCGCATTCCTAGTCACTGGTGGCGTGCGTGGCAGCCCAACTGAATACAGCAACCCAAATATGTGATATAAGAAATACCAAGGGGCAAACTGAAGCAAAGGACATACCTCAGATAAGATAACCAATTGTCTGACAGTCCTTGTTGCCGCTTCGACCGCTGGGTGCGTGTATTCAGAACTCTTAAACAAGCTGAGGAGAAGAAGTAAAGCCTGTCAAGGGACGACAGAGACAAAGAGGGGGAGAGTGTTGCAGAGCAGAGAAGCATAAAAGAAGAGCCCCAAAATTTTCAAATTAACGGGCACATTTTTCTTCTTCTTCAAGTCTTAGGAAATTCCCTCAAGCCATGTAAATGCACTAGAGGAGTCCTCTAGTGGCATAATCCCATATTGTTGTAAAATATCCCTTGTAAATTAGTAGGAAATTCACTTTTTAATAATAAAGTTCCGGTCTCTTGTGTGAAAGGACCAAATTTAGGGCACATGTATATAAGTCACTTGGTGACTCTTTGTAGAGACTTTTTGCCATTGTGAAGAAGGAGAACTCTTGAATCTCGAATTTTCCTCTTTCCTGCAGATTTCCATCTTCTCTTTGATCTTTTATGTGTGTGTAATGCTTGGAATGTGTGTGTAGGACTGTTGTCTACCCCTCCCCACTGTTTTTGAGCTACTGCAGTGTGTGTGTGAGCTTGTAGGAGTTGTGGCGTGAGTGAGGGTGCTTCCTACCATTCACTAATTTGGTCATAACTTGAAGCAGGGTTGTCAGAATCAAGTGAGACCACGTCCAATAGATGCGTCTTGTTGAGAGCTTCGAAATGACTACCCTACTCACTATATTCGGAGCTTGGAGCTGAGAGAAATCCTTGAATTACTGAAAACTAATGTAAGTGGTATCGCGGCAGACACTTTCAGTCTTTCAGTGAGTTAGAGAGGTGAATTAGTCTTTTCTCATACATATCAGCTGAACCACATCATTCTCCATCATGTGTGCGTGTGTCCTCATACACTTGGTTATTGTCGTTTGATGGGATTGACATATAAGCATGTGTCAATTTCCCACTATACGCACTCGTGTTGCAAATGAGGTTTAGTCTCTTTGGCACAAGTCCTTGAGTCTTCTTGACTCAGGTACACAAAAGGTACACAAATCAAAACACAAAAAACTGTCCTTACAATCGGCTTTCAAGATCGGTACAACCACCCATGAGATCTTATGGATATCCCCAGAGAGATCAAGGAGGAGAAGTTTAGAAATCCCACATATCAACAACAGGCACCAACACCACGACCTTATGCTTACCAAGGGTACGATCAACCACAACCCGTGTTAGGACAACAACCACTACACCCTCAGAATATTGTCCCAGTAAAAATGGCTCAATCGGAAGAGAACCTTGAGAGAGCAATAGTCCCAGCCACACCATTGGCTAGTAACAAACCTTATGACCCATCTTATGACCATAGTCAAGGAAATTATTCCGCATATGAGGGCACTATAGTTGAATACGGACAATCTTACGAGCCTTATGCTTATAGTATGGAAGGACCGGATAGCTCTTACGGATACGAGCAGGACTATGTGTCATTAATTTACAAAGCTCCCAGAGCACCCTTACCCTCCCGACCGATGAATAGACCACCTGCACCTAGAGGACCATGTTATAGATGCGGAGGAGATCATTTTATCAGAGAATGTATGTTACCCAACCCAACACCACTGCAGCGAATTTGGGAAGGATATTGTAGTGATTGTCGTAAAGAACATCTTTTTAGAGATTGTCCTAAGAACCCCAACAAAGTTAATTCAAACGTACACATCAATGTGATTGAAGTGATAGAGTCATCGGGGAGTGATAAGGAGTACAGGGTGCCACTAAAAGCAATAACAAGAGCTAAAGCGAGAGAAACCTCAGAAAGAATCAAAGAGAATGATCATGTGGACAAAGAATTAAATAAACCCACACCTCAAGTAGTTGTAGACTCTGAAGAGTCTGGGAAAAGTATTAAAAGTAAACAGACCCAAAGATGGAGGAATCGGAGAGAAAGGATGAAAGAAAAGAAACTACAACAAAAGAGGGAGGACGAAAATAATGAACAAGGCCAAGAAGAAAAACAAAAACTTGAAGGAGAAAATAAGATAGAAAAGTGTAAAAGACAAGAGGCAGGATCAGTTTTGGTTGATCCTATGCCAGAAGAGTTAGCCATGTGGATTCTGGCATACTAGGCACGAATAAGAGCAGGACCAACCATTGAACAACATGAAAAGGAATATCCAAGAGGTGACCTAGAGAACGAACGGTTGGAGATATGTAAGAAATTAATCGAAGTGGCTCAACAGACCCTAGAAAAACCTGCTCAGCGACTACCCAACTCAAGAATTCTCGAAAAAGAATTCCAAGAGCGTGTCACCCCAAATGACCCCAAGAAAGGAAAAGAAGATGAGACCTATGGTGAAAATTACGGCAAGAATAAAAGAGAAGGATTCGTTATCCCTGAAGTCGATGGGGAATGGCCTAAAGACTTGTGGGCAAGAGTCCAGGAAGATAGATGGAAGAGAGTGGAGGGAATTGAACCTCCCTTTGAGGAGTTAGAAGCAGAAGGTGAATTTGAAGCATCAATACCTGAAGTAAACTCAGAGGGATTGTTACAACTGGATGAGAGCAAAAATGACGAAGACAGTATGAAGGCTTTACCGAATTACCCGAGGGAATACGAACATAATTCTAAATTATATTGCATTCCCTCAATAAGAAGAAAAGAGCAGAACCCATCGATTCAAACATCGGACATTATACAACATCTTAAAAAAGTGAAAATCCCTTGTACTCTGACATTGGAAGAACTCTTGAAGGCGAAACCGCAATTAAAGGAGAAGCTCACTAGCCAACTGGAGCCAAAGTCAGACAGCAATGAGAGGCCGGATGAAGTAACCACGATTAAAATCCCAATCGATAAGGTATGAGATTTCAGTGAGGGAGATGAGGGACACACATGCCTCCCCATCACTTACAGAGGTTACACCACTAAAACCATTTTAGACTCAAGAGCAGGAGTAGGAATCGCTACCAAGGAAATTTGGGAAAAATGGGGAAAACCAGCTTTAAGACCAACACGGATGAAGATTCAAATGGTAGACAGACACACTGAACGACCCCTAGGATTATTGGAAAAAGCAACCTTTACTACCTGCGGGGTTGAATTCGAGCACACCTTAGCAATCTGCCAATTTGAAAAGGCTAGCAATTATGAGATGATACTTGGAAGACCTTTCATGATACAACTTAAGGTAGTGCAAGACTGGGGAAAGGACGTTGTATACTTGCAGCATGAAGGAACCATGACCAGGATAAATATCCATACCTATACGTATCAAGATGTTCCCCCCTTGCAATGGAATCTAATTCATAAGGAGGAAGACGATCAATCGATTCACAACATAGGTTCAAGTGACCAAACATGGATTAACGAAGACACTCATCTATGGATATGCCAAGAAGCTAAAAAGGAAGAAGAAAGGAAGAAAGGATGGCAGCAAAGGCAGGGAGTTGCTAGATCTGTACAAGATCTAGCATACATGCCCCAAATATTCCTAGATGAAGAATTTGAACCTCATGGTTGGATGGAGATTTTAGCTACTCTGGATGTATGTGTAAATGAAGAGATAATAACCATGAATGAATTCATTGACAAGGAAGGATATGATGTAAGTTTATACGTGATTTTTCTCCAAGAAGCCAAAGAAGGAGAAGTAATTGAAAAGGAATGGAAGGAGGATTATGAGAGCATTGAAATGGAGTATGAACAAATTGAGGCAGAAAGCAAAAATCAAAGATTGTCATAACTAATGGGTTGAATCAAGGAATGACACGAGGAGAAGAACTTGAACTAGATAAAGAAAACAAAGAGGGAGAAAACAAGCCTCAAAATCAATTCGAAGTACCTGCCCACTTCAAGAAATATGAGGTAGAAGAGAGGAAGATTGCTATCCAAATGACAAAATGGAAAGCACAACCTGGAATAGCATATGACAACAAAGAACAGACCAAGAAAATAGTAGTAGCTTTGGAGGAAAGAGAAGAGTGCTGTACTTTTATAGGACAGGATGTCTCAATGGAGGAAGAACAAGAATTAATACGACTCATAAGAGAATATAGGGACGTCTTTGCTTGGACATATAAGGATTTAAAAGGAGTAGATCCCTCTATTTGTGCCCATAGAATCCCTATGACATCAGAAGCTAAACCTTCCAAACAAAGACCATACACATATAATGATGTTTACTCAGCAAAAATTAAGGAAGAGATAGATAAGTTGTTGGATGCAGGCTTCATTTATGAGATCGAACACACGGAATGGGTATCACCTTTAGTGGTCATGCCGAAAAAGAATGGCAAGTTAAGGGTATGCATTAATTTGAAAAAAGTAAATGTTGCCACCATACGGGATAGTTACCCATTACCTATCACCGATCATATTTTGGAAAGGGTTGCAAGAAAAGAAGTCTATAGTTTTCTGGACGGCTTTTCAGGGTATAATCAGGTAGCAATTGCTCCTGAGGACCAACATAAGACAACTTTTGCAACTGAATGGGGAGTGTATGCATTTAGGGTTATGCCTTTTGGTCTAACCAATGCCCCAGCCACTTTTCAAAGGTCGATGTGTCACGTGTTCAAGGAATTCTTAAGGAAGAGCATGGAGGTATACTTGGAAGCATCCACTGAACAAACACATCTCATTCAATTGAAGGAAAAGTCACAAATCAGCATAAAGGAAGCTTCAATCACACATAAAGATGCGGTGCCACCCATAAAAGAAGAAATACAAACATACGTAGAAAAACAAAGGTGTTTACAACAAAATATGGAACAAATTGTGATTGAGATCCTTGATGACACACCACAAGGTAAGACAGTAAGAAAGGAGGCTGAGCCACAGATACAACTTCATATTCGACATCCCCACAATACAACATTGCATGTGGCACAAGGAAAAGATGTTACCACAGGTGAAGAACCTAGCATCCCGACAACACGGTTAAATGTCGATGTTACTCCACTAAAACCAATAGTCAAACAAATGATACAAACGGCCATGGACACGTAACAACAAATGATGGAAACAGACACAGATTATGATAAAGCTATGCAAGAAAAGATTTGAAGGAACAATTGATTTTTGCTGATGAAGTTATACGAGATAGTTCACTTGTGCAGATCGTTCTGAATGGTGTTCCTGACTCATCTCAGAGTTTTGCTTCTACTCTTCATTTGATGATGAAAGGCAATCCAAATGCATTGTCGTTTGAGGAGTTAGTCTCTGTTCTGTTGCAAGAAGACCAGTCTAGGTAGAACATGTATATTATGCATGTTGCGAATCAAGCTTTCCTGGCTAGTCAGAAGGGCAAAGGTAAATGGAGCTCTTCTAGTAGTAAGCAGAAATCTACAAATGCTGCACATTCGAAGAAGGAAGACAAAGATGAGAAGAAATCAGAAAAGCAAAAATTGTTTTGCAAATACTGTAAAGCAAATGATCATGTTATCAAGAGCTGTCCAAAATTGGTTGCTAAAGAGGCAATGAAGAAAGAGGCTAGAATGGTTGTTGTAGAGGCCTCTACATCGAAAACAAAGTCTGCTAATCTTGTGCAGGAATAAGAATGGGTGTTTACTACTGTTTGCAGTTTTGACCCATCTTCTCATGAGCAGTGCATGTCTGCAGTAGACGCAGATGTTTGGTACTTTGATAGTGGGGCGACCAAACATATTACCTCGTAGCGTAGCTTCTTCTCTTCACTCGAGCCTGCCCCTACAAGGAATACTGTTACATGTGGCAGCAAATCCTCCTATCCTATTATGGGAGTTGGTAAGATCAGTTTGACTATTGTTGATGGTAGTTCTTTCACTTTGTCAGATGCTTTGTTTGTGCAAGGGATCAAGAAAAATGTATTATCAGTTTCTGCATTAGCCAAGATTGTCTTGGTTGTGAAATTTGTTGATGACAGATGTACAGTTCATGATCTATCAAATGGCAACATCATTATTTCCGCTGGCATTTTATGTCGTGGGCTGTATAAGCTTATAGACCAAGAAAGATCTATAAATGATTTGGCATGTGTAGCACATGATTCTCAGGCTACGTCAGATTCAAAGCTTTGGCATGCACGCTTTGGTCATCTGAATTTTGCTAGTTTGCTATGCCTATAGAAATCCGAAACGTTGTCCTCTTTGCCCAAACTTGAGGCACCCGGTAAACATGTATGTGAAGGCTGTATTTTGGGCAAAATGCAATGTTCTTCCTTTCCAAAAGATGGTTCAGTTGGGGCTACTCGAAAATTGTAGCTTGTACATAGTGATGTCTGTGGTCCTATGCAGACACCTTCTTTTGGGAACTATCTTTACTTCGCGACTTTCGTCAATGATTTCTCTAGGCATGCATGGGTATATCCATTGAAGGCAAAGTCCGAAGTGTTTATGTGCTTCAAACAATTTCTGGTTTTGGTTGAAAATCTATCAGCATGTAAAATGGGCATCCTCTGTTTTGATTGAGGGGGGGAATATATGTCTTCTAATTTTAATGCATTTTTGGCTGAACGTGGGATAAAACACCAGTGTACAGTGCCGTATCCACCTCAATAGAATGGATTTGTTGAACGAAAGAAAAGTTCACTCATGGAGATGGCGAGGTGTATGGTCAAGAGTCAGGTTTTACCACATAGTTTCTGGCTTGAGGCTGTCATGTGTGCAACATATGTACTTAACAGGTATCCCACTAAAGCGCTGCAGTCTATCACTCCATATGAGGCTTGGCATGATTGCAAGCCATCTGTTGCTCATCTGTGTGTTTTTGGTTGTTTGGCATATGCATTAGTGCCTGAACAACATCACATAAAATTGGATGATAAAGCAGTAAAATGTATTTTTGTTGGGTACAATTCTGAAAGTAAAGGCTATTGTCTGTATCATCCACAGACTAAATGCATTCTGGTTAGCCGTGATGTTGTTTTTGTGGAAGATGCTATTCAACCATTGCTTTCATGTACTAAGGAGACATCTATTAGCTCCAAAGACATGTATGATACTTTGCTGCCTCTTTTTATAGGTGGACAGTCTAGTGCTGGTCCTAATGAGGCAACTTCTCAACCTTTGCAAGTTTCATGTGATGATGCAGATCATTCCATTTCTGATGCAGATTTACATGACTCACTTGTTGATGAGAGAGCTGATATTGAGTAGACAAAAACTATGCCAAAATGGCTAGTGCAGACCTTGCGTGACAACAAATTAGATGCACCTCTATCATATCATACTCGGCCCGGCTCTCATAGTGCCTCTTTTGCATCAGATTTCTCTACTATGGCTGCATCTAGTCTCTGTGATGAGAATGAGCCTATTTCGTTTGATGAAGCACAAAATTCAAAAAATTGGATGGCTGCTATGCAATTTGAATATGATGCTATAATGAAGAATGGTACTTGGTCTTTGTGTGACTTGCCTCCTTGCAAGAAGGCCATTGGCACTAAGTGGGTTTACAAGTTGAAGTGTAAGTCTGATGGAGTAGTTGGCAGGTATAAGGCTAGGTTTGTTGCAAAGGGTTATGCACAGGATAGAGGCATTGATTTTGATGAGACCTTTGCACCTACATGCCATATGAGTATTGTTTGGAGCATCTGTGCACTTGCGGCTCATCATGGTTGGAATGTACATGAGTTGGACATTAAAACTGCATTTCTGAATGGTGACTTGCATGAAGAAGTTTATGTTTTTCAGCCCCGTGGCTTTGTGCAGAAAGGGCATGAAAACCAGGTGTGCTGGTTAAAGAAGGCATTATATGGTTTAAAGCAAGCACCACGTGCTTGGTATGAGAAGATACATGCCTATCTGATTGCACATGGTTTTGAGAACGGTCCAACTAAAAGCACCTTATATGTTAAGCGTGCTAATGATGTGCTTCTGATCATTGTTGTCTATGTTGACGACATGCTACTCATTGGTCCTATTGAGAAGCATATTGCTGATTTTAAGGCTGATTTGCATGCCTCATTTGAGATGCCTGATTTGGGGCATTTGCATCACTATTTGGGCATTCAGTTTATGCAAGTTGATGGTCGAATAGCTTTGTGTCAAACGAAATATATTGACACATTATTGCAGCATTTTGGCCTTGAAGACTGTAAGCCTATTGCCACTCCTATGGAGACAGGTTTACGATTGAGTCTTTATGATGCTAGAGATGCATTTGATGTTATCCTCTATTAGGAGGCTCTTGGATGCCTGATTTACTTATGCATTACTCGGCCAAATATTCAGTTTGCTGTCTCAGAGATGAGCAGGTTTATGCATTGTCCAGGAGTCAAGCATTGGTAGGCACCTAAGCGCATTTTTCGCTACTTGAGTGGTACCCGGCTACTTGGTTTGTTTTATCCCAAGGGGGGATCACTACCTCCAGATTTGCATGCTTTTTCTGACTCTGATTGGGCTGGTTTCTATGACACTCGTGTGTCCACTAGTGGCTTTTGCTTCATGCTTGGTAGCTCATGTATATCTTGGTTGAGCCTACTGTGGCCACTTCCAGTTGTGAGGCTGAGTATAGGGCAACTTTCACAACAACTGTTGAGTGTGTATGGCACAGACACCTTATGGCTTATTTGGGTGTTGGTCAGTCTTCTGGCACCACCATCTTTACTGACAGTCAAAGCGCATTGGCAGTTGCGAGGAACCCTGTGTTCCATGCTCGCACTAAGCACATTGAGGTGCATATCATTATGTCAGGGAGAGGCTCTCTACTGGGGAGATCAGCTTGGCATATGTGCCCACACAGGAGAACATTGCAGACCTTTTCACGAAGGCTCTACCTAGGGAGAAGTTTGAAGCTTTCTGCAAAGCTTTGGGCTTACTTCCTTTTGTGGAGTGATTTCCACATAGCTTGGCACTTCCTTATACATGAGTGCCAACTACTTGTTCACCACATCACTCCCAGGGGGGATTTGTTGAAATATTTAGGTAGTGATGTGTGTGAACACTCTAGGACTGTCCTGGCACTTTTTTCTCTCTTTAGCAGGTTTTTTCCCCGGCTTGTATATATGCCTACTGCCCTAATGGGCTACTTATCTTTGTAGATTCTCTAGTAATACATTCAGTATTGTGTGTTGTGCTCCAAGCTTCTTCTTCTTCCTTGTGCTGTTTGCGTGCTTCCGTAGACATCTAACTCCAAGAGGTGTTGTATCTTGGAGATCTCGTCTTCAAGAATGTACAATTGTTTCCACCATAGAAGGAGAGTATGTTGAAGAAAGTGAGGCATGTAAAGAAGCATTGTGGCTTTCTCATCTTGCTTGTGATATGGGTCTAGCTCAGCATGTACCTCATTTGCTCGGTGATAGGTAGAGTGCCATTGCTTTGGCTAAGAATCTGATCTATCATGCAAAGACCAAGCACATTGAGGTGAGGTATCACTTCAATAAATATTGCTTAGCCACTGAGCACATTATTCTTGAGAAGGTTCTATTGAAACTCAAGGTCAAGCACAAGGAAGAAGTGGACACAGAAGAAAAGGGAGCATGTAGGGAGTATATGTAAAATTTTCAGAAGAAATCCCTACAAAAATAGTGATTTTGATCACTAAAAACCATTGTAAATATCATTTCACATTGTTGAAACTCCTTTTTGTTCAAGCCAAGGAGTCCTAAAGCTTAAGGAGTATTAGAAGTATTTATCTACCAATTTTCATAATTTTTAGACTCCATTTGAGCCCTCAAATAAGTCCTGGAACCTAATTTTTAACTAGGTCAAACCCTAGGTCTCTATAGGGCCAAAACTAGTAAAAAAAGCTATAAAAAGATCTAGAGAGCTCATTTTTGGGGTTATCTTCTTAGTAGTTTGTGAGAGATTTGAGCTTTCGTAAGAGAGTTCCTTTGCAATAGAAAGCTTTCCATTGTTCCTCTCTTTGATCTTATCTTGTGTGCATGTGTGTGTATGTGTGTGCATGCTAGTGTGCTTCTCACTCACACATTTGTGCCTTCACATGCTCATGGTCTTCATACAAGTCCTCACATCTCCGTAGATTGACAACTAAAGGAGGTGGTACTCACACTTGAGCTACACCAAATTTTGGCACCGTTGCCAAGAAGCATTGCTTGATGACGAGCATTGTGATGGTAAGATCGTAGATTTGTGACATTGGAAGGTAGAAAATAGTCACTTTTTGTGCATTTTCTATTTTTTCTTCTCCATCTTCATCATCACCATCTTCCTTGATCTTCATCTTCATATAATTTTTTCATTTTTGAGTGCATTTTCACCATTTTCACCATTTTCACATCATTCCTCATGTGCGGGAGTGCAAGAAAGAACTAGGAAGTGCTTGTAAGTGCATGCACTTATGTTTTTCATGATTTTTTGCACATTTGGGGCTCCGTGCAAAAATTTGAAATTTCCACCTAAAAACCTCAAAAAATCATGACTTTATCAAAAAATAGCAATTCTCTGGAAAATTCAAAAATTTTTTCCCGCCTATTTTTTTTGAGAAAATTGTGATTCTTTGAAAGTGAGAAAATTATGATTCTCTAGAATTGTGAATTTGGAGAAAATCGCGATTCTTTGGACTTAGAAAAATTAAGAAAATCGCAATTCTCTGACTTGTAGATTTCGAGAAAATCGCAGTCCTCCGGACTTAGAAAATTTGAGAAAATCACGATCCTTTGGCTTGTACATTTTGAGAAAATCACGATTCTTTGGATTGAGAGGATTTGAGAAAATCATGATTCTCTAGACTTAAGGATTTGGAGAAAGTCGTGATTCCCTGCATTTAGAATTTCAAGGAAATCGCGATTCTCTTGATTTAGTGGAACTTAAGAAATTTGCGATTAGTCTTTGGAAAAACACTCTCCCTATGCACTTGTGGGGATTGAACCCATCCTCCTTCCCATACATTAGACTTAACCACTAAACTAAGTTTATTCCTTGTTTATCACCCAAGAATAACATAACATTAGATTTACTTGAACCTTTGGCCTGCTATTTTATAACAACCAATTTTCTCTAAGTTTCTTTAGAACCATTTTTAATTCATTTTCTGGCTCATCTATAACTTCTAAAAATATCAAGATATCATCTATGTATATGAACAAAAAATAATCTAAATGTTTTTGGAAGATATGAATTATCATATGTTAAAATTTTTTTGGAGCATTTCTCACATTGAATGTCATAATAGCATATTCGAAATGTCCATAATTTATGAAAATTCTTATCATATATCCATCATATTCTCTAATACTAACAAGTTTGTAAGCCCCATGAAGGTCAGTGTTCATGAAAACTTTTCCTTTCCAATTCATTCCAAGGGATATGATATCAGTGGCATATCTCATCGTTCTTCTCCACAAATATTGGGGATTAGGGCTTATAGTGTATCATACACCCCTTGGCTGAGTTCTCATCAATGTTCTTGTGAAATTCATAAGTTCATCTAGAAATAGCCTACAGATGGATCAAATGCAAGATTGATATCCCTCTTAAAATTGTATGGCATAACCATAGGGCCTATACATTGGTAGGATATTTGTATATTTCTTATCAAACATATCTTGAAAATCTTGATATTTTCTCGGTAGTTTTATTGACTCGTTTTTTATTATGCTCTTAGCCCATATAAAGTAAATCATGTAAATATTTTCTTTCTTATTTAGTGCCCAAAGACTTTAGCCCCTAGATCTAGTGATTTCCATTGAATGTCTCGATAAGTTATCTTATTCTTTACCCAATAAACCTCTAGGTTGTGTTTCTTGAGCCACAATATTTCAATGATAACATGATTTATGGGCAATGTAATACTCATGGTCACCAAGATTTACCCTTGATTTCTAGTGTCATTGGTTATAAGCCATATGTTGGATGCCTTCAATCTACCCCTTCAAATGTTACAAGTTTGGTATTCTTTAAGTACTTAAATTTGATGTTTTCTCACTAAATCTTTATCAAAGAAAC